>JAUESE010000020.1:18261366-18274966 GCA_032274725.1 Malacoctenus triangulatus
ATGTACTTTCAAAAACAACAAATCAAACCTGATCGCTTTCTGACATTTCCAGGTGAAAATCCAGTAATGCCGCTTTTCTACATCAGGTGGCGGTGTGGAGTCACTTAAGAGGGCGCTCGTGATCCGAGGCTGAATTGTTTCCCATTGAACTGAAATGGTATATGTGGTACCTTTAATGTCACACGCATGACATTCACATTTCTATGTCCAGGTCACCAGCCAGAGGATCTGCAGACCCCACAGGGCGACAGCGTGGAGCTGGTTGAAGCAGGACAGGAACCTGCACAGAAAGCAGTGAAGTCGTTCCGGACGCTGGTCTTGTTTCGGGTCCTGGCTCTGGCCATCATGCTGTTAATCTTAGCTGCTGGGATCACTTTAAGCCTGTTGATCCCTGGTTTAATTACCTGACAGCGAGCAACGTTTCCTTTCTCAATCAAGTCACTTATCAGCCACGAGCACTGAAAGCAGTGCAGGTGTTTGCATCACAGGACGCCAGAGCAGGGCGGCAGAGACGCGCACGTGCAGACGAGCAGAATGTGAGGCGCACGAAGGACAGGGAAGCAGTTTATGATTAAAACATTACTCTCTGGAAACAATCACAGCTTATTCATACACAACATTTAACCACGAATCTACCATTGATCAATTCACAGCCACGTTTTGTCAGCGTACGTGTCAATGAAACTGGAAAGTTTGACATCTGTGCTGAGAATAAAAAGACAATGATCGTCTTTGACTCACTCGGGTTCTTCACCTCAAAGCAGCAGAGTGGAGAAGATTTGTTCAGGCATGTTTGTCGTATTGATCTGGCCCAGATTGAAGCTTGAGGCCGGCGTCTCTGGCAGGGGCACGAGGTAATGCACACACGCACCCACGGCGAGGAGTGCGACGGCAGCCAGCACGGCGAGGCCTCGTCTGATGATCAGCTGCGTGGTGGAAAGTCTGTCTTCCTTCAGCTGCTGCGCTGCGGCTTCACTTCCTGCCTCAGTGTTTCCACCGTGACCCTCGGTCCTCACAGATATGTAGCCTTCCACCAACTTTAAGAAAACAAAAACACACAGTGTCCATTTTTGGATTTTTGCAAAACTGCGACAAATGAGACACCACAGCATAAAAAGGTTGATGATAAAAACAACAGGTGAACTTACTGATAAGCTATTTGCTGCCTGATCAGCACTGTTGTTCCTCAATAGTGACAGATCTGTGTTTTTTTGAGCTCGTTTCACTGCCTGCAAAACAGCCAGAGAGATTAAAAACAACCTTTATTCCTGCAAATCAAGTAAATGTTCCTCCACAAGTTGTTTTTTTCTGTGTTACTCTCAAAAAATCCAAAGTGAAATGTTGGAGGAGCAGGATAGTCGGGTCGCCCCGCGGCTCACCTCCTCAGTTATTCTCCCCCAGTTCAGCTTGAAGATGACAATGATGTAGAAGGTGGATTGTAAAATGACACAAACGAGCAGCCCCAGCCAAAACCCTGCGGGGAACAAGACAAATCGGGCAATTACAGGCGCAGCAGGCTTCACCCACAGAGAAGCTGCCAGGAAATTACAGGAAAAAGTTGTTGCAAGCAATTACCTAAAACTCGCAACTTCACAAAAAACATAAAGGTGACGCTCAGTGTAAGACCGATGCAGTAATATCCAATGAAATTAGCCACAGCTGGTATCTTCTGCTTGCCCGTGCCCAGGAAGATGCCTGTGCACACAGACTGGGAAGGGAAAAGACAAACCTTTCATGAGTATCCTGTCACTTATCTTGAGAAGCTTTTAGGTGCTGGCTGCTGAACAGAGAAACATGAGGTTTATTTAATTTCACAATATTATGACATGATTCAGTCGGCAGATGGTTTGTATGCCAGAGAGAAAACTTTGACTCACCACCAGACCATCGAAGAACTGAAGGAAGCAGTAGACGTTCATCAAATGAGAAACAAGACCTATGATTTTCCTGCAAATAAGGTTTCATTATTCACATTGCTTCCTTGTGCAACTCTGCAATTTCATATTAAAAAAGGGCTTTTAAAAGATAAGTTAAAAGGTCATTGAGACGTGTGTGCAGAAGAAAAAATGTAAGAAAATATATCTTAAAGGAAAACTGAGATTGAATGCAAGTGTGCTGCTGCACAGACTCACTCGTCAGAGGTGAAGATGAAGCCAATCACTGATTTGGTGGCAACAAGCACAACACCTTCCACCACTGCAATGCTCCCTGAAAACGACGTGCTGTCAACTGTTTAAAGTGCAGAAAAACTCTACGAGAAATACAACAAAAATATATTCGACTGACCTGCGAGAGTGAGGGCCACCTTGCTGCTCAGGATGGCCCTGGCGCTGTCTCCCGCCCCCAGTGCGTTCCCCACCCGAGCGCAGGCTGCAGCTTGAATACCAAAAGGGAACTGTGACAGAGTTTGGGGAAGAGTTAGTTCCCTACGGAGTTCATCTCAGCCTGGAAAACTCCTTAAAATGAGCTCTCAAGAAGTGCAAAGTACCATGTAGGTGATGACAGCCACCATCATCACAGCATGTTGTGCTGCCAGCTCATCTTCACTCATCATACCTGAGAGACCAAAGGAAGCTTTATCTCTGTTTAGAGGTGACCTGTGACCAAATGTACGATGTTTGGATTACCTGCGAAAAAGCCCCCAAACTCATAAACCCACCACTCGAAGCATTTCATCAATGCGCTGGGAATGGCCAGCTTCATGTAGGAGCCCCACTCCTGCAGCGAGTCCACAGACCAGCCTGCAGAGGGCGCAACACTCATGTTTATGTGAACAGAAAAAGGGAGCAGTTCCTCCCACTTGACCGGACTGTCCCTCACCTCCCCATGTGGTGACATGGAGCTTCTTCCACCGGATGTAAGCGTAGAGAGACACACAGATGTAAAACTGAGAGAGAGCGTTGGCCGTTGCAGATCCACTGTAAGACAGCCAAAACATGGAGCTTTACACGAGTCCGTTGGGCCCTTTAATTCAAACTTAGCGTCCCAGTGGCCTGTGTGAACACACCTGACACCCAGATCCAGCCAGTGAAGAAGGATGTAGTTCGTCACCACATTTGCAATGTTTGCAATCGCAGCGGTGTACATTTGTGGCAGGATTATTCCCTGGGAACACAGAAGGATTAGCAACACAAACTTTTATTTGCTACATCCAAAATTTCAACCTGGAGTAAACATTTTTCATATATATTCAGAATTACTTCACTTGGGATTTTTAAGAAAAACAGAGCACCTGGTTCTGCAAGTAAGACACCTGTAGATGGTGAAGAAACATTGCCTAGAGAGGAGAGAAAAACATCCATGAGGTGTGTGTGTTCACGCTGCAGTGCATCGTCTCCATCTGCTCGTTACACAGAAAATGAGAATATTGAATTTTATTCGAGGCAGAGATAATAATGAAGACTCACTGGTACAGCAGGGAGGAAGACTGTGATGTACAGCTGAGCTATTCTGAAAACAAGAAGCTGGATTCAGAACCGAGGAGAAAACTGTGGTCAGTTCAATTAGCCTGATTTCAATTCCAATTTCACAGACAGATACAGTTTCTTGTTTTTTTTTTAAAAAAAAAAAGAAAATTAAAAAAATCTGTCCAAAAAAACCCCCCAAAACAATCGAGACCCGAAAATAGGATTTCGACTGCAGCTGTGAGTAAAAGTGCGTTGACCTCGCTGAAGAGGGTCAGAATTGATGCTGAGGGTTTCCTGCCTGCTCAGCTGCTCCACAGAGCGTCTGGAGGGAAGTATCCAGCAACGAGCAATTTCACTGCACAGCTTTGCTACTCTCGTCCATCAAGTATTCTCGAGTAGCTTTCGGCAGGCTGCTGAAATCACATCTGCTCCGAGTGTGCTGGGCTCGCTCAAAAGGCCAACGGAATCAGTGAGAAGCTGCAGGAGTCAATTGAGAAAAGCAAAAGCCTCTGAACGAATCACACTTCACTGGTGGATGACGCATTTGTGGGTTTGTTAACACGACTTTGTCCATCCAGACTCTTGAAGGCACAAGAAATTTGGATCATTCACTTTTTGAGAGGTTAATTGTTAATTTTAGGGGATGACGAGTAATTTTCCTGAAGGGGTCATGTCAACAATTACATCTGCAAAACAGGACAAAGCCCCCAAACTGCAATGTTATGTAAGATCTCTTTAGAAAATGCTACATGTTTTGAGCTCTGCATTTGTAGAATTTTATTATTTTTCTGCAGTTTTTTGAAAAAAAAATTCAAATTTAACTTTTTGGATACAGTAGTGTTGAAAAATAGTTGTATTATAGATTCTTCACTCAACATCGGTCTGTCAAAGCCATACTGGCTGATAACACATGAGTATGTACACCCACGAGTACCAACGCTATGCATTTAAAAGCTGGCACCTTCAAAATAAAAGCATTCAGTTGTTTTGCTTACATCATACCAGTCTGGGCAACTGTACAAGGCTCAAGCTTGAGGTCTGCTCTGAATGAATTACTGCACACTTAATAGATAATTTGCGAGCCGCAGCCACGTTAAAATGCAAGTGAGGCTCGCTGTGCTCAATCTATCTTACGAGGCCAAATTAAATAACGCTTAAAAGAAAACTAGAGCAGAATTAATGACATGAAGCTGTGATGTTGACTTTGTACAGCTGGTAAAGGTCATTTTGTTTCCCTTTGGAATACAGAGACTCCGTTTATCTACCTGAAGCTGCCTCACCAATCCGTTCATTGGACCTTTGGGGACCTGAGCTGATTCTGATGCTGAGGAGAGTGCGTGCTGCAGCTGAGAAGCTCAGGGTCTCCTCACCAACACCTCTCTGAGGGCCGGTAACCACTTGTGAATCGGGTCAGTCCGAATCCATCTGACAGATGCCCAGGCTTTAAAAAAAAACACCCTGTGCTGCAACTATCAAGCAACTGCTGCTGACAGGAAGGTCGAGACTTATTTGCAAAACTGAAAATAAACCAGTTGCTAAACTTTCTATTTGTTTACTATCAGTTTTGCACGTCATTTTCTGCCAACAAAGGGTATCAAATAAGCTTGTGTGATTGCTGTGAAGTCATTGTTAGATAAAGGGTCCCCCCCCCTTGACCCCAGGGGACAGCTCCTCCCACCAGCCCCTCTGAAGGTCTGTTCCCGGTTGTAACAATGCTTGTTAGCACATCCAGTATATGTGATCGTGTTACCTTGCCACCTCGGGGTCCTGGCCCAGACATAACAGGATGGGCTGGGCATTAATGAGGAGACCCCAGCAGGGCAGGCAGAACAGCAGCAGGATGACGATGCCCCGCTGAAGGATCACTCCCACACGGTGCAGGTTCTTACCCCCGAACGTCTGCCAAGCACAGCGACGACTTTTAGACGACAGCGACAAACAACCGGGATCGATGAGAGACTGCGTTTTTTTTCAGACCTGAGACACCAGAGTGTCACACGCCAGTCCGAGGCCGTATCCTGTTGCTGCTGTGGTCACATTGATAGTCTGAAATGGAAGCAGTATCAAAGCAATATTTCAGTGTTGTTTGTTTTCCACAAGAGGTTGAACAAATCATCAGGGGTCCTTGTCGGCTGATTGCGAAGAGGATTATACGTTGGGTTATACGTAATGTTTTTATGCCCCCAGCTGCCATGCAATTACATCCCCCTCTTGTCAATTTTCCCTGCACACGTCCAGGGGAGCACGCGGTCAGCCACTTACAGCAGAAGCTAATCCATAACCAGCCATCACTTCATTTCCCAGACGTCCGCAGAACATTGTGACCACAAATGGCAGCAGGTAGTTGAGGATTCGAGAGAGAAGCTGAGAAAACAAACATTTCTGTGTTATGTTGTGGCCGATACAGCCACCAGACAACATTTGGCATCAGAGTGATCTAAATTCACTATTACTCAAAAAGCACTGAATTTATGTCTAGAGAAATGACATTACGCTGATGTTGTCCTGCCAGTTTGCAGACACCTGCCAAACACTGTTCCCAGCCTATTGATTTCTGCCTTAAAGTCTGGGAGGAGAAAGTCTGTTTTCTTAACATCTTAACCTTTCCGTTGGCGAAGGAAAAACTGTCATCAATCCTCCTCTGTGTACATGAGCCTTTTTTTTTTTTTTTCCCCTGCAAGGGCAACCCGAAATCCACTCAGGATTTTTTCGAAGACACAACAAGCGGCGCGAACAGTGCCAGTCCTTACCAGAGGCCCTGTCATTCTCAGGATGTGGTAAAGTTCCTCTCTGTGGGCCGCGGGAACCCTGCGGCGCGCCCACCTGCAGCAGAAGAGCTTGTCACTGGACCTCTTCATGTCCTCGACATGGGATGCTGATTTGGGTCCCTCCAACAAAGTGTTGCTCTTTTCCCTGGCGTACTTATCTTCGCCGCTCTCCAGGAAGCTGCAGAGGATGGAAATCTGTCTGCGATCGCAGTTGCCCCGGGTCTACGCCGGGGCCAGCTGAAACAACACCGATTGGGAGAGAAAGACAAGAAGAAGGAGCAGCACAACAAAGACAGCGGCAGAGGACTTGAAAGCAAGAATGTTGTTTATCCAAAGTGATTAAACTCGTGTAGGCCACGGTCAGCCTCCCGCGGTCAACGTGGCCACTCGAGGATATTCTCCCAGAATACACACTGTTGGGTTTTTCTACCCTAAGAATAATAAAAACATACAGAATGGGTGACCAAAATACAGGCATTGTTGAGGAAACGATGAGAGATAAACCCCTTGAAGCTTTGCAGAAGCTTGACGATTGTTTAATGAAGCTACGCTTCTGGTAGGAGCAAAAAAATCAACACTGGCCCAAAAGAGTCAAATAGGTCAGAGCTGAAACGGACTGGATACAAATCTGTGCAGATGTGAGGTATATTTATGTTTTTATTCGTCAGTGTGAAAGATTTTTACTTCAATACATTTTTTAATACAATAACAGCTTGTTATAATTTGACAAAATGCTTTTTTTTTTAACTGAAGTTCATGATCCAAGTATAAATGCTGTACACACATATGTCACATCAATCCTGGAAAAATGCTTATTTATATTAGCTTCTCAAATAAAGTTTATCACAGGTTGAAAGCAGCAGAAGAGATAATGTATTATTAAGACATTTTCAGTTATATTGTTTAGATTAAGTGAGAAAAGTTTGTTGTTTTATACTGAAGTTAAAGCGCGCTGCATTGAATACAAACAATGATTTACTGTCGCTGCTCTCGTGGTTATGCTGCAGCGTCTGTTGGGAGCAGCAGACTGGAGAAAGTCTGATCAGGGCCGTAAGTGGCGTTAATCTGCTCCAGGGTGAGGTTGGCATGTGACGATGTGACCTCCGGCAGGGGCACGAGGACGTGCACGCACACCCCCAGCGCCAGCAGTGCGACGGCGGCGAGCGCGATGAGGCCCCGTCGGACGATCAGCTGCGTGATGGACAGCCGCTTCACCTTCGCCTGCGGTGCTGCGGCGCCGTCCGGCAGCTCGGTGTTGCCGTCGTGGAGCTCCGTGCTGACAGACGTGTAGCCGTCCACCGGCTGCGTGTCGGCAAGCAAAAAGAACCAATCAGGTGTGTGTTGATGGAAAACAGGTCACTTCTATCATACTATGCATCCAAAATACCAGGTTTCTATCTTTTTCAATAGTTTTATTGTTTGTTTTTTCTTCTCTTGGTTCTATTTTACATAAAGTCTTATTGTATAACAAAACATCATCTTTATTTTGTTTGTATCATGTTTTTTCTTTGGTTTCTTTTCAATATATTTTGCTTTGCCAGTTTAGGTTGACTTAAAGACAAAAAAAAGGCAAAAAAAGTCATTCTTCCTCTATTTCTGTCATGACTGAGGTGGTTTAAAGGGACGGATCGCAGTGAGCCTTCGTCCACCAGACTTGGCTGTCTCTCCCCCAGAGGACTCGCAGAAATGAAATGCCAGCAGAGCCGCTCTCTGTCTGCCTGTGGTATGTTTCCTTCGGCCTTTCTCTGCTGGAGCTTGCAGTCAGGGAGGCTCATTAAGGTAACTTAGCGATGCTCGCGTAGGCCTCCGCCACGGCCACTCACAGCGGCCTGCTCTCATTATTCGTCTCTGTCTTCTCGGCTCCACAGTGCAGGAATTTGGCCGAGCTTCGATTTTCTCTTTGAAAAATGCTGCACGTGTTTCTTCACACGTTTGTGGATTTAACTCAAGACAAATAATTCTGACTCCCACACCTGAAGGTTTCGTGAATAGTTCTTAGTGCTTCAAAAATCTAAAAATAAAAGCCTCCACATAAATTAAGCCCAGTTGTAAGAAGAATGCAACTAAAACTGTGCATTTATTCCTCTTGAAGCCAGAATAACACCCACTTACCTTCCCATTACTTGCTGTCTGGCTTGTGGTAAGATTTCCTTCAGCATCTGATGGGGTGTTTGCGCTTAATAGAGCCAAGTAGGATTTTTTCTGAGCTCGTTTCACTGCCTGAAAAAAAAAAAGAAGAAATTCTTTACTGCAGCCTTGTTTTGTGCCAGAAATGAAACAAGATGTGTCAGCGTATGAACTGGTGATGCCCAGCGAGAGCCTGATCGATTAGCCAGCGGTGCACCTCCTCAGTCATTCTCTTCCAGTTCAGCTTGAAGATGACAGTGATGTAAAAGGTGGACTGTATGGCGGCAGCAGTCAGGAGCCCCAGCCAAAAGCCTGCAAGGACAAAGACAAATTAGTGTGTTCAAAGCACAGCGAGCCGCATTTTAACAGCCTGCCTTCGTCCTGAGCATTTACCAAGATGAAATGTATTCTGTAATTACCTAAAATCCTCAGTTTTGCTACAAACATAAAAACAACACATAGAGGAACTCCTATGCAGTAGTATCCAAAAAAATTGGCCACGGCTGGTATCTTCTGCTTGCCAGTTCCCAAGAAGATGCCCGTGCACACACACTGAAATGGGAAAAAAAAAATCTTATCTCTTAAATCTTTTACTTTTGGAATCATATAAGTATTCTGATTTTCCACACTCACCACAAGACCATCAAATAACTGTAGGAAAATGTAGGCGTTCATCAAGTGCGACACCAAGGCCACAATGTCCCTGAAATGACAGAAGTTGCAGTCTTTCAGCTTGACTGAGTAGTTTGGTTTAAACCTGTGTAGCCGTGCACACTCACTCATCAGAGGTGAAAATGTAGCCGATCACAGTTTTACAGGAACCGAGCACGATTCCTTCAACCGCCCCAAAGCCACCTGTGGGAGAAGAGCTGGGAAATCTGTCAAACGGCAGGAAACAACTTCACGAACAAGTTTCGCTCTCGGCACGGGACGGGAGGAGGAAACTGACATGCGAGACCGAGGGACAACTTGCTGATGAGAAGAGCCCTCGCTGTGTCTCCTGCACCGAGAGCGTTGCCCACCCGGGCGCAGGCGGCCGCTTGAATGCCAAGAGGAAACTGAAGGTTCATTGTTTGGAATAAAAAAAAAAGTCAAACTATGAAATTGTGAACAAAAGACATGCAAATAGGCACATACACTACAAGAAGCTAACACTTACCAAGTAGATTTGACTTATTTTAAGAGAAATACATAAAATCTACTTGGTAAGAGTCTGTCTTTTAAATTGTTTATAAACATGGCAGTAAGCTCATGAGCGAGCAAACCAAATGCTAACATTTTATACATATAAAGAAAAAAATGATGCAGTAAATTCAAAAGTACCATGTAAGTAATGAAAGCGATCATGATCACAGCATGTTGCGCTGCCAGCTCATTCTCGCTCATCATTCCTGATCAGAACAATAAAGGAGAAACAACAGCTGTCAGACGAAAGCAATTAGTTGTACAACATGACTGAATGCTTTTTTTTTCTATGGGTGTAATTTCCTCATACGCATGTATCCGGATTACCTGCCAAAAATCCCCCCAGCTCATACACCCACCACTCAAAACAGACCATCATGGTGCTGGGAATGGCCAGCTTCATGTAGGAGCCCCACTCCTGCAGTGAGTCCACAGACCAGCCTGCAGGGGGAGAGACGAGTTCACTAATGCAGCCTGAGTAAGATGGAGGCACCGGCCCACGGATGTCCAATCCCTCACCTCCCCAGGTCGTCACATAGAGCTTCCTCCACCAAATGTATGCAAACAGAAACCCACAGATGTAAATCCAAGATAGAGTGTTGGCTGCTGCGGACCCACTGCGAAACATGTGGAAGGAAACGATGACAGACCAGCGAATGCAATCTTATATCCAGACCTGAAATGCAACACTGGCACGTGCGAGCACACCCACCTCACACCCAGATCCAGCCAGTGGAGGAAGATGTAGTTTGTCAGCACATTGGCGATGTTTGCCACCGCAGCAGTATAGAATTGAGGCATGATTATTCCCTGAGAACATAAACACCGTGTGATGAGGAACGGATTGTGTCCCGGCCATCGATGTGCAGAATAATTAAAAACACAAATTCATGATTCATGGTGAGAGAGCAGAACATTAGTACAAGATGCTGCCACACCTGGTTTTGCAGATAAGACACCTGAAGTCCGTGGAGAAACATGGCCTGGAAAAAAAAAGGCGTTTGGCACATTGTGTAAAGGAAATCATGCATTCTTAATAACTATTGAATTTTAGCTCAAAGGTGAAAAAAAGGTCACAGCTCACTGGTACTGCCGGGATGAAGGCTGTCATATACAGCTGTGCTATTCTGTAATGAAGAAAAAATGGATTTATTTCAATCTGATTCAATGGATCTGATTTAAAAAACAAAAAAACAAAACTTTATTCCATCAAAAGAATCTAAAATTTAAAAAAGCTATGAAAAAACAATCTATATTTTGTATGAAATAAAAACAGAAACCAAAAAACTTTTTGTTTCATTCTGCCCAATAAAAATATAACAAAAAACAAAGATAAAAAAATTAAGCACAGTGTGGACATCAATGAAGGTTTACTGAATTGTACGGTTGAAGTTCAAACAAAATGAATAAAATGTGATTAAATTACCATAAACTAAATATCCAAAGTGGAGGAAAGAGGTTGTGTTAAGTTCGATCAAATTGTAGAAACATGAATATATTCGTGATTTTCTTTATCAATGGGATGAGTAAAGTGTCAAAAGTTTAAATCGATTTATTGTTGGATGTTGGAGTTCAAGATCTTTATTGTGACCAGTTTTTCTTTCATGACTGTAATTCAGAAAGTCCCTACAAGCGATAAACTAGTTCCTGTGCATGATTCTGTGGGGAGCAGAAGTGATTTAAGTGTGGGAGTACTTTTGGAACTGAGCTGAACAGGTCTCATGTTCGGAGTGATCACAGACACACCGAGTGCTCCACAGGGAATTACCTGACCACCTCGGGGTCCTGGCCAAGGCATAACAGGATGGGCTGGGCGTTGATGAGGAGACCCCAGCAGGGCAGGCAGAACAGCAGCAGGATGATGATGCCCCGCTGAAGGATCACTCCCACCCGCAGCAGGTTCTTACCACCGAACGTCTGCACAGCGCCACACGGACGTTGTTAATCATTTCCATGAAGGTGAGTAATGAATAGTTGAGTGAAACTCGGGGTCAAGAGAAAAACAACAAGGCGGCATTCAGTTTTCCAGACCTGAGCCACCAGCGTGTCCAACGCCAGTCCCAGACCGCATCCTGTAGCTGCCGTGGAAACATTAATGGCCTGAAATGAATATGAAACAAGTCTGATGGAGAACTTTGTTGCAACTGATGCTTCACTGACATTGATTGAAGTATGCATTGATTGAATCCAGTTTTATCGATGCTTCACTTTCTGCCGGCAGCTTTGAAATTGCATGTTCTGCTGTCATCCTCTAACATCAGCCTGCACACGTCCATGGAGCGTACTCTCCACCACTTACTGCAGAAGCTAATCCGTAGCCGGCCATCACGTCATTTCCCAGACGTCCGCAGAACATTGTGACCACAAATGGAAGCAGGTAATTGAGGATTCGAGAGAACAGCTACAAAGACAAACATCCACAGTGAATGCAGGTAATACAGATCCCAGCCCGCGTGGGGACGTAATGCATCACAGCAGATACGACCGCGGCTGCCTTGCACGGCCGTCTTTGCAAATGAGCGAACATTTCACGCGGACACCGTTTGAAAATGGCCAGACAATTCTTCATGTTGACTGATCGGCTCCTCTGAAATTCAGACACAAAGTCTATTTTATGTGACACTTCAAACAAAACTCTCATCAATCTCACGCTGGAAAAAAAAATCAGCTGAGGGGTGACCTTGAGCCACGCAAGCCATTACAGGAGAAAGGAGCGGATGTCAGTCCTTACCAGAGGCCCCGTCATCCTCACGATGTGGTACAGTTCCTCTCTGTGGGTCGGGGGGACCCTGTTGCGCACCCACCTGCAGCAGAAAAGTTTATCGCTGGATCCCTCCATGACCGACGCGGCAGCAGAGCGACTGGGCCAACAGTATCTGTGATTCTCTGCGGGGACGAGATTCACCACCGTCCAGTGAAGTATTGCATTTTGAAAAGTTACTAATTAGTTCAGTTTTGAAAACTGTTTGACAGGGAGAAAGTAAAAAAAAAAACAGAAGGACACTTTTATAGTGTCCAAAATGTTGGACAAGTCTCACATTCAGTTCAGAGTTCAGACCTCGAGTCATTGTTTACTTGAAGTGTTTCTGAAGAGAGGACGGAAATTTAAAGACGCGGGACGGAGACGGTCCTGAGCTGCAGAGTTTGCATGTTCTCCCTGAGCATGCAGACTTTGTTGTCCTCTTACAGTCCAAAGAAATGAACACGATGTGACTGGATTGTTGGTGTGAACGCGCGCGAATGTGCTCGTGTGTGTTTCCCTGTGATGGATTGCCGATCTGTCCGTCAACTCGGTCACCTCAAGTTAGAGAAAATAGGAGAGAAAAATGGATGGATGGTTATTAGAGTGAATTTAATTAAGTTTTACCGAGCGCGTGGTGAGACGGCCAATCGTTGCCACTGTGACCTACATACTAAGTATCCGCCCCAAGTCCCACCGCGATGTTGTCAGGCATAATATGTGAACAGGCAGAAGATGTGGAGTCATGATTATTCATGGAAGCATTTTGCATTTTAATGGCCTCACAGATCTCCTTTGAAGCGGTGGAAACAGTCCAATAAGTCTTCATCGGCTCCGGCAGACACCTGAGCGCCGAGTCTTTCATTACTGCGTTCGGAAGTATCAAACATTAACCTGTCTGGTGGATCCTGGTCCAACTGGGAGCGCCGAGGTTAACCTGTCAGTCCTCTCACAGCAGCCTGAATGGGATGCAGAACTCTGCAGCTTTTCAAACAGGCATCCATGAGTGACAGCGATAGTATGTCAGTGAGAGCATGTGTCCCCTTTCATGGATTGAAAGCACGAGGCCTGTGGTGTCTTATTAGAAGTGGGATAATGTTTTTTTTTTTCTCCATAGAAACATAAATTACACAGCAGGCTGCCTCAGGAATTGCCTCCATATGCGGCTCCAAAAGATAATTTCAAGTGACTGTGTTGTTTTTTGTTCGGCTCTCAGGGAGGCGATGATGTGGCGACGCTGTTCGGTGCAACAGTGATTTACACTGAAGGGGAAACAGGGCATTCTGCACAAAATCTAGAATCACGGCTGAGTCTCTCTGATTGCTTCTGTCACTGGCAATCATGAAGTGTGAAGTCGTCTCCTGATGAAACAT
>JAUESE010000020.1:18293877-18306152 GCA_032274725.1 Malacoctenus triangulatus
TCATATTTATGCAACTGCACTGTCAAGACAGCGTCTGAGGTGAATCCAGGGTGGAAAAGTAGATCACACGATAAACTCTGAAAACTGGCGAAGCCAAATAAAAACGACCAAAATGTTCCGCATGTCTGATTTTCAAAGTGTGGAGCAGGAATCCTCTGGGGGGCGCCAGAGAGCTTCGTGGAGGGGCGGAGCATCGGGGGTCTGGGGGCGGCCTTTTCCCAAAGATAATAAATGATGATTTTTAAAAAAAAAAAAAAAAAGGGCGTAAAACTATTTTTTTTGTGAAATGGGTCGTTTTTTGAATTTCTTCTAAATGTGGTGTCAAATAGAAGCTAATTATGCTAGCTTATTATGCTAATTTACGGGAATCAAGAAGCTCAGCTGAAGATTGCAGAGGAACAAAAGAGGAAACGAAAGTTCAAGAAATCAAAATAAAGCAAATATTAAGTTTACATGCAGAAAACGACCGATGACGACGTGGAATTTGTGCTTTGAGTTTTAAAACGACTAAGGAGAGCAGAAACAAAGGTCAACCTTGACGTGTTCCAGAATGAGTCCAATCAGAAAAGCAGTTGAAAATATGAGCTTATTACACAGTGGATGTTTTCATACAAAACCAGCAAACATCACCTGGGAGGTAAAAAAATTAAGCTTCCTCGTCCACACTTATTTTGTCTCCTCCTATTTTAGCAATTTGACTTTTTTCTTCAAGCAACACTGAGTTTAACCACCTGCATTTGTGCTGTCTTTAACAACACTACAAGTACGACTGATCTGGTGATGGTGACGATGTGCACACAAGAAAACATGACTGAAAGAACGATGCAAGACCGAAAAAAATAGCAAGTCTTATTGAAACGTGTCCCACGGTTCCAAGATGTTTCATTGTAATGTAATAATCCAGAAGGATTCCAGTTGTCTTTTCTGTCCCAAAAGTTCCTGAACATAAAGAGGAGAAACAGCTCCGCGTCATCTTCTTCTTCTCACAGCAGTGAGACAATTTAGCTCGGTTAAATTTTAATGACGGCGGTTAATGATGGCAGTGAAAGATGGGAGGTCTGCCATGGAGGGCCACTGCCTGTCACATCGGATGCCGCTGTGAGCAGTGAAACGTGGCTCCGGCATCTGACCTCTTCTTCCCTGAGGCCATTTCAGGTAATTGCTTTCTGAGATTCAATCTACACGTTGTTTTTTTGTCCCTCGACTCCTTAAAGTATTTGGTTGAACGGATTTGTAAATTAAGAAACTGTAGTCAGATGAGGCAGCTGATTTTTAAGATTTTTGAGAAGATGTATCTTGAGAAAATCTTGAGAGAACAACTGAAATGAAACACTATATAAATAAAAAGAGATATCACAAAATATATATCATATATCATAATGGCCTTTGAGGGCTTCTGTAGTTTTTATCCTGGTCTGTCATAGTTTAAGTTTCTCTTGCAGGGACGTCTTTTTGCATCTTCATAATTTGAGCTTTTTTTTCGCCCTTCACGCTGATCATTTAACACCAATTTTCTTCCCACTTTCTCTTCTTTTTTTCCCCTTCAAACCTGACACTTCTTATTATCCTGAGACTGTTAATCTCTAATTATCTCCTCATGTTGTGAAAATACTAAAAGTCTATGATCAGCAAAAACACGACGGTCCTTTACAAAGAGCCTAAACTGTACCGAGTGAGTTTTACAGTGTATTTGGCGAGTTTTCTCAACAATGCATGAGACTTGGCTGCCCTGCCGTTGCTGGAGTGGAATCACTTCATCCTAAGTATCATAAGCCAAGTATTCTGGCAGAGATGCGAATATGTCAATTAGGCAGGTATATCCCTTGGAGCCCCCCCAGCGGATCCCACCCAGGTTACTGCCAACTAGAACACCGGCTGAGCTCACATTCGCCTCGTCAGCACAGCTTCATCGAGCAAAACGCTTTGATATAATTGGCCAGGACCACCAAGCTTCCCCTTGAACCCCCCACCCGTCGTCCCTGGTTTCTATAATAAACCAGAGGTAATAATTTACCTCTGCTGGCTGACCCTGGGTCTGTGCTGTAGGTGGTTCCCTGTCGTTTTTGTGCAATCTGAGGCGATTCCTGTTGCAAAGGAATCCCAGAAATCCTCCTGCCGTTGGCTGCTCTCAGCTGAGGATCCATTCAGATTTTAATGCCCACCCCCCCCCCCTCCCCCACCTCTTATTGCTGCGCTGGCTTCCAGAAATCACCTGTTAGATCGCAGCACAAATGAAGCCTCGGTCTTGGAACAAAAAGAAACGCGACTCGGTCGTGCCGCTTCTCCCCGAGTCGAACTGGAGGTCACGGCTGGCGGTTGCTGCTAGGTAACTGACTCGTCGGGCGTTAGGAAAAGTGTCGTGATGACAGTTCCTATCTTGCAGCGTTTTCTCATTCTGCGTGTTATGTCAGGCGCGCTCAATGCAAAGAGGGCAGCGCGCTGGGCTTATGCAGCGCGCCTCATGGGTACAGTGTTATCAGCGGAGCTCAGAATATCCTGGCAGTGCGTATTTGCGCGACGGCAGCCTGTGGTGGCGTCGGTCAGAGGAAGCCATGCGTTTTATTCATGCGGGGAAAGTTGCCGGAAGGCCGGCGCGCACCGGATTTCACCGTTCGGGTCCATCCATCTTTAACAAGAACGAGACCTTGGGACCTGAGAAAGCGTCCAATTCAGGGCGAGTGGGACGAGCGGCCGCAACGTGGGGATCTTTAATAATAAAGGCGATGACCTCAGTAAGTGCTTAATGTTCGGGAGCGACTGCGTTCAAACTGAGTGGGCTAATACAGACAAACACTGCTAATTAGGGAGGAGCAGCACAGCAGATTTAATTTGCAATTTCCATCCAGGATGACACATTTCAGTTATGATTGCTGATTGCTTCAGAGAAAAAAAAACGAGAACAAAAAAAGCTCAATAAAAATGGGTGTCAACATGTATTTGAACTGGAAGAGAGAGAGAGAGAGAGAGAGAGAGAGAGAGAGAGAGAGAGAGAGAGACTAAATCAACATCAGCTCAATATAATTATCCCTTTTTTAATATTTGATAGAACTATATCATCAAATTTTAAAAATGTTGTATTAAACATTCAGGATTCATCACTATTTAATTCTAACTGCATTGATAAGTTTTATGCACAGTCACATGTATTCTGGGTATGTCAGCAGCAGAAACGTATATATGACAGTTTGTAATGGATAAAAACATTAATTGGGCTTTAATACAGGAAGTGATGTGTGTCAACATGAGTCTTCTTGCTGAACTGTTTATTGCAGCACTTTGGTTTGCTGATAAATTGTGTTCTGAAGCCATGAAATAAATCCATAAGAAGTTTTAACCATGAAAATTAAAAAAAAAAAGACAATCCAGGTTTGCTTTGTTAATATGACGAATGGAAAACAAGCAAGTTGAGAGGAGAAGAAAGGAAGCAAATTACAGAGTTTATCTGCTAAAGAAGCAGACTGAAGACAGACAGGAGGACCGTCGGACACAGACGGCTGCTCGGTTTGTCTCGCTTCACTCACAGTTTTCACTTCCTTGCATGAACTCTCCTTCCATGAGGAACCAACAGCTGCTGTCAGGGAGCCTCCGCAGACTGGGGACCTAAAAACAAACGCTACTGAGGATGTTAAAATGTGGCCTGAGAGAATCACAGCTCCAGCTTAATGCAACAAAGTTCTGGCTAAGTATCAGACAAACGCACACGCACACACACGCACACACACGCACACACACACACACACACACACACACACACACACACACACACACACGAACAGAGGCAGCATGGATTAAGCGCTGATGACTTTCACTGTGATCAAAACGAAGGTCGTGATTTTGATAACTCTTGTTTTCAGGATCTGCTCAGTGAACTGTCAAATTGAGCTCATGCCCTCCAAGGTCGCCCGAGGACTTCTAATTCTAGTTTTTGAGTCTATAAAGAGCTCGTGGCTTGAAAAGTGTTTTTCTTCATCTTGGGGGAGCAGCTTGAGAAATCTGCGACACTATAAACACACGTATCATCAGACGTTAACAGTCGCAGTCTACATTTTTTTGCGTGCCTGAAGTCAGTGTCTCCTCCTATTAGCATTGCAGTGCACACATTTGCCGCGCAGTGAATGGATGAGTGATTTAATTTCCAGCGATCAGGAGAGGCTCGACAGCCACTCACCGACGGAGCAGGAGCGCCGCGCCGGTGCGCGTGCGAGACGGAATAAAAGACGCAGCTGTGGCTGCAGCAGTGTGTGGCAAGGAGGCTCCTGCCTGGTACATGGCAGCGCCAAGTCAAACGGGCTGATTCATGGGTCAGAGAGCGTCGTTAAGCAAGTGAACAGTGCAAAAAAACATACAGCTGATAAAAGCTTTTCTAAGTCTGACTTACAACCTTTTAACCTTCTATATTCTGAACGATGTCTCCCGTTGTCCCGATGTCTTTCACAACGGACCTTCAAATAATAAAATCTCATTTTCCAAGTTACAAAATCCATGTGGCTCATGTACGCAATAACACCCTCGAATGCTAAATTCCTCATCTGTGAAGTATCTTTATTTACCCAATAATGAATCTGGACCAAGTCCAATAAACACAGTTACATAATCACAGATCTGTACAAAACAATTATCTTTGCAGCAGTGAGAACAGTTGTTGTTGGTTTTTTCAGTTTTTTGGTTAAGGGGCTGGTGTCGGATTACTACAACAAAGGAAGTGTGAGGGAAAATAAACGTCATCTAACCCAGTATCACAAAAGTAGTTAATAAATGGCAAATCATGTCTCGAAGCAACGGTAGAGTCATGATCCTGTAATTACCAACATTGTGAAAACAATTAGGACTGGTGAGAGGCGATCGATCATTCTGTGACCTAATCAGGAGTTAGTTTTAGTGCAGCAGGAGTTCAACAAAACAGCTGTGTTGCACCTTTTCTTTACTTTTTCAGTATTTAAAATTGAAACAAATGAGATTTTTTTCTTACATTATTTTCCAGCCAAATGAGGGTCAGCAGTAAATGCAAGCCATAACCTTCCTACTATGGCAGCTCAGATGGTGAAGTGGGTCAATTTCCAATCACAGGCTGGCGAATGGAGCCCTCATTTTGTACTTGTTGAGAGAACAATTAGTCAAGTCTGAAAACACTGAACTGCAGTTTGCTCCCACTGGTGTCCAGCCGCAATGTACAGCAGCTGTCAGCGCTGGTGTGTGTATGATTATGTGACTGAATGCGACAGTAAAAAGCGCGTTATATAGAGAATTTTAATTTGAATCGCTGCGTAATGGTTACTGTTGTCATCAGTGTTTATCTACAAAAACAAATACTCCGATGGAGTAGCGTAAACATGATGAAGTGGTGCCGATTACTCACTGGAACTAAATCAAATGATCAGCAGTTAGACCAGGATTCGCCATTTACTAGCACCAATGTGCCGAATGTCTGTTCAGTCCACATAATCAATTCCTCTGAAGTACCATTACTGCACAAAACCATATAATATGTACAGACTGACGGCAGCACTCGTGTAAAGGAACCGAACAGGCAGCTGGTTTAGTTCCTCGGATGACGACGTTTCAGTTTCAGCTACCTGAATGCAAAGGAAAGTCGGCTATTCAGCGTTGTTTGTACAATATTATACAATTACCAAGCAATGCTAATTGGTGCAGAGTAATTACAGGGGCAGCACAACAGGAAATCACACGTACCTAGTGGTAATCAAATATCTAATTAGTGGGCCACCTGTGGCGTACAGGAGGCGAACAGAGCTTCTTCTCAGCCTGTGTGAGTCTTCAGTGGACGCGAGAAAACCCAACAACTCAGCAACAACCTTTGTTCCTTCAAGTCAGTTAAAAAAAAAAAACAACAGCCTTTTTTTTCTCTAATCTTCAGTCCAGTACTACAAAAACTACTCCGTTCAGGAAGGCGGCAGTATTGAGCTGCAGTGAGAACATGCAGGTATGTGGTCACACTGTTGCCCTCCGACTCTCCAGCAGAGGGTTCGGCTCCTCACAGCGGTCCGTTTATCCCACATAAACACAACTACGCAACAAATACGGACACACTCAATCGAACAGACACGCACACACAATCCAACACTCAGATGCAGAGCGCCAAAGCGAGAAGCAGAGTGGATGAAATGCACTTTGTCAGTCAAATATAGCAAAACTTGATACTTTGGCCAAACGTGTTCTTCTGTATTTCTACACAACGTCAAGTACAATTTAAGGCAAAAATCAACTGTTCAACAAATCAAACAACAAAGTTCAAAAACATACATTGAAAATATTTCTATTTACAATATTTCCTCATAGAAAAATATGTCTAACTTGCACGAATCTTTTTTTTTTGAAACATGACCACAGTAAGACTAAATTTAAGTGCACGAGACAGTGTCAGGTTTGATTTTTCTTTTCTTTTTTTTCATCACAGATTTAATGTTTCCAGTGCAGCTGCAATAAACGGACGCAACTGCATCCGAGGTTCAACTAACATTGCATCTATCGTTATGATATCCTGAAAACTACTGCAACAGACAAGCAACTAACTAACGTTGCCAATAATGATAATTACACCGTCACTGTAATCATGTGGAGGAGCAGGTGCTGATGAGTTTGTACAACAGTGCGTCTGATCGATCTGTAAACATTTCGCATCAAATGAACTCTTTCCAGCTGTTGGTGTTAATTCCCTCAGCGGCTGCAGCACCTATCAAACTGCACGATCTGCTGTTGAGAAAAACAACAACAAAGCTACATTTACGATGAAAGAGAAACGTCTCTGCTGCAGCCGGACCGAGGATCGTAATGGTGTAGTGCAAATACGGCCTCTGGGAACCGAGCCGGGGACACCGCGGCGCTCCAGAGGCCGAGGACCAGATCTGAGGCGGCTGTCAGAAGGCGTGTTCTGCCTGACTGGTTGAAGGGAAAGATATGAGTGGAGGGGGGGGGCGCGACTGTGTAAACCCACCTCAATGTGCAAGGAAATATCCAACAGTGGGAAGGAAATGAAAGCGTTCGGAGGTTGGTTGTTTCCGGCTTCAGAGGGAGACGCTCTGAAGCTGTAAGTCACAGTGATTCTGTGTCCAGAGGTCCAACGCGGGGAGGACGTGTGTGGAGTATTTACAGCAGTCTGAGCGCGGCGCCCCCAACAGGACCACCTGTTGCACCGCAGTGTGGCGCAGGCAGCAGCCGGGAATCTGCCGCTCAGCCCGGCCGGAGCGAAGCCTCAAGAGCGTTCAAGACGCCGCGTTTTTCCACTATCAGAAACCTCCGAGTGTGAATTTACAAGCCCAAGTTACATTCTTTTGATTTTACAAGAACAGAAGAAGTTTTCCCACACAGACGTTTGGCAAAATTTTGCTTCCGTTCTGCAGGAGATGAGGCGGCGCGACCCGGTGAGAGGGTGAGAAAAAGAATGAAACAGGTGGAAAAAGTGTAGAGGGCCAAGCAGGAGGAGAAGGTGAGCTGTGGGTGGAGACTGGCAGACGGTCCAAAGTACATGTACAGCAGGCAGAGGTGACACTGTGGGAACGAGAGGGGACAATTAGTGAAAGTCTGTCACATCGAGGGGGAAAGTCAACGCACACAGATGAGTGTTTGTTTTTAACAGCTCCCGGAGTGACGCAAACTCCAATCTCCATAATTGCACAAACAATATTTTCAAATCAAGAAAATGACTGGATTTCAAGCATCAGAGAACATTTAGGTTGCACACGCATAATTATCATCACGGGCAAATTTACACTCCAGTTCTGCTGAGAAGCAGCTTCTAAAAAAAACCAACAAAAAAAAAAGTGTCTCTTCACTCAGGTTGCAAAAGAAAAACTCAGTGTTTAGAAACATCACTAATTGTTTTTTCTCTCTTGATTTGAATCCGTTTTGTGTTTTTCCCTTCAACTCTTTTGAACAATTCATCTCTGTCTGAAAAAGTAAGAAACATAATGTGTCACGTTCACCACGCCACACAATTCAATCAAGTCGGACATTTATTGACTTTGTTGGCGCTCGACAGTTGTGTGCAAAATCAATCTTTGTTTGCGTCAAGGCTTTGCAGAGCCTCTGGCTTTTAAGGGCTTAACAGACATCGCAGTAAATAAAAGGTGAAACGTGATCCCATCCGGTGAGGATTTAATCAGTTTTCATTGCAAGTTATACTTGATAATGCAACAAAAAAAAGATTGCTTTGTGACAAGTGGAAACAATGAAGTGTGACTTTAAGCAGCAGGAACGACAGTGTGTTTCTGTAACTTTCAGGTCTGTAAATGAAGTGTGATCATCAGCTCAGAAAAATCTATCGAGAGGTCAGGTTTGTTTTGTTTCCCCCCCTAAACTGAGCCTCTAAACTGTTGAGGGAAGCCAACAAACAAACTGCACTCAATGTAAATAAAGTTCCAGACAGGATCTGAAAGGATGTTTGTGGGAAACACCGATGCGGGACGAGATAACTTCCTACTTTCGGTGCTCAGACGCAAGATTTCACGCCGCTGATCCCTCAATTAAAAATGTTTCCTCAGCTTCAGCTTTTTTCCACGCGCTCCTCCTTCGTTGTCAGAGTGCGATGCTAACATGCAAGAGTTCTCCGGCGCGGCGTGTTCGCTCGGAGGTGTGATCGATGCGCGCCCCGTTTCCTGCTGCATCACACCCGTCTGCACGCGTGTAAAGGCCACCGCATCGATTCTGACACGCATCCTCCTCCTCCAGCTCGATTATGTAAACGAAAGGTGAATAGCAAACGTCTGAGAATAGCTGCTATTAATTCACTGTTTGACCAAGAAATAGTGTTTCTTTCAGACAGCAGGCAAGGTTGCTAATAACTCCCTCTGTAAGCTGCAATGAGATACAACACTCAGTGAATGAATACGACTGCTTCATTTGTGTTCATTTCCTGAATTCACTCAGTGGGGGAAGCTAAGAGTAACCTTACTGTACTGATTTCATGCTGCTGTCGAAGTAATTTTTTATTATCAAAGTATTTTCATTGTGATTGGATATTTTTCTTTCAGTTTTTAAGGCATCTATTATTCATTGTATGTCTGAAAAACATCTTTCAAGTAATGAGATAACATTGACATCCATCGATGAATAAAAAACTCCAAGTCAAACCCAGAATCTTTTGAAAAGGTTGTGGCCATATTTGGTCCAACTCTTGTGACGTGCTTTAGTAAACGCTGCTATTCAAGCTGAGTGGACAGTAACCTTTGGAAATTGGGCCTCAATCTTCTTGCAAACAAAATCTGGCGCAAACTGACAGAAGCTTCGGCTGAAAACGTCCAGACAGACCAAACAGATGACGCGTGACGCTCGTGCAAAACCTCTTTCTCCCCTCGCTGCGTGTCGTGTGTGAGTCACACTGTAACGCTGCCGTCACTGTTTTGATCTTGAACAAATTACAAGCTTTCAGGTGGTGAAAATACCAACACGATAATGCCAAGGAGGCACTTGAAAACCAGCTTCGCACTGAAAGTTATCAGCTGCTCATTGCACTGTGCAGCTTTTCATGTATTTTTTATTTTATTTGAACTTTGTTGGTTTAAATTTGCTGATTGTTTTGCTTGAATGGGACCTGATGACCAGTCACTCACCTTGGCCCTCCACACTCAGGACCCCTCTGCTTTCCTCTTCTGTCCAACAACTCTTGCGACTCCGTTGCGATGTCAGGGCGTCGTGTCACCTCGGTGCATGGCGGCCCGCCCCCACGGTCCCGATCCCCCGGCGCCGCCTCCTCCTCCTCCCCCACCCCCTCCACCGTGGTCCTTGTCCGACTCGGGCTGGCTCTGGGCCCGCTCGGGCTTGGGGTTGGGCGTGCAGGGCGGGTCAGGCTGCTGCACCGACATGGTCCTGCGCAGGTGGGTGCGCTTGCACAGGAAGTCGGGCTTGGCGGAGAGACCGAAGGAGCCTTTCCTGAGGACCATTCGCACAGAGGAGGACTTCTTGGGTCGGGCTCTGTGCCCGAACTGGAGTGTGGAGAGGTGCGCTGCATAACCATCGCTCAGGAACTGCACAAAGCACACGATGAACGCACAAGAAAATCAGACGGAAACACAAAGGATTAAGGTAAATGAGGGACAAGGCCAAAAGGATAACTCCAAACTCCAAACGTAGTGGGATGACAAGAAGTGCTGCCGAACACAGAGATAGGGAAGGAAAATGTGGCTACCTGACACTGATTCTGGTATTTCTTCGAAGGCCGGCCGACAATGTAGATCTGTGCCGGGCTGAGGCCCAACATGTTGTAAACAGAGATGTCCTTCATGGAGCCATAGGCGGAGTTGATCTTTATGTGACACTGTTGAGAAAAGCAACATTTGGTGCGTCGAAAGGCAGCTTCCCCCCCCCAAGGCCAAAGCACGACGCACGGCAATGAACAGGAGCGCTCCGTCAGAAAGGACACGTTTCAGGAAACAAAGTGCTTAAGGGAACGTTTCAGCAGGTTATCAGCCGTGTACCTCTTGCACGAGGTTTCTGAGGAAGATGGTCTTCTGCCGCAGAGGGTCGTGAACCAGACCCTCCGAAAAGAAGATCATCCCGTGGGGGAAGTTGTGCTGCGACAGCCACGACACCACGCGCTGCTTCTGCATGTCGGGGCGGCCCGTGATGTAGATGATCAGGTAGCCCAGGTCCTGCCAATGCCTGCGTGACGACGCACAACATCGAACAAAATAGTCAAGCTGTGTTCAGCGGATCGGTGGCGTCCTTATCGCCGCGACGACGTGTGTTAAAAAAAAAAAAAAAGACTCCAAAAACATCCAGTCTTCACAAGAGCACAAACAGTCCTGGCTGAGTTTGTGCCTTCCTCTCAATTCGCTTTGTGAATCTTTCAAACAAAAATGCTCCCACAGAAAACAAACTTGAAACATTTGTCTTCTTGAATTGAGGTGAGGTACAAGTACTCACTAGAGGCTTTGTTAGGACCTTATGATGTCCACAAACGGAGCTCAGAAATGTCGCAACTGTATTTCAGTCAGTAAAGGCCGAACCCCCTTCATCTCTTTCATGTCGTGTTTTACTTTCTAAAACGTGCTCCACCTCTCCTTCTCCCAGACACCCTCAGGTGTTCTCGATGCAAACACACTGGAAGACATCAAACAGACTGCGGCCCCCCCCCCCCCCCCCTTTACCTGACGACATCCACCGCTCCGGGCCGGACCTTGGGGTCGCTGCCCATGATCGACACGCTCGCAGCAAAGGAGCCGTCGATGCTGAAAACCACGCACTCCATGCCCCGCGGCAGCACCGTCAGGTAGGCCTCTGCACTGGTCTGATCGCCCCTTGGGTGGGAGAGAGAGAGGGAGAGAGAGAGGGAGAGAGAGAGAGAGAGAGAGAGAGAGAGAGAGAGAGAGAGAGAGAGAGAGAGAGAGAGAGAGAGAGAGAGAGAGAGATTTCACAATAAAGGGAAATATGCAGCTGATGCTCGAGGATCAGCTAGCAGCTGCCACATATGGAGCTCTCCTTTTCGATGTATTCCATTGAATGACACAGCCGGCGCCGATGCTTACTTGACGACCATCTTGATGGGATACACTCCCAGGCCGAGCTTCTTGCTCTTGGGGATGGTGTACGTGACTCTGCCGCTGCTGTTGGTCACCTCGATGTCAAAGTGCACCCAGCGGCCGGACTGCGGCTGCGTCATCAGCAGGATGTCCACCTGCCGGGCGGTTCAGCAGAGTCAGATCGGTGACCACGTCGTCCGGGTTTTAATCCGTGGCGATAAATCAAGAACGTGTCGCGGCCTCTCACCTTTTCCCCGGTCAGGGTGACCATGTCCAAGGGGCCGTACATGAAACGGCCCACCAGAGTCTGAGGTCCGTCCTCGGTGGCGATGACATCGTTCACCCGATGGTTGGACGTGACGTTCTGCAGGTCAACACATAAAAAAAAGGGCAACATCCATGAAATAGGACATTAAATTCCTACTTCTAAGTCTTTACTGCGATGATAACCTCGCAGCAAATCACGTGGTGACCCAGAGTTTTTCTTGGATTGGCTGTTTCGTACTTGCTTCAGCTGATGCTGTTGAAAAGTACATAAATTTATTGGGGACAAAGACATCCTGTGAATATTGGCTGTATTGGATTGGATATCAAGTATCTTCACATCCAAATGACCTGAAGTTTTTGCTGTTTACTTCGTTTTCTTTGAATTCTTCGACACGACACTGTAAAAATGAGATTATTCACTGACGCCGCACTAAAACCTTCTCATTTGTCCTCGCATGAACCGCCTTCACCGCCCTGCGAGACACTCTCCGTGACAGGAAAAGGTTCTGGGACTTTCACTGCTTTCATGTGTTA
>JAUESE010000020.1:18333868-18345190 GCA_032274725.1 Malacoctenus triangulatus
CCCCCCCCCCCCCGCCCCCCCCCCCCCCCCCCCCCCCCCCCCCCCCCCCCCCCCCCCCGTTCAGTGCGGCGAGGCCGCCACCGATTCCGCCATAGGCGCCATGTTTGTTTACCGCTGTGGTCTCCAGCCAATTTCACCTCCTCAAGGACGGCGATTGATCACCTCCTCCAGCGTTTGATGGTAAATTTCAGAAGGAGTCGAGGCGAGTTGAAGTCTGCCCGTGATGGTGTGGACGTTTACTCTAAAGTGGAGGTTTAGGTGAGTGGAAAAAACGTTCGAAATTTCATATAACACGGTGACGCTGAGAGACATTTTTTTTCTGTGGACTTAAATTGCCTGAAATTGTGGCGATGCTGCTCAGAGTCAGCTGGGTTTGGATCCCTGAGACTCTGAGTCGTAGGAACACGCCTCCAAATCTGTGCTCGATGATCATTTCTTCTGTATGAAGCGTATTTATATTCTGAATTCATTTGTGAACTAAACAGTTTGCTCGCAATGTGTTTCACCAGCAGATTAATAAACATTTGGAGCTGGAGTGAAATTGGGCGAATGATGAATAAGTCACCCAGATCAACAGTGTGACTAATTGATGGACTGTTGGCCAGCAGTGAAGGACAATAATGAAGTGTGGAGGCACAGAGTAATAAACTACATGAGGCTCCTGGTACACGCACAGTGTTTATCTAATGAGATTACATTTGGTCTTTTAAAAATAAACCTTCAACAAATCGGACGGCAGGCTGTTCATGCTTCGAAAAAAAATGGATTCACTTTCACTCTGACATGCTCCAGTTCCGTTAATTTATTATGTAAAACCACAATAATAAATGACTTGTAGTGATGCTGCTTCACAGGTCATTACTGGTGCAGTGAGAGGTGTGCCGGGGGGTGGGGGGGGTGGGGGTACGCAGTGAGGAGAGGGGTGTGAAATATTCACAATGCGCCCTCATCTCTCAGGAAGTCGACACACGACGCGCTACAACCTCCCAGCAGGAGCGGCTCCTTTCATCTCGGCAGGACCTGACTCCTCCGCCGCTGAACCGCAGTGATTAAAAGCATCCACTACAGTTTGTCAAGCCTCACAGATGACCTTTACAACAGCCACCGCTCCATCTACCAGTAAACAAAAAACAAAGAGGCACCAAACCAGCACAGGGCAGAGAGAGAGAGAGAGAGGATGTTGATGAAAGACAGATTTTAGTTTCTACTGTCAGATCGAAATGTATCCGATTACTTCATGCTCCCCGACTTCTCTAGAAAGCAGCTCCAGAGCTGCTTAACGTTTTACTTGAACCTTAACACCCGGAGCTGTATCGAGGATAAAAAGAAAAGGTTACCGAACATTAACGGCAATTTGCTCCAGAGAACTTTTGGTTTTGCTCCTGTGTGAAATCCCCCCGCTGTGGACGATTAAATTAAAAACCAGTGAACTGAATAAACCTCAGCGCTGACTCCTGATCTTGGAAGACTTGAACCGAATTTTTATCGTTGCTTCTCAGTCTCTGAACAGTTTTGTTATTCACTTACAACTGTTAAATAATCACACAGGAGACTCTAATAAATGCAGGTAATTGAACGGGTCGCTCACCGAGAGAACTTGTGAACACAGTCACTCTTTTTTCCATCAACACTACTGTTTAATACAAAGAAGCCCGTTAATACTCGATACTCCCGCTGATTCAACATCTCAGCTGCAGGTGTTTCCTCATACGATTGTTTTTGCAGCTACAAGATGGCAGTGAAGCAGATGTTGGCATTCTTGGCTTCACTGGATTACGAGGGAAGCTCACGCTCAGAAAAAAATAAAGGATCAAGAAAAGTCCTTCCAATCTCAGGCTGAGGCACAAATAAACAACAGCAGTTGTGATGTTAATCCCCCGGACCTCAGAGCGAGCGCTGCAAAAAAACATAAATCTCACCAAGAAATTTTACCCCTCGAGTCAAAATCACACTTCGAATAAGACAACATCCCTCAAAAAGTAAGCATTTTACTGCTTTTTTCAATGTTTTAGTTTCAAAATGACATTTTCACTTGTTACATTGGAAGATTTTTTTCACTCATTTTTTGTTCTTTTGAAAATTCACTCTTGAAATAAGACAAATACAACTCAAAGTACAGAGAAAAATCTTAACTTTTTAGAGGATTGTGTATTTTTAAGGGTGATGCAAAAAAACAGGAATCAAAGAAATAAAACTGTAATAAAACAAAAGATTAAAACTTCACAATGAAAATGAATTCTTTTCAGTGAGCACAGAGGAAAACGCTCCCCTCGTTTCTGACTTTCTAAATAACAACTCTTTGTTTTCTTTGAGCGACACAGAAAAGCAAAACAAGTAGAAAACCTGGCATATCCGCGCAAAACCTCATTTTAAGCCACGTCAGTTTTTGTTTGATATTTGATGGCGGCTTAATATTGAAATGAAAAAAGCTTTACTTGTAAAGACTGGCTGTTACTGTGGCGGGTGTTTTAGATGCGCATAAATAAAGCGCAGCGCAGAGCGCAGATATGCGCACGTTTGAAGCTCGGCGCTCTTTCTCCGGCGTGACCGAGCTTGAAGAACGAGCCGCAGATGTGATGCACTTTGCATGCATGTTTATTTTCTGCTCCCAATGAGTCCAGCTTTCATCGATGCTCATTTTAAGAATCGACAAAATGTTGAACGAATCTTGTCTCTTTTTGTTCACTTGACATCTTGCCCTGTATGATGGGGGAAGTTGTTTTCCTCGACTGTTTTTGCTGTGGAAAGCTTGACTCCGCTACAAGTAACCTTTCCCATATCAACATGCGATCAAAGAATTGAGAGGATTGTGGAGAGGTTGCTATTAAAAGAGGAAGGTCACAGAAGCAGCAGCCACTTCTGCGGCTCTGTGCAGCTTTTTGCTGCTCCGACATCGCTGTGGTCGATTTTTCAGGCCCACGCGTTTACAGTACAGCCGAGCACGCCGCAGTAATGGAGCACAATACATGCACAAACAAAACTCTCCACGCCTGTTTGAGAGTAAGCAGGAAAACAGTGAATCAGCACTGTAAACGGAGGACTCGGTGGCTTTTAGTCGAGGCGTCGCAGCAACCGAGTTGAAAAAAAGAGTCTCACTCAGCGCCGAGCTGTTTGACCGGTGACGCTTCTCACAGCTACGCGTACTGAGATCCATCTCAGTGATGAAAACTCTCAGCTCGGCGCATCGAGATAAAAACAGCAGCGTCACTTCAATTTTTTCGAATGAAACCCGACTGAACCGACTGAATGACTTGTGATTTCCGTTGCGGTGTTCAATCTCTCGTCCCCTCTCACAGAACGATATTCGTTTTCTTTCCGGCAAAACAAGCTCAGAGGGGCCGAGCAGCCGCAAAGAACAACAGAAACACAAAAGTGAAGAGAGAAAAGAAACTTCAGAGCTTCTTCTGAAGAGTTCACAAAACCACAATTTGAAATATTGTAAATATCGGGCATCAGACATAAATTGTGCAGTGAGGATGTCGTCTGTTGTACGTGGAGTTCGCGTGTTCTCCTCGTGCACGGCTGCTCTCTGGTTTCCTCCTACAGCCCAAAAACACTCATTTGATCAAAAGTGGCGAGTCTAAAATGTCCATAAATGTGAAAAAAACTGGTGTGTCTCTCTCTCTACTCTGCGGCGGACTGGCGCCCTGTCCTGAAGCTACTTTTCTCCAAAATTTCAAAGTCTACACTGTCATCTCCCACATCAAACAGGCACTTTGAAAGAACATCAAGAAGCTTGGGAAAAAAAAAATCTGGGGTTGGAAACTTTCTGTGACAAAACATAATTTCAGACATGAAACAAATGCTGGAAAATCCATCGATTTCAGGACAAAGGTCGAGAAGTTTAATGGAGGATTCCAGCTGGACTTTTGTTTACATCAAAAGTGTTGCCATCTGTCAGATAAACAACTGCACCAATGAGAATGACCTGGACTCTTTGTAGGTTGCTAAAATTCCAAGCCTAAGAGCTCACTCAACATCCTTCAAAGGCTTTTACTGATGGTTTAGGACGGAGGTCATTAACAAATAGCAGCGCGGCCTCTCGCAGTGCTTCTCTAAATAGCTGTTATCACAGCGAGCGAGTTAACAAATATTTCCTCGCATCATTATTACTCACTGAAATGAAGTCTAGACGGTTCCTCGCCTCTTCGCAGCGCCTCGTGGTCAAAAATGATGGAACGCAGCTTTAAATAGAAGCCACAGTCCATTTACGATCTAGTGACCATTATCATCATTCAGTGGAGAACTCTCACTATCATTCTGGGCAATTTGAACTCCAGCTGCAGGTGTGTGAGGAAGAAAAATGCCCGGTTCACCGCGTCCATATGTCTGTGTGTGTGTGAGTGTGTGTGTGTGTGGACCGTACCATGTGCCTGGTCCTGCATGTGCCCCAGTGTTTCGATCTGCTCCACCAGGTCATTTGAGTTCCACTGACTCATGCCCAACAGGATGGCGCTCTTCCCCTCCATCACATCTGCTGGGACACAAATGCAAAACACACACAGACAAAAAGAGCAGTGAGACGGCGCCGCCCACACAGAATCCCCCCGACTCTCCCAGCACCGCACAAACACAGGAACTCAACAAAAGCCGAACAACCGTGATGGATTTTGTTGCCGACTTCTTGATGCAGATTTAGCAAACACAGTAATTTGTTTCGTTTAGATTCAACTTCACGTTCAGTGTACACAAGTATACAACGGCCAGGCTGCACCCAAAACAAATGAAGAAAAGAAGAACAACAACACAAAAAAACATGGTGGGCAACAACACGGCAAAACGACATGAGTGGATACAGTGTGTTGTTGTGCGGAGACTTGTGTTACAGCATACAAATGAATAGCTGTTGAGCCGCCTTTGTCAGGCGCCGAATTGGGTTTAAGGGATGTTTACGCCAGCAGACATGAACTGTCACATGTTTATGACGGTGGCCCACAAGACATTTATCTGCTTCTCGTAATACACTCTCCTCACAAAGAGAGGAGCTGCTGCGAGCGCGTCTCGGCTTGGCGCACGGCGGCGAGCGCCACCGCGGCCCGAACACAAGACAATATTTTCTGGAGATTAGGTTTGAAAGAGGGATTTTTTCCGTCTTTTCAAGGACTGGAGAGCGCTCACAGCAGCCGATATTGTTTTTCGAATGGAAGTGGAAGCGAGTCCACGTGAAGCTGTGCTCACGCAGCTTACACCAGCGCAATCACTGAAAAATAAATGGCAGCAAAATGGGGAATAAAAAAACGTTTCTGGGCGTCGTTCGCTTCGCAAAATGACCCATCACCAAAGCAATCTGCATTACAAGTCTGTTCTGGTATTCAAATTTATTCACAGTTCGCGCCGTGATTGTATTAAACTGCAACGTCGGCGACGGCATTATCAGGCATACAGCGAAACGTTACAAAATTGGCAGGTGTGAAGAAACTGAAAAAAAAGCCCGGAGGGTTTGACTTCAGAACGCGACACTTGGTTAAAGAAACACGTGTTCAGTGCAACAAACGGGCAGTTTGATTGGAGACCCAGGTGGGTCAGGACCCGCCTCTGATACAGGTAAACTTTAGAGCGCTTGTAGAGCTGTGAGCTGTGAGTTCCAACACGACCTTTTCTATGAGTTCATGAAGGATTCCACTCTGAATTTTTCAACGTTTAGGTTTTAGATGCGAAGACTGACGTCAGCATTTGCACCCGTTGGCAAAAACTGCCAACAGATTTTCAATTCAGACGTATCAAAATGATTTATAAGATTTATTTATAAGTTTCTTACTCTGTGATAAACATTTCATCCCGTCTCCCAGAAGCTGTAAAAATAGAGAAAACTGGCAGTTTTATTCTTGCAGCTTTTTCTCAAGACTTTTGGGAGTCTTGGGCTTGTGTGGCGTCCGAGAACCTTCGTGTGATTGGTGAGTGTTCTGAAGTGGGCGTGGTCGAAGCAGTGGTTGTTTTACGACGCGTTGTTTGAGGAGCAGCTGGCCACGGCGGTGAGAACAAAGCTCTTTCCACGACTTCTGCAGCTGGATTTCTCATTCAGCAACAGCTGTCCAGACCACAGAAACTGACACTATACAATGCATCACATGGCCTCAATTATACAACTGCTCAAAGTAACTGATTACTACATTAGTTGTTAAACTCTACACACGTTTACTGAAATGCAAATGTACTAAAAACACCCACAGGTGACAAACACGAGTCTCCAACTCGTCCCTAACCTGTCGGACTGCCCGATAGGTCTTGCTTTTCAGCATCGGGGTTGTTGTTGCATGAAATATGAGTCACCGCGGTGTTATAAGCGACGAGCTCTGTGGTGGTTGTGTGCTGTCTGAAGCCGGGGAAAAAGACAAGCCGGCTGTGCCCTGTGGTTCAGCATAACTAAAACAGCCACTCGTCACAGCGTGTCAGCCAGAAAAGTCTGCGACGGGATGAGTCATGCAGGAGACACCCCTCTACCTGACAGACGCTACACCCCCCCTTCCTCTCCCCCCCTCCCCCCACCCGTCCACAGAATCCTGCGCGGTCGCTCAGAGAGACTTCGATGCGGACATCCAGCGCCTGTCCGCTCGCATCGCAGAGCGGCCGGTCAGCCGGTCACACTTTGTCTCTGGCCATCAGCTCTGACTCCTTCTTCCTTTGGTGCCTGCTCTCTAACACCGCACTGAGTTGGAAATAATGATGCGCCGATTTCACACACACTCACACACTCACACACTCACTCACAGACAAGCACAAAAGAAAACGAGGAGGAACGAAGAGCAGGCACACATTTGATCTTAACAAAGCATCGCCAGTGTGTATGAAAAAAAAAAGCCCGTATGGACGGAGACGGAATGTAAAGCAGGCTTTACAGCAAATCCTGAAAATGTCGGGTGTTGAATCTTCTCCTGGAGGATGAGCTGAGCAGGAGACGCTCACAGTCCAAAAAAAACGAAGCTCATCTAGGAAGAAGAATGCGTTTGAAATGAAACAAACCTCCCCCCCCCGCCACTAAAACGAGCACCGCAGAAAGATCTGAAGCGGTGCACTGGAGGAAAAAAAAAACAAACCCCACAAATAAGCAGGAGAGTGAAGCCAACAACCACACCTCCTGCCCCTCCAATATACAGCAAAATCGGATTTCAACAACAAGCAAAGGAGAGAAGGGGAAGTGTGAGATTTGCCTGCAGCCGACAGCCTCAGGGGAGAAAAAAGAGAGATTTAGAAACATCCCTCAACCTGTCGGCTCACACTGAGTTAGTGTCAGAGCGGAAGAGAAGGGAGAAGATAGTGTGATTGTTGAGTGGTGAGGAAAACTGCCTCGTATGACCCCCGCTTACTTTTTCACAATTGTGGGCTTCTTGAGCTCATCGTCTCTCCTCCGTTGCACTGATGGAATTACCAAAATAATAATACGGGCATTATTTCCTGAACTATCCCACTTCCGATGACGCACTATGAAAATGAGATTGCTGAGAGGATTATCCCACAAAGCGCAACAAGCAGGATGAGTCAGGTAACGATGCGGTCGAAGACGAACGCGAAATACGTTTAACTCGCACACAGGCTGTGCGTGCGATACGATGAAATAAAGACACAAGTACGAATGTTAGCATGAAAATATGAAACTCAGCTAAGACAATGTTGCTTCAAATCATCTCAGTGAAGAACAGCCGTCAAAAATAGCACAAACGTGGTGAACTAATTATGTTTTCCTCTCAAGTGAAGGATTTTTACATGACAATCTAATCACAATTTTAGCATTGTGACTGTGTAACCCTGAGACTCTGACAAAAGAGCTTTTTATTTTATTTGTTTCAAGAAGATCATCTTGGTGACTTCAGTTTATGTACTTTCTTGCGTACTCTCGTGTGTGTTGTCTGTTCTCTCTCTTTGTTCGCCTCTTTATGTGCTTTATAGTTACATACGCTTCATCTTTTTTCTCCACATCGCGTGTCTGTCCCACAGTTTCAAACGTGACAGCTGGTGACACAGTTAACCAAGAAGCTGTCGTGTATCTGTGTATTTCTATTAGATTTGGTGCAAGAATACTGCGATGTAGGTTATTTACATCTGGCCTACATACTTGTAGTTTGTATTACTGTCATAAAACATCAGTTCAGCACAGCCATTTTCACATTGTGTTCTATATGCGACCTCTTTCTTATGTTCTCACCAACAAGGCCAGTGTATATTTGGTATTTATGCATCAATGTCAGTGAATCCCTTTGAGAACTACGTGAAGCTCAAACACAAATCAGATACAGCAGCACCTGAATTCACTGATCAGCGCACAAACAGCCGGAGAGGGAAGCAATCAGTGAGATATGCAACTGCTGGGACAGGTCTGAAAGAAAAAAAAACACAGCTGGGATTCAGCCAAGCACCGTTCACAACCCATCCAGCACAAAATCACAGCAAGCAAGAGGTCTCTTTTTCTGCATGTTACAAAAACATAATGAAGCAAATTCCACAATGACTGATATTAGTGAGTCGCTTGTCCTGTCAGTTTGTTTTTTCCCAATAAAAGAGTCTCGTGAAACAAATCCTGTGGTCTCAGAGGGCCCGAGTGTTAAACTTCACCACCACAATGTTGGAGCAGCATCAGTTTTATCAAAGAGAAACACTGAGCAGAGAATTTAGATAGTGGATACTGATCACGTCCGAAAATTAATTTCAGCTTTTTACAGGCTCAAAGTCGAGCAACACGTCGTTTCACTCCGACCTGCTAGTAATTTTGAAGGAAAAAGTCGCTTCAGAGGAAAAATCCACAAAGGACATCGACCAGCAGCAAAACGCACCATATTCAGATCATTTAAATGCATATGTGAATGTACATGTGCACCAGAATACCCGGAGAAAATCCACTAGAAAATCCACTCAGTCACATGGAGACCATGCAAGGAAAAGCTCCACCAGGCCCACAAAGCTCTCGCTCTGAAAAAAGAGTGCTAACCTCTATCACCAAATCCTGAATTTCATCACCTCAGTGAGAATGAGGATGTTGAGGATTTCACTGCTGCAAACTGAATCAACTGAACCACAATAGGCACAGTAACAACAAGAATCTGTCAGGAAGACAAAATAAACTCAATGGCAGAGTTATCGCATTCAACATTAACTGGGTTTGGATATCAGGTTGCCAAAAATGTGGTCAAAAAATGACATCATTACACGTTTTGACGTCCTTGTGATGCCACTGCTGCTCTTGTGACCTTCCTCTTATTTCAGCTTTGAAATCTGCTCGCTTCTGGTTGCACTTGGTTATCATAACTTCGTCTAAGAAGAGGTTGATGTTAGACTGGTGTTGGCTTGTTGGTTAGTTTTTTAACTTGTTGGAAGGAATTAAAGTTCAAAAACTTTGGATGATATCTGGTAGATGGTCACGAGTGCTACAAGAACATCTGATTACATTTTGTTGGGGATTTGATGTGCTTTAAATTTAGAAAGCATCAGAAATTCAATTCCGACTGAAGTTTCTGTAAAACAGAACGAAACAGAATTAGGAGCCGAGTTTAAATTACAACTGTGTTTGAGCGGCTTTGTAACCCAATCAAGCATTTTTATGTCTTTTGTCTTTACTTCAAAAAAATAAAGAATACTGCTGTACTTGAGACACCAAAGTTTTTAAATATAATTGGGGGGAGTTTGCTGAGGGGGGGTAAGTTAGGAATCATGAGAAAGTATAAAAATGCTTTCAAAAGAGCTCATTTACGTCTAGACACCCAAACAGACACTTATAATAAACGTTCCTTTATTCCTGCAACACTGAGAAACAGAGAGACAACAAAGTGGCATGTTTTACAGTTGCTAACAAACCGGCTGTCACCAACAAACAAGAGAGGACGAGAAACGTTTAAAGGTGCCTGTTTGGTCTTTGTGCCGCGATCACAGAGAAGATCGGCCTCACTTACAGACACAGAAGCTTTTTCTAACTCACAGTTTGAAACCCGGCGTTTAGACGGTTCGACGGACTTGATTTAAAGGTTAAGGCTATAGATCAATAGTAGTCATGTTACTGCAAACAAGCACATGTACTTTACTCGTAGCTAAGACAACAAGCTATTAGCTGCTGCAGCCACTTGACTTTAGAGCCAAGAAGTGAAAAAAAACTCCATCCAGCCACATGTGAAACAGGTTGATGATGAAAAATAGATTTGTTTCGTTTACTGAGGAGACGTTTTTCCGTCAAAGGAGCTCTTCCTATCATCTTTTTAACCAAGAGTTGTGAAATTGATCTTTCATAGCGCTTGTTGGAGCTAAATCTATCACTTCATGACATCAGTTCATCGTTAAAAACAGCCGTTATTCAAAGTTTGTGTTGCTGAATGTCATTAGAAGATTAATACAAATCCTGGAAAACGTGCTGAAAAGATCAACATGCGATTTCGTTGTCATATTTAGTTTCTCCCACACGTAGCACAAAGCGGTTTTAGCATAACAAAGTAGCTGCCCATTAATAAACCAACATCCTCCTCGCATACAAACGACATTTTAGCTGCCGTCGCTATTTATTCCTGCAGTTTAGCAGCAAATATCCTCTCAGGCTCAATCTGTCATTGCGCCTCGTTTAAATTTATGTCGTCGAAAAACAAATCAGGATTAACGAACAGCAAATTTGTCAACAGGTCACGTCGATAAACAATGTAGCGCCCAAGCTGGCATCCGTTTAGTAGCCGCGAGGCAGATTCAGTCCAGAGAAACAGGCTTCAACGCACAGACTCACAACTTTAAAACGTCTAATCTTAAATACAAGAGAGTCCATTCACCTCTGTGGGGTGTCTACCATACAACAGAGGAATTGTAAGATCACAGCAGACGTGTCACTCAGCTGAGATAGCATGTAAGACAATAGGAGTCTGTCAGACACTGAAGAAACAAACAGTTTCGCCTCTTATTTCCTTCACAAATAAAATCCTCCATTCCCAGAATATACTAAAGAAACTTATTTTCCGGAAAATTACATTTGATGGCCTCGCACTTTCGCCCAGGAGAGCCGTGTTTGAGAAAACTGATCCAATTCGTGATCTCTCCCTCCGAAACCTGGAAGAGTAATTCTGCTGCCTGAATCTTGTTTGGTTTCTCTCGGACACACACACAAAAAAAAAAGCGCCTGTCACAAAACATCAGCGTCTGACACTCTGAGCATCAGCTCGAGCAGCTGCGACGTATCGCAAACGCACGATAAATCAACACATCTCTGCTGCTGATTACCGAGTTTGCGGATTCTACCTGCGATTCGTTAAGCGTCACCTTCAGGCCTCTGTGCGGCTCGGAGGAGAGACGGAGTTTCTCCACCTGATGTCAATGAAACGAGCTTTTTCCGAAATGACATAAATCTATTTCTCGGTGGATTCT
>JAUESE010000020.1:18364199-18379757 GCA_032274725.1 Malacoctenus triangulatus
TTTAACTAAATAAATACATTTGTTTACCTATTTTGTCAATAAAACCAAACTGAAAAGAATCCCTGATTCACAACTTCAGGAACATGGACCACATTACAAAAATTGCCGAGTTACTTAGGAGAGAGCGACATTTTTGCAAAAAAATCATTGTGTGACAATCAAGCGGGGACACCAGAGGCGAGATCGACTGTTCACAACTGTCGGAGTGCTGCACATGTTCTTTTGCTCCACGATGAAGCTGATCCGCCGAGACTTTGAAAGGCACGAATGCAAAAAAAAAAAGAGAAAGCGTGTGTGCCAGGTAAATTTCTGCCTGTCTGTCATGTTCGATCCCTTCACTCTCCTCAATCGCTGCCTGTCTGACGATTTGAGAAACCATCCCGAAGGAGGTGCACCGTCGCTGGGAGGTGATCCTGAGCGAGTGCGAGAGCTGAGAGCTCCTGTGGACACAGAAAGTACACGCTGAGCATGAAGGCGAGCCGATGGCGTGCTCGGTGCTCCAGCACAGGAAAGAAACTACTTTGAAAGACACTTCAGATTCAATATTAGCAAGCCACGATGCTTGATGGCTAACAGCCTAAGCAGGTATCTGCATTAGCAGTTTCTACGTGTTGAGTGCACCAGGAAACACTCCAAGTGTTCAGGAACTGTTTTTTACCTTATGGAACCTCATGAACACCAAACCAGCCTACATGCTCCAGATGTTGGTGTGCATCAGTTCACTCTTGCAGCTGTGAATGCACGTTGAATACCTCACAAGTTGAAGGAATCCATCAACTCACTGGCTATTGCCTGTGTGTCCATCAGAGTGCACTGCCCCTGTTTACTGTACACTGCATATCAACTGACTGGGACTGCTCGAGATCGATCGGTCGCACCACAGATTTCGATCAAGTTATGCTGCGAACGTATGACTGTAGCAGTGGAGGTAGGTGTTGCTGTAATTGGACTCTTCTCCCAAGTCTCAATGCTGTTTAATAATTAACACCACCTAAAAATGAAAGCGTTGTGTGGAGGCTGACAGAGGATTTCTAGGACCTGAAATAAATTACGCGCCGTCAATAAGCACTTAGAAAAGCAACACTTAGAGTATTCATCACGTCAGCTTCTGGTTTCCAGCGCAGGTCAGGTGTAAGGTTGTGTTTTAATAATAAAACAGAAGAATATATAAAAACAATAACGGACCGATTCCTCAGTGCACAGAAACATAAAAAGCATTGCTTCCTCTGACCACATTGACACTGAATATAAACTCGTATCTTGGAAGTTTTCACAAGAAACCAGGACAAACTTACAATAACAAGAATCAACTGATTTTCTGTCCAGGAAACGTCCTTGCTTTTATTTTGCAGTAAGCTGGACTCTTGTTACTGTGTCTTAACTGGTGCGAGTCAAAAAACAAACAAAAAAAATCAATGGAATTGTGTCAATTTGTTGAGAAAGCTGCTTCCAGAGTGCTCACTAATGCCAAGAAAGTGCTGCAGGTTACACTCTGGTGAATAGGCTTCATGTGCGACATGGATTAGATTTGTTTTTGGACCCGTTACTCGCTGATGAAGCACCAAGGGCTCAACACATGGTCCTAATACATTTCCAGCTCACTGAAGATGCCCACAGACCTCTCGGGTTAATTCTCTGTTACCATGAAAATAAATTATAAAAACAGAAATCGGTTTGGTTCGAATCTTTTTTTTTTTTATTGCTACTTTTCAGAAAAGTTAATGCACCACTTGAGGTTAATTTGTAGCTCATAAAACATTAATGTTATGTCCTGTTAATGCAAGATCTTTCATGTTTCAACTCTCTACTTTGCTTTTTGTGTTTCACTTACATTTTTTATGCAACAGTCTTTCATCCGTGCATCTGTGGAGCGCCTTGAATCGCCTGCTTCCTGAATGGCGCTTTAAAAATAAACTTGTTTTGCCTTGTAACAGTCGTGCTTCATCCAGCTAAAAAAAAAAAAATTCCCTTGAACTGTACTTCAGCCACTGATTGCATAACTGTAGAAAGAAATAAACACACCAGAATATGTTGAAAAATGATGGCTATCAATTTCCGGACCTGTTTTTTTGAGCCAAAAAAAATGATTTGTGCTGCATCAATCCGTTCGCAGCAGATTAGCCGAGTATTAGAAAAAGTATCGTCAAATCTATGTTTCAGAATCGAGACTCGACGAGCTTGTGTTCCTCCTCGTTCATTCAGCGCGCCAGCGCTTGGTTACCAACAAAACCACCGTTCAAACAAAGCAACCGGCAATTTGTCGTTTACTGTGATCAATTTCCCTTTGTGAAATTAAAGGACGCGAGCCCGAATCAGCGTTTGAAAAATGAACATGCAACTTATGGAAAAACCAACAAGTGGGGGAGAGGGAGCGCGGCACAGCGCGGCGCTTCTCCGGTCAGAGTTCAAAGGAAGCTCGGGTCTACACGGCTGAAACGCTTCACTTCAGAGCAGAAGCACGGCCGCACAAGGCTGCCGGTCATTCATCTCTTCCTTCTTTCATCTCTTTCTTTCCATTATCCACTTGCGGCAGCTTTTTGCACAGAAACCGGTGGAGACGTTTGGCTGACAGCATCCATTAGTGAAGTAGCTCCATGGCGTTCCCGGGTTATACCCCCCATCTGTCACTTGCATAGTGATTGCCAGGCCTTGTGATACACACACACTGCTGTTTGTCAATCGCTGACATGGGACTCTGGGAGGTCAGATCTTCCGGACTTTAATATAAGTGAATGGGATGATTAGCTCAGCCGCAGCGGAGGCCTGCAGCCAAAAAAGCTTATTTCTCTCGCTCCTGTGACGCCGCTCTGATCTGAAAGTATCTGTTGTTGAAGGACCAAAATAAATCAACACAGTAAAAATATACAGGTCCTGTAAGTCACAAACAGGGCAGCGCTTCACAAGTAAAAGGTCATGTAAAAATAGACAGAGTAAAAGTATTACTGGAAATATATCAAGTAATACAACATCAAATCATTTCATCCAAGTGTTCTCGGTGTTGATCATCATCAGACACCTACAAATGATTTCCTGTTTCTCAGTCAGAAGGCCTTATAGATGAATGGAAAAAATAGCTTATTACTAAAGTTGGGATTGAATAGAAACTGTGAGACCAGAACGATAAAACCTGCAGTGTGGCCAGTTGATTACACAGAAGCTCGTTTTCTTCATTTCAGGAGCTTCGAGACAATTTCCGAGTTTTAGACCAACCAGAAGTCTCCAATCAGCAGACTGCAAGGGAATTTCTACGTAATGAGAAGTGAAGTAGGTCCGAGGCATATCAAGTACATGTGTAGGGACTCAGACAAGCAATACAATCTTCATATTGCTGTATAACACTGTTGTCTTTGAAGGTTGTTTCTCTTCTGCTTTTCAGTGAAAAGAATCGATTGTTGCAGGTCAGTGAAGCAGCTTTGCCGCAGACACAGAAATGGAGAAATCTTTTATCTCTCTTACATTTTTTTCCTCCAAAGCAATTTAAAGATGCTTGGTCGAATTTCTGAAGTTAACCAAACTCCCCTGGATTTGTATTGTGCTCTAAGCAGCTTAAAACAGGGTGAACCTAAGCCCGCTGAAAAAAAGAGGAAACCTACTGGGCTGCAGTTTCTCACTTTCCACTTGACTCCCCACCGACAAGGACAACCTGTTTAGCTTTGGCGGCGTTTCACCTGCTGTGCCAAAGATGTTCAGCTGAAGGGAAACACGTGCAGAATATTTGGAACGAGACGATCTGAAAACAACGTCACGGCTTTGCGATAGAGACATTCTCGGGCGATGAGCCGACATGTTAAATAATCCAAAACAGACACAACAAAAAAATGTTGCGTTTCAGTGGCTGATTTTACACAGAGGGCAAATGCACAAGAGCAACAGCCTTCTCTAACTCGTTGTTGTTGGAACTGGAGACCTGTGATGGACCACCGGTCTCTCGCGGATGCTCGTTTTCCTGCTGCAGATAAGTATTACTCATAAGAAGTACAACTCATGACACCACATATATCAGCGATTATCGATCAGAGACATGTGGACGGTGTTGAAGGGTTGTAAATATGAGAGCACGCTGTTACTTTTCCAAAGGGTCACGAGTTGAATCAATAAACAGGGCTGCAATGGAAATCAATAAAAATCGGATAAATATCGCTCCAAGGTGGTGATTTACAGCAGATGTGTCTGCTCTGTATTTATAGAGCAAAAAGCAAAATCAAGTTAACAGCATAAAAAGTGAGCAGAGAGCATCTCTCATCCAGCATGACTCATGTGTTATATGATATTCACTGTGGGCGGAAATCTCTCCCTTTGAACAAACCCTATAATTTATTAATCCATAAGGTATTTTCCACTGTTTTTCCCAGTCTGCTTGCACATCTGACACACCACAGAAGTCACGGGGAGGAACACATTAACCTGCGGGCCCACGATACGAGGGAAATCTTTTTCCGTGCTGTGGGAATTCTAAATCAAATGACGGCACTGTAAATGCGGGGGAGGAGCACGAAATAGTTCAGGTGGCGCTCTTGAAAAATTCATAATTGGACTCATTCATCTTTCCGTCTTCGCCGTCTCGCGTGCCCTCGACGAGCCTGCCAAAATCTCCTGCGTCACGCCTCCGACGGCGCAGCTGCCTCGCCGGAGCGCGAGCGGGGAAAGGGTTAAACTGGATCATCAGCATGGGGAATAAATCTCACAATAAGAAACAAACACATAAACATTTGAGATTTCCAAAATCCCAGCCCGGGCAGGGCACATGGAAGGGCACTTTTAAAGGTCGATATTCACTGGAGGGTTCGTTTTCTTTGAAATCCAGCTCCATCACCTCCAGCGCTCGAGGACCAAGAGAAATTTTTAAATATAACAATTACAGAGAGTATTTAATCTGCGCTTCATTAAACTCAAAGTTTCTGGAGGGGCTGCTGATTGGTTAAACCCCCTCCGGAGGCTCATCGCGCACCTGGTTTTAATTGCAGTTGAATGGCGTGGCAGGTGGCTTTTTCAGAGCGGCATCATTACCGGAGAGCTCGCAGGATGTATGCATCAGCGTTTTCTTCATAAACGCACGCGAGGAGAAAGAAAGGAAGCGCTCGTTCCAGGGGCGCCGACTGGGAAGCGGCGGCGTGAATAATGCACTTTAAAGTGATGCCTCAGTGTAACGCTGCGACGTCTGACAGTCGGGGAGCTGCAGCGTTCTCTTCCTCTCACCGACTATATTGTTAGCCTTAGCAATGACATTAGCATAAACTGTGATGTTACTATTTCACTCAACTCTGGTTTACTTGGGGAAAAAAGGCTTTACTGTTGCTAAGCGGACTCGGTTACCTAGACAGCATTAGCATTAGCATGCAGCTACAATAACAGTGAAGTTTTAGCAGCCTTTGAAGCTCGAGTGCATGTTAGTCGTTTTCTCCGCTCTGTTCTTGCTTAAGTTCTTTGTCATCACTTCAAACACTGTGATTATAGAGCATCTTCCTTCACCTAACTGATGTTACTTCATTTTGCACACTGACCCACTCAGTGCTGACAGCTCGGCTAATGTCTCACAGCAACAAAAACAAGAATTCTATCATGTGCATATCACTAATTTAGCCTAAAATTGAGTTTTGTGAAATAATGTGCTGACGTCGAGTGAGTGTTGCAGAAAAATAATTTCTTGGTCTGATTCCCCGTCAACGATTAATTGCTGCTTGGCGAAACATTTCTTTGTTTATTGTGCAGAATTCCTCCCACAACGCAGCTCCCACCTGTTGTTTAGTTCTCAGACAGAATATAAAAGTTCACACATTCGACGAATAATAGAAGAGCTGCAAGGAAAAGGCGACGTCATGCAGATTAACAGCTTCCTCCTCTCATCCTGCATTACCCTACAGGGACCCACAGATCAAAATATCACTCCTCCGAGCCGACAGATAACGGCACTGAAAGCCTTCTCCGTCTCCTCGGATGGGTCAGGAGAGCGCGCGCGCCTTTCAGACGAGACATTTCATATGTGCATTAGTCGCGACTTCGTGGGGACTTCTCTGGTGGAGAGCAACAAACCACCGAGTCACTGTGCAAGAAACCTTTTAAAGAAGCCCATTTATGAGAGACTTGTAATCGTTTGTTTTATATAAACGGACAGAAATATTTTGTTGAATTTGAGGAGTCTTTTACCAGCGGGACTGTTGATTATTCTGTCCAAGAAATACTGCAGGATACATTATATGAATATTAAAAGTACATATGTAAATCACGCTTGCTTTCTTCCTTACAAGTTCATTTGGGAGATCGATGTTCCCACCTTCTCATTTCTGCTTTACGCTCCAATAACATTTGATTTACAGCGTTTCCCACATATGCTACACGTGCGAAAGCACTCGAACAGAGTGCAATGAATCCGGTGTCAAAACAGCAGCTAATCAAATCTGCGTGAACACCCGCAAATTAATTTATGTAAACAGAATCTGATAGGAAAAAAAAATGGTCCACTTGGACTCGCTCACGCCTTCTGCCATGAGGTTAATGTCCTGGACATGTAATATGTATTAGCCATGTAGATCAGAAGTGTGCGAGTGTGTGAGCGCGCATAAATGAAAGCATCACAGTTGTGAACGTGAATTGGCTCCGATGCAGGACGGAGGATGGCGTACATGCAGAGCCGCGAGTTTAGAGCCTGATGAATTCACGGTGAGGATGACTCCTCTGGAGGACTCCCTCTTCATCAGAGACCTCATCAGTTCTTGATCAGCCGCAACCAGCCCAGAGGAATTTCCTCTCAGGGCAGTTTCATCTCTCACCCCTTCTCGCCTTTCTCACCCAGATGGTCTGAAACCAAAACTAGCACCCATCTCCTCGTTTCATAATTAGCGTGGATGCGTTTGGCATTCGAGTATCTCTAAGAAAAAATAACAGCACCCAAAAGAGCAGCCGGCAGTGTGACGGAAATGCAGAGAGGGAGGGCAGCAGCGAGGGTGCAAACCACTTCTGAGCCAATATTGGACAAACCGCGGCATCAGAGTGTGATTTCCACACTGTCAAGAGGAAATCCAATAATGTTTTCCTTCTGTGCATGAAGAAAGGGGAGGAAATGAGGAGCGCCGGCAACATGAGGTGTGCCCAAGCAAAAGGTGAAAAAACCCTCTCAGAGCCGACGAGACGCGACACCATGCTGAAAAATAACAAGAAAGGAGAAAGCCTTCGATTCGGCCGACTGAGCTTGTTCATATCCTGCCTCAGTGAACATTCAACAGTAAACAATAAAGAAAAGTCGGGTCCTTTGTGAGCTGGAAGCAGCTAATAATAGCTTGCTATAATTTAATTAAAGCCTCATTTCGGCACAGTTTAAAATCAATGCACTCCGGGAGCGACAGAAAGCAGATTGATCTCCTCAAAAAAAGAAAAAAAAAGTGAGGCAGTCACCTTCCTGGATGGTATTTATCTCCACTGCAGCTATGCAGATGAACACGCGTGCGGACTGTTAATGGACTGCTACACTTTGACAGGATGGTAATTACCACTGCGAAGCCTTTTCAATGCCATGTCTGTCCGTGCAGCAGCGAGCACATACAGTAGAATAGAAAGCCATCCTCAGGCAAACTGCTCAATAGAAAGCACACTGAAAGCATATCAACGTCCTTCATTATCGTCATGGTAATCAACCAACGTGAACGAGTCACGATTCAGTAACCGAGACAGTAAGTGTAGTTTGAGGACATCGGAGTGGACATTGATTTCCACGCTGATGTCTTCAAAGTTCCCCAGCATGCCAACCAAAGTGTGTCACTCCGTTCGACATCCAGCTCCCATAAATCAAAACAAATCGGCCATCAGAGACGCTGACGCTGCTGAATATTTCAGCGCTCTGGCTTGAAGAATTATTCATGTAATGTGCTCAAAATCAAAATCACTGCTGATGAATTTTCTCTTGAACAACTCCCCCATTTATCAACTACTTATTTCATCTCTTTAATGGCCAGTTTTTAAACGCCACTTGACAATTCAGCTTGTGTCTCTCCGCCGGGCGCTTCAATCACCGGCTCGCACCCAAAAAAAAGAAAGAAAACTCCCAGAACGGTTTGAACTTGCTTAAAACGTTTGTTCCCTTCCTGGCAGAAAACTGCCGGCTTTTAATTCAGCTGCAGTAGTGAACAGGTTTGCTTCTGTGGGACCTGAGTCATTGTACCTGATAAAAAAAAAAGACTACGAATGTCCTCAGAAGTCTGAAGTGTTTCACTGAGGGGCGAGGACGCGCTCGGCTTCAGGTGGCCACGCCGTGAAGGAGCTGTTTGAGGAACAGCCCGCGTTCGCGCCGACATTAATGAGGCGGAGCCTCACGTTCAGGCCGCCGCTGCCGCATTTTAAGCAGCAAACAATCGAGCAGGAATCTGATACAGCGGAAGCATCCGGACTTCTGGCTCTGACAGACAGGCGGGTCGACAGGTTTTGGTTTTTTTGGTCCCTGGCTCCCCTGACACCGCCTCGTCCTCGCCCTCCGACGGCGGCGCCGGCGCCGGCCCAGCTGCTGTGTGCTTTGTGAAGGGCTGCTCCCTGACACCAGCCCACTGTGCCTCCACATGACAAACAGCGATTAAATTCAAATTAACACTGTTTTGTATGATCAAATACAATAACGGAGGTCACGGGGCTGAATGCATTGGCGCACGCCTCTGTTGAATTCAGAGAACACAGCGGCGCTGTTTGTTAAACAGGCCGTCTGGGGGAGCGTTTGCCATTAAGGCGGCGCCGCCGACGAAGACGAGGAGGCTGCGCTCTGCAAGCTGTTGCTGGATCATACAGTTTATGAAGAATTCGTCATGTTGTGTTCTTTTTTAAAAACCGAGTGATGAGAACAATGTTTGCAGAATCACTGACAGCCTCAAATCTCTGGTGCAGAAAGTGTCGCCGGCAAATGTCAAAACTTTTCGCGGGGAAACGAGAAAAGAAGCAGACAGCAAGAGAGAGCAGACAGACTGTTCATCAGCATCCTGCCGCTCTATTTTTAGCTCCCGCGCCGAACCTCAGCAAAACAGCAGGTCGGCTTCCCATTTGTTTTATTTGGACGGCGACTGAAAAATGACTTTCATATGGAGCCAATTTGAGTGGTAACACGGCCTGAAAGGCTCCGAGGAGGCAAAGCGCCACCTCACCTGAAACGCTGTGTGACGACAGACGGAGGAGCGCCAGTAACGATCCGTTCGACTCCACGCGGGGGGATGACAAAGATGTCGGAGGGTGATTAGAGAGGCAGAATGTCTGAGGAGAGACTTAGCACCAAAATACCTGCCTGGCCTCAGGCTTGCAGCTCACGCAGCGGGGATGGAAGTCGTCTCGAGGACACAGAAACAGACATTCGTCGGCCGGCTTGATGCTCTGAATTCCCCTGGCAGCCGGTTAGATTGCGAGTGTCGTCGGATGATGTGTGGTGCTCATCAGCAGACGGGGGGTGGGGGGGGGGTAAAGACTGTGTAGTGTGGAGGTGCAAACATACACATTCGAGAGGCAGAGCTTGATTTCACGTCGAGATTTGTATTTGCGGGGCCGATGGGGATCGGCGACGCGGCGACGAGGTGTTTTTGTAGGGCAGCCTTGAAGCTTGCGTCACAGCGACGCTCCAGATAAAAAGCCGCTGGGATTTCTCTGCTTGTTTTTGAAAGTAAAATAAGATCTGTGACCCAGAGCGGTGAATTCTTTTGTTTCTGCGACACACATTTTGGGCACATTTGAGCACCAGTTTAATCACTGTTGAAAGCTTAATAACTTCACAAGCTACGCTGCTCCAGGAGTTTAGTCCACCTATCACAGATTTACCGTCCATGATTATGTCTTGTTCACCTCCTTTTCCCACCTCTGTATCTTCTCATTGTGCTCCATGTTTCTCTTCATCTGCTTTCTACTTTTTTCTCTCCTGCCGTGTCCCTGATCCAGTTCTGTTATTGTTTTGTTTGTTGTTCTTCCTCTGGTGCCTCCACTTGGTTTATTTGGATTATTGTGTACAAAACAAACTCTTTCATATACTGTCGGCTGGCAACAAAGAGCTTTTGAGTCACTCCAGGTCTTTCCAACACTATAAATTTGATGCAAAACTGATTTCAGATGCATAAAACGAAAGTTAGCTGGCACCGCGGCGAGCCGTCCTCCTCAGCATGACCGGAATATGTTAAAAAACTGATGAGCAACAAAACCGTCCTCGCCGCGTCGACGCGAAAGCCTTTGCTTCCCCATTAAGCCACTTGTTAGCAAATGTCTTTTGCATTCCGCGTTGCCTCGCAGCTGTAACGTGCAACACAAACGCATTCAGGAATAAAACATGAGGAACTAACGAGCTTCTGTGAGCCTACGAGGGGCGACTAAAATACCAACAACTTCAGCAGAAGGCCACCGAAAGCACCAAAAGGAACCAAAAACAACAAGATAATATTATGAAGTATCCGTAGGAAGCAACCGAACAGAGGGAGGCTGTGATGCTGGTTGAATTATACATCCATGCTGAAAAAAAAAGGTCCTGGACAGGTCAGAGCTTCACAGGTCCAACGCAGAAAAACAATCACCCACACACACATTTACACCTCCAGCTAACTGGCAGTCACCAATTAAACCAACACACTCGTGTTTGGACGGCAGAGGGAGGTCAGAGCGCTCCGTGAAACGCCACGCGAGCACAGGAACGACACGCAAACTCCTCACAAAGTGGGACGCAGGTCTGACGGTGAGTTACGACGGCGCTCACCGACGTACCGCCGAGCCAGTCATGCAGCTAAAAAAAAAGGCAGCTATGAGAAATTCATTAATTTCCCCTGACTTGTGAGTCACACCTGCTTTATTTTGAGGACGGAAGCTTTACTCAGCGCCGCTCTCATAATTCCTAAATCCTCATTACTCGGCTTAAATCATCCTCCAGTATTTGGGTGATTAAGACCGGGACTCCTCTCTGTTTTCGCTGACTGTCGGTGAGTCTGGGCGTGAGGCCATGTTTCTGCAGGAGCTGAGAAAGGCAGAGCAAACTTTAAAAGCTTCCCCTCACAAACACTGGCTGCTGCTTCGGTGATGAAACCCGGAGCGTGTCCATATCACGCTCGCCTTTTATTTCGCCGTCCCGATCCGAGATAATAACGCAGATTTCTCTTTCAAGTGAGTCGAGAATAGAAACTTAAAACGAGAGCCACGCAGTGTCGAATCCCCCGAAGCACTATTATAATTGAAAATGACAGAGATAAGATCTGCGTACACAAGCGAAAGTGGGGGGAATTTAAGACTAAGAGCTGGCCGTGTTTTTCCGGACTTTGAAGAACGATGTTTCTATACGAACTGCTCGACTTCACAAGTTTCACTCGCAGCAGAGGGTCAGGCGCTCTGGAATGGGAACAGAGTCCCCGCATGCCTGATATACGATGGCACTCACCGTAACCCGTAACAAACTGCGCCGTCGCCTTCAATCTGCCACCGGCCCGCCGGAGCATCACGGGGTGCGCTTGATTTTTTCATAAAGCCGGGCTGGAGTAATATAAGGCCTCCCTGTGCAGCTTCCATTAGCAGGAGAATTTTACGGCCAGCCTCAAAGCAAAATAATTAAGATTAACTGGAGAAGACATCCAGCTGCAGCTGCTGAGATGGAAAAAAAAGTGTTTTTCCATGCATCCAGAGAAGCTAATTTGTCTTCCGAGATTGTCGACTAAAAATAGGACGAGTCGCATGATTTCCAGAACACACCAACTCTCATTGAACCTCAGAGGATGCACGTGCCTGTCTTTATACGCGGATTCACCAAGAACAGTCCCGAAATAACACAGTGAGCCCCGTACAAACGGATGACCCAGATATCTCCGTGTAATAGATTGAAGGGAGCTTTGTTGATTTGGTTTCATAATTACTGAATTATTGATCGTTTCATGCTCAATCTGCTGTGCTGCCAGCCTGTTCGAATCCCCGTTTCTCTCATTTAAAATTCTCTTTCTGATGTCAGACTTTTCTCAAAGTTTTTTAGCATCGCGTCCAGATCCATTCGGTGGAGTTTTTTTTCGCAGAGCGTTCGTCCCTTCCTCCTCATCCTCTCGAACCTGCAACTTTCAGTCAAAAGTGCACCTGTCTAATATCTCCATAGATTCTCACATAGACAGTGAATATTGAGGATGAAGTGATAGAAAGGAGGGAGGGAAGAAAAAGCCACTGCAGTGTAGAAACAGGACCAGAAACAATTGAGGCCTGACTGACATTTATAAAAACACTTAGCGGGTCTCCGCGGAGCCACAGTCGATTTTATAAAGGCGACTTCTCGAAGCCTGCAAACTGAAACCTGCATTCTTGCTCATTAAGAAGGATCCTCTCTGTAGAGGTTCGATGCAAACATGTTATTTTCTGCAGGAATCTGTAATATTCCCACATTGTGAAGCTCTAAGAGAGAAAAAACAAGCTGTCTGGCAGGAAGATTTCACTCCCTCAAAGCAGCGCCAATATACTAGAAAAAACCTTTTTACCAGGAACATTTATGGAAAAAAGTCAGCTTGACTCTTAGAATCAGCTTGCTGTCCTGATGGAGACGTTCTCCTTCGGACGTCATTGCAGCCTGATATCTGCTGAGGATGTTCCAGTAAATCCAGGCTGCAGTGCTTTAAAGCCTCACCGAGTAAAATCAGCTCTTTGTTTTGACACTTTCTGTCGCCACTTCGAGTCGTAATGATCTGTTATTTCATTGATCCCTGCAGGCTGCTCTCGCCCCGTGGAAAAGATCGGAGCACGGAGGCCTCATGCCGAACACTGAGCCTGGAGCTGCAGGAGACTCCACCTCTTGCTCAAAGGCACTTCTGCGATGCGGCCAGACACAGAAAAAAAAAAAAAAATGCCCCTACAAACAACACCGCCCCCCCTCCCCCCACCCTGCAGCTGCATGCACGCACGCCCACCTAATATCATGTGACACTTGAACTTTTGATTTATCTCAATCAGGGAAATAACTAGAAATCTCGCCTATTGAAACTGACACGAACAGCAAAGACGAAATTAAGCCTCTGGTCACTAATGACGACAACACAAAGATGCATTTGAAATCAAGCATGAAGCTCTTTTCAGCGCAGATTAAACAGATTGACTGAAGCATGCAGGTGCCGCATCTGAATTGCAAATAGTGATTTCAATGAGCAACAGGAAGCCGTTCTTCCTCGGAAATGCCACGACTTGAGAGGCCTCCGCCGACGCTGCCCTGACAACATCCCTTCATGCCGCATATATCCAGTTTAACAATCAAAACGAGCCGCATGAGAAAGTGGCTGCTATTCTTAGCCACCGCCTGAACTCCTTCTGTCTTTATCACCGTCGTCGCTTCTCACTTCTCCTGGCCGGTCGGTTTATTGTTTAGGTTCAGAGGAGCACAGATAAAAATCAGAGTTTGTTTTGCTGGCTGTACGCGCACGTCCTGAATTTTAATGGGTGGGACCGAAATAGCTCCTTCGCCCCATATAGGTTGGCGCTCCGACCGGCTCGCCAGACGCAGTTGACCGTAAAGCCCGAGCAGCAGCTGTGTCTGATGGTCTTTATATGCTCTACTGACACCATTTGGACACTGTGGCTTCTCCCATCTGGGACCAGTGATGGTGTCCGATTTTGGCCCTGGGTGGCCAATGTCCTGCAGGGTTTAGGTGTGTCCCACGACTTCGGTACACTTGCATGCTCCAAGCTCTCCAGTACGCCCAATCAAAGAGCCATGCATTAGATTCAGGTGTGTTGACATGATGCACAGTAGGACTCTGGACCTCCAGGATGGACGGTGGACACAACTGTCCAACATGTGTTAGTCGTCTCCTACTTTCAACACACCTGGATCTAAAAGATACAAGTTCATGACGCTGAGAGTGGACCACGACAGTCACGTGTATCTGCAACATGCAGATCAGTGGACCTCGATCAAACACCATCGTCCAGCATGTTTGAGGGTGTTTTGCATCACCTTCACCTGAATCTAACCGATGGATCATCATCAAACTCAGCAGAAAACCTGATAAGGAGCCACACTGGAACCTGGAGTCCAGTCAGGACACTGGGAGAAATGTAAAACCTGCAGGACGTTGACTTCCGAGACAAACGGACATCACTGTCCTGCATTTTTTTTCGATGTCCTACTTCAACACATGTGAGTTTAATACATGCATCATCACCAAGCTTTTCAAAACCAGCAATAAATCATTCAGCATTCAGGTGTGTTGACCTCAGGGTAAAAAAAACAAGTCTGCAGGACAGAGGACCTCCAGAGATTGGACCTCGGTGCTTCACCTTCCAAGGTGTCTCCTCAACACCTCTAAACGCATCCTCATCAAGCTCTCCACAACGTCCCCGAGGGAGACACCAGTTGGACCCCCAGGACACATGTTGGACACCGTCCTGGGGCGTCACAACACCCGAGTCAGACCTCAAGAGACAACCGGGACAGACACGCTCTGTGGCCGGCTGTCACGTGCGGGGAGGGAAGGACGGAGTGGACGCCGCGTCGTCCAGCTGTGGGTGACATGCGGTGGTCGCCGGTTTTTCCGAGCCGTCGCGCATTCCTTCGGATCGCCTCCGTCCACGCAGCCGCGCGCGGCGCGTGAGACGCAGGAGTCTCTAACCTGTTAGCACGGAACCAGGCGTGTAGCGTCCCCCCCTCTTACCTTTGACTCTCGTCTCCTTTGACATAGTGTCCCCTCTATGTGGTCCCCCGTCCGGCCACTCCGCAGAGCCGTCGCGTCAGTCTGCGCGGCGGCGTTCGGTCGGACACTTAATTAAAGCGCGTCCCTCGCTGCGTCCGTCTCCCGGCTGCTGCACCTTGACGCCTGCCAGACTGAGTCGGGGGTGAAGCGGGCACGGAGGGGCTGGCGTGTCGGTCTCCGCGGAGAGACGTGTGAGGTGAAGGAGGGAGGGAGGGGGGGGTGTCTTTGAAAGAGAGGCAAAAACAAACCCAGGAGGATCCGCAGCTGTGCTCTCAGTCACCTGAGTGAAGTCGCTGGCAGCGTCGACCCGCCCCTGCCGCAGACATACTTTGGCTGTTGTCTCTGTGCAGACTTGGCTCACATGTCATGCCCGCCCAGACTCTCGTCCCTCTCTGCTCTCCTCTCCGCTGCTGCTGCTGCTGCTGCTGCTAACATCTGCCGGAGTTGCCCCAAACACGCTCCGCTCTCCGCAGCTCGACTGCCTCCAGCGGTGCGCGCACGTCCGCGGCTGCTGAAGGGCGTCCGTCCGTCCGTCCTCCTCTTTCTTCTCCTCCTCCTCCTCTTCCTCCGCCTCTCACCGTCTTCTGACTTTGCACAACAGTGGAGAAGAAGTACCCAGACGTGAAGGCAGGCAGCAGATGCTTCACTGATTCCCCTCTGGCACCAGAACAGCGCCAAAGGCGGTGATTTCAAAGCGGCTCCCAGCTACTATCAATTACGCGACACCTTTAATTGGCTTGAATAGTTTTGATTTGTTTCACGGGACTAATTACATCGAAGGCACAAGTTTGGATGTAAAAGCCTGATAATGGGCGTGGCTGCTCAGGAAAAAAAAGGAGGAAGAGACACAAAATCATCAAGTCATCTGAAGAAAAGCACGTGGGAATCATCTGATTCCGTGTTGCATGTTGCTCGC
>JAUESE010000020.1:18419472-18436167 GCA_032274725.1 Malacoctenus triangulatus
GTGTGTGTGTGTGTGTGTGTGTGTGTGTGTGTGTGTGTGTGTGTGTGTGTGTGTGTGTGTGTGTGTGTGTTGACCAGTGAAGGCCTCCTTTATTTTTCCATCACCTCATCTGTAGCTGTGCTTGTTTACCTGATGGCGTAAACAAAACAGTGTGTTATGGAATTGGTGTTATTTACCTCATTCTTGCACAATTGTTTCGCATCCTTCTATTTGTGGTTAGTCTTAATTTAAAGGTATGTATTTCATGTATGAAGAATTATATATTGTAGTGTATTATAGTAGAGTAATAATTTAGGAGAAAATTGTGTCACTTGGTTTCTAGTAATGTCCAATAAAAGTAACAATTCTCAAATATTTTTGGGTATTTATCTTAGATGTCATTGACACCTTTTTGTTGAAGGTAATTCTATATGAGTACTCATGTTTCCTTAACAAAAATGTTGTAGGAAAAGCACTATACTGTAGGAAAAGTAGATAAATATTGCACAACTTTAGTTGCAGCTCCCTCAGCTTGAAATAAGGGGGCCTAAATGCTAGAAAAGACTAAAGATGTAGCAGAGCCGAGGTTGTGTGAGCGGCAGGATGTCACTGGGCCGCGGCAGCATCCTGTGTGCAGCTCAGGTCTCCTCCACTTGTTCTCGGTCTGAACCTCGCCACAGATGAGCCGTAAACAAAGACACGACGCTCGGCTGCGTTTGCATGGCGCCAAACGGCCGTGTCAGTGACTCATGGCCATATTTGCATGGCAAAATCTGGCTGCTGGCTTAAAATGGTCCAGACAAAGAGGATCGTGACCCCCCCCCCCCCCTGTATTATCTGACACAAGGCCTGGTCGTAGTTTTAGGAGGGAGTTTTTCTTAGAAATTATTGAAGGATGTGAAGCAAATAAAAATCTGTGTCTAGTCTGGTTTACGGCGTGTCCTATAAAACCTAACGTGGCCGACGATATTTGATTTGCCGCTCCCATCGTTACCGGTCACCGATATTTTCTTGCCGGTTCATTCGCCTCGAGCCGGAGCAGCCCCGAGTGTCCTTTGTGTGGGTGATGCATGACTTGCACTGAATCATTGTCTGGTAAATTCCCTGAGATTGGCAATGACGATTCCCGTTCCACCTCATAATGAAGTCCCGGCGTGAATGAGCCTCGGTGATGACAGAGGGGGAGTGGGGGGTTGTCTTGTAGGCTGGGGCGGAGCACGTCCATCGCCCCCACCTCCCCACCCCCCACCCCTCCCTCCAGTGTGTCGTTATTGTGTTTCTCTTGCACGGGGGAAGATATCTGTGGCATCAACACGAGCATTGTTTGTGCCGGTGTCGGTGGTCCGCCGGTGGTCTCGGGCCTTTATGAGGATGCTGCGATGCAGCCGTCTGTCTCCTCTCTGCGGAGGGGCCTGCTGTTTCTGCTTCGACGTTTTTCCTCTCATTTCACACACTGCGCAGAAAATTCAGGTGTTCCAGAAAGGTGTCATCCTTGGAAACATGCTGTGCGTGTGTGTGCGTGTGTGTTCTGCCTCATCATTTACGGAGTAAATTTGTGATTTACACCTGCTGCCGTTTTTGATTTGTATCACTGCTCCACGGCTCGCAGTGATCTATGCAGTCTGGCTCCTTTAAACGAGCCTCCGCGTCTCATAAAATGCTTTTCAAAAGCAATTTAAATGACTTTTTATTCTGAAATTGAATACTACCTTCAATTTTGCAAGTATTTTACACACTATTTTTTTGTTCAAGTACATTTGCTGCTAAGAATTCAAAATATTTAGTTGCATCCAGCATCATCCACATATATTCTGGTAGTTTCCTTTGTCACGTACGATGGTGCACCGACTCTTTTGGCTCCTGAAAAGCAACAACAGCCTGACTGCATCAGGCTGGACTGAGGGAATTCAGATTGGATTTTATTCACCATTTCCTGCCAGTTTTCAACTAAAACAATAACCGAGCTAATTGAAAAAATAAACGGTAAATAATTAGCAGATGAGGTGATAATGAAAATAATTGTCAGTTGCAGCAGCCATAATTAGCAGCGCATTGTGTGAGGATTTATGTTCCCGGATGAAACAGAAGGTAATAAACTTGGGACACAATTGCAAAGATTTTCTCGTCTCTCTTCAAAAGTTTTGATTGGCTGTGTCGAATTTCATTGCTGGAAGCATATTGGGCAGGTAAGAAAGTGTGAAGGTAACTGGTGTGAAAACGACATTAATAAGCTTATTAATCGGCCGTAATTAAACAAAGAGAGGCTCATAATGTGCATGTCTGGGTAATTGGAGGGACTGTGAGTTGCAGACCAGCACAGGCCGAGCTAACGGGTGAGTGACGTTGACCCAGTGAGAGCTCGGTGGATGCACTCGATCCGTGGGGGGGGTGAAGTGCCCTCTCAACCCTCCTCAGGTTCTCTAACGTCGTGAAAAGCTCGGCTCTGCTGAAAGATGCAATTTCTCTTCCGTCGTCTCTTTCAGAGACCTTAAGACTGCTCCTCCTCCTCCTCCTCCTCAGCCTTGCACTGCCTTTGCTATCTCTTTCTGTCTCTCACGGCAGCCTGTCCTCTTTCCTTCCACTCAAAGGTTATCCAGGCCTTCCCCCTTACAGGAAATGTTGATTCAATCAGGAGAGGATATTATCCTTGATTAAACACGGAGAGAAAGGAAAGTCTGCTGTTACCTGAGAGTGGAAGCCGGGCTCCACCCGGCACCACCTTCTTTTTTTTATCCCTAAAAGACAGACTGTTGTACATGCTGTGAAAACAAGCTGTGAAAATGGCTTGAAATAATAAACCAGCTGGAAGATGTTTTTCAGTGTGAAAATTTGAAGCGTTTTTCACGTATTTGAGTACTTTACACTTTGAATCCATTTTTCAAAAACCCAAAAAGGTAAAGCTGAAAATTTAGAATTCAGTTTGTTCAACAGTCTTTTTTTTTTTTTTTTTTAAGACAGCCTTAACTTTTAAAGCTTAATAATTTCATAAAATACAAAACATTTGTTTTGAAAGTTTAAGTTTTATGATTTTTTTTTTCTTGCAGGTCAGTGCAAAAAAGTGAGTTATTTAGTGGATAATACATTATCAAGCTCCAAGCTTTTTCCTCCTGACACAGAAATGTGCGATAAGGTCACTTAAACCCTCAAACCTGTGGGACCATCTGTGTCTTTTTGTTAACATCAACAAACTGAAGAGTTGAATTAACTTTCTGCCAACTGATCTAATTGAGCTCTTTCTGCATGTGCCTGATCGTTTTGTTTTTTTGCTCTTTGGTCGTTTATTAACTGCGTACTGTTGCCTGCTTTGTTTTGGAGTGGAACATTTCTGGCATTTCTTCTGGAAGCCACACAGGCCAGGATGTCACAACAATGTTTCCTCTGACAGGGCTCATCTTGATGGGAGCGCTTGAATAGCACGTTTCTAATGAGTGGATGTCTGCTTGCGGTTCAAAGACGGCCAGCTGTCTGCCTGTGGTGACTCGCTGGCACTGGCCTGGCACAGGCCTGTCCGGGTGAGAGAGGGACAGAGTCGCATGTAAATCAATTAAAGCTCTCGGCCAGCTCCACGTGAAAAACTTGACTGAGACAGTGGGCCAAGCCGAGGTGCTGCCAGAGTTGTTGGTGCAGGAGGATCAAACCGCAGCCAGAGAAAGGCCTCTTGTTCGAGTCCTCCTGGTCGTGCTCTGCGTGCGCCTCTTGAGGGGAAAGTGCCCACCCGCCCGGTGCGAGGGGCTCCAGAGTGGGGCCGAGATGTCTTTCATCGGCACGTCGGCGATCTGCTGAAACGTCGATTGCATCTGGCCCGTCGTGCCTCTCGTTGGCCTGCGACCACAGAAGTGCTTTCAAAGAGTTCCTGAAGCGTTTTATCTGCAGGTGGTGATCCTCTGTCAATGATCTGTGAGCGCTGCATTTGGTTTTTTGCGGGGCTGTAATGCTTCATGTTCCCCTCCTTGTTGTGTTCACTCATTGTGGGTTCATAACGTCAGAGTGACACATTTTAAAGGCTTCTGTGATGTGGAACATCTGCAACCCGAAGCCCCGGAGTTTAATTGCAGGATTTGGAGAGGACGTGTTCGTCACCGGCTCCTGCTCACTGTGCCTGATCTCTAGAACCAACACTGTATGGTATCAATCAAACTATGTCCGAGGTTACAATGATGAATAGTTTATTGAATGAGCACATGTGTACTCAAACTGTAGGATGTGAGGAATGCAGACGTTCATTCAAACAGGAGCGGCTGTGCCTGGTTTCCGTTACCGGTTAAAGCTGTGAAACACAATTCAGTGGCTCTCTTAGTTTGGTAATCCTCAGATTCCTTTGTTTGAAGGTTTAGTGAGGAGCCTGATACAAAGCTGCTGGTGGGAATAAACCCAAAATGTGTGAGAAGGTGTTTGACCTTTTTAGTGTATTGAATGAGCTTTTAAAGTGACACCTGACTGAACGTTTTTTGCTGTCCATTTAAGAAAAGTCTCGAAGTTTGGCAATTTTATGCAAAAAATTGCTTTAATAATGTAATGTAAAACTTTCTGTCAATAGTCACTACTGGAATGCAAAATTGAACAGAGTCCTTACATAGTTATAAGGATTTATTTGTAATTGTCGGCTCCTTTAGCTCATGTATTTATCTAAAGACTGTTGTTGAGTTTCAAACCCTGTTAAATCACTGATGTATTCTGACCTGTTACACGCTATTTTGCCCATAACACTGAAAATACATAAATCTATGATGTCTGTTTTATGCACCATAAAGCTTGGCTTCATCTCAAGTACTCTGTTTTGGACGTGTGTGTGCAGCTTTTGGTCTCTGCTCTCCTTGGTGAGCTGCTCGTGCTATGACCCCGCTAAAATTGACAGCTCTTGTTCAAAATGACCCCCGAGCCCCCCGGGTGAACGTCCCAGAGCTGTGGACAGGACGCCTGCTGTTGAGTTTCTACCCTGTTGGGTTTTTTGCAGTCAGATCTGATTATGTGTTTGTTTTTTTCATTTTATAGGCGCGTTAAATTTGACACCATCCAGGGAAAAGAATGATGTGGATCATAATAATTTGAGCCTTTGGAATTGGGGAAAAGTCTCGAGCTCTTCTGCCAACGTTGTTTGTACAATTTAAAATGCAGAACGTCTTTTGTCATTCTCAATATTTACATTCCTGCTGTATTTGGTTTAGCGTCGGCCGAGCTCCGCCTCTGACTGACTGTAAACTGACCTTGTGGAAACGGTTACCTTGACTCTGGCTGTCACTGTGCATGCCGGGCCGCCGAGCTGCAGTTTAATATGGCTCCATTGTCCTGCAGCTGTGAGGCCTTGTTGCTCCGCGCCATGTTTGACAAGAGCTTATGTAAAGAATGTGTGCAGACACCTGCTCGGCCGAAGCCGTTCGGGGCCAGAGGGCATGGAAACTGTGCCTGTGAAGACTCGGGATACTTGCCGATGCCAACTGCCACATCTCACACCAACGAGCTTGTGTTACTGTCTCTTTTCACCGCCCATTGTGGCTTCCTTGCAGGGTGATGTGTAATATTGTGAGAGGCGACAATGGAGATTTAATCAGAGGTGAAGTTCAGGGGCTTAAGTTACCCAAGTGAGAGTTTCAGGAACAGTGGCCCAGAGTGTCTTGTAAAAGCCATTCAAACTGGGACCTGTTTCTCTTTCCGTTATCTGCCTGTTAAATGACGGCGCACAATAGCTGTAAGGGTGCGACCTCTGTCTGCGGTCCGCCAAGCGCCGAACCGATACTCTGGGACTGACGTTTCCTGCCTGTCCCATGTTCTCCCGGCTGAACCGCTGCTGGACTGCCACTCGTTTTCCAGGCGAGGACTTTTCCAGAGCGGAGTGACGTTGAAGCTAATGGACTTGGCTAATGTGTTCACCGCAGTGTCTGCAGTAGCCCTGCAACGAGAACAACAGATGATTCACTCCCTCGCATCGGCCGTGCCAGACCGGCCCGATGGTGACATACTTACCGGTGAAATCATCCGAACCAGTGGAGCAGAAAGTTCAGCGGCTGATATTCACTGTGGACCCTGCTGGTCGGAGGAGCGCGGCGACGGCCGAGCTTCTTTCCACTGGAATAAACAGATGTTTTTCACTTGAGCCGCCATCATCTGCTTTGTTTTTTTTCTTTCATACGGCCGCTGCTGATGCACCTCGGTTTGTCCTTCCTTTTTCACTGCGCTGAGAACACTTCATGGACTGGTTGCTGTGCCTGGACCCTCCCCCAGTCAATCCCCCCGGTCTGTAATTGCCCCACACCACAGCTCGGCAGCTCTTCCCAACATAATAACAGCTCAGCCGCCCCAGGGGCATCCTGCCATCCAGGGCTGTCTTTCGTCTTCCTTTTGTTATCCCTCCTAGATTGAATGTTGGCTCTGTGCGATATATATCCCAGCCCCCCCCGCTCTTCGTCACCACTGATCACATTTCTTAAGCTAAATGAAAAGGACGCGATGACGGATGCGCGCTTTAAACTGCCGACGCTCGCTGCGACCGCTCGTCATTGTCGCTGACGTGCAGTGAAACCTATCTGCAGCATCGCTGAGTGACATCGTTGATGGGATGTAAATTTATTCATAGTTTTGGAATTTTCTGGCGTGACAAGTTTCCCCTCGGACGATAACCCCTTCCCCTTCCGTGTGACCACCGCCCTCCTACCCCGGGAGGGGGGGGGGGGCACCGTTGTGTACATGCAAGCTGTAAACCCCCACCACCACCACCACCTCCACCACCACCGCCTCCCTCTGTGTGTGTGCGGTGCTTTCATTCAAGTGTAAGTGCTCCTGCAGCTCCTGCTCCTGTCTGAAAAGAAGCTGGTCGTACAAAGAGAGCCAGTGTCTCGGCGTGGAGCATGGCTCGCTGGCACCAGCTCCGCTGTCTTGCCGAGTTTAGCTGTTGCACGCGGCAGAGGGGTTTTTTATCGAGCAACTGACAGACGAGCACACGGAGAAAAGGGGGAGAAAAAAACCCAGCAGCCTGATTTCACAGAGTACTTAAATCCCGGTGTTTTGTCACAGCTTCTATTTTTGTGTTGTTATACCTGGGCTGTTTTGATGGTAATGCTCGTACAGTTACAGAGCTCTTTTTGCTGCTGCCAGGATACAAATGGAAAAACATACAAAGGACACCAACCGAATGGGAGAGAAATGGTGAGAGATATGCAAAAAGAGGAAGCCTCTCCTTTTTTTTTTAGGGTTTTATTACACCTTTATCTGGCGAGGAAGGATCTCTTTTGCCAGGAAACATCGCAAAGTCAAAAGTAATGCGAAAAAAATAAAAACACGATGACACACAACACAGAAATTCCCAAGAAAAGCTCCAGCATTCCTCTTTGAGCAAACTTCCGTGGAAAACCCATTGACTAGCATTACGGCAGCGCTTCCAGCCTGAGATGTCTTTGCAAATAACTACAGCACCACAGTCCCATCAGAGAGGAGAGAGTCAGATTTTCCTAACGCCGTCCAAGCTCATTTGGGCTGACGGCAAACATTAGGGATAGAAATCGGCGTCCAAAAGCAAACGATGTTTTGGACAAAGAAAGCTGCTAGCCACTCCCTCGGCTAACTGTATGTGGACGGAGAAAATGCTCCGCGGCGCTCTGAAGGGATTTGTGGGCGTCCTAAATGCTGCATGACACAAGACGGAGGAGCATCCAGCCCACATCTTCCAGCAATTTGAAAGATAGTTATCCTGTAAAGCCTGTGCTGTGCATCATCTTTTACTGCCCGTCACCGGTAGAAACAAAGTGGGTTTTTAATGTCGAGCACTGATTTGCGAGCCAGCTTAATGTCATTTTTCCACCATTTAACATTCATCTTACGGGATCTGTAGGAGAAAGAGCTTCTTTATTTTTTGGGGGTCTCGAATGAGGAGATTTTTTTTGGTGGAAAACCTAATTTGAGTTTTATTGCATGTTTCTGCTTTCTTGGTGATGAATGATTTGATCGATGCAGTTGATTGGAAATTTACCTGGCAGATGGCAATCTATTCATCCGAAGTTACCTCTGTCCAAAAAAGACATTAGCTCTAATCCTGAAATGGTCTGACATCGTTTTAATGAAGCCTTGACAGTATTGGAGAGCATTTCTTCAATGAGTCACATTGCAGCAGCAGCATTCACTCAGACACCTGCCAACCTTTGTCTCTGCAGCAGAAACTGAACAACACTAAAATCCGGAAATAGCTTTGTCACGGCTCCTTCGACAGTCCAAAAGAGCTTCCACTCCCACGCCGTGCTTCCACCAGGAGTGAAGCTCCAAAACACCAAGCTGCTGCTTCATTTTACTGACTGTGTATTAAGTGACTTTCTTATTTTCCTTCTGTTTCAACGAGAACGTGTTGGTGTAATCCCACAGGATGCACACGACTCTGTAGCAAGTGATGGTTGTTCTTCGCTGATGCTGCATGTGCAGCGAGCTGTTGATCTGCTGCAGGATAACCAGGCAGCTGAGGACACATCGTGTGTCTCCAAAGGTCAGATGTCACAGCAGACGCCTTCATAAGAGAGTCTTTACTGTAATTTTCCGCTCTTTCAGGCAGTTTTTAAGGTGTAGCTCGGCACCAAGGTGACTGTTAGCTGGAATAACAAGGAAGTGCAAGCGAGCATTTCTAAACAGGCTTTTTCTCAGCCCCCCTCCCCATTTCAAGCAGACACACAAATTGTGCGGCCAATTTAAATGCGGCCCTTGCTAAGTTGGCATGTCGCGTGAAGAGAAAGTGGAGAAAAATTGAGGGGAGTCTGGCTGAAGCGTATCTGGTGGCCTGTAGTTAGCTCATTATTTTTTGTAATAACCAGAGAGTCACTTGGAATCATTTGCCGTCTCACCCAGCTTCCCGCTCCTCCAGGAGACGGCACACCGACAAGCATCCTCAATTTGGACCGTTTATTGTGTTTCTGTTTCAATTATCACCCTAAATATTCAAAATAATCTGCAGGCAGGTTCATGGAGTTTACAGAGCCTCGGTTATTTGACACCGTCACCACCACAACAACACTGCGCTCCACATATAATTGCACATTAAATCCATTCGAACAAATAAATAAGTTGATATTCCCATTTGGATTGTGTGTTTGCGGACACTCGAGCCGCGTGGCGTTCAGGAATACATTTGCTGTTGCTGGAGGTCACCGGTGGCCAAGCTAATCTTGAAAACAAATAATGGTGCAGCAGCGTTGCCCACAAACTGATTTATGCTGCTGCGTTGTTCGTTCCATTACACCAACAATGAGGCGCTGGGCTCATTTTTTAAATTTCTGATGCCACATTGCTGAAAGTCTGTCACCGGGGTGAAAGGAAGGCGCAGGCGGTCCCACCTGCTTATGACAGTGACGGTAAATATTTAGCCCACTTTTGATTATAAAGACGCTGTTTGCTGCATTTCTCATGATTTCTTGAGTCCTGGAAAAATTCCCCTGACTGTTTGTTTTCTCATAACAAGATTAAGTTCACAGTTGGTTCATTTTAACTCCTGAATTATACTAAAAACTGTATATCACGATCCAAGATTTGGATAGCTAGGAAGACATTGTACATCCCACTCATGTATACTGTTAAACTCCTGTGTCCCTTTCAGTTTTAACCATCTTATGGCCATAGTTATATGCAGATGGCAATTTTATTGCTGTATAACTATCAAAAAATGCAATTATTGAAAGATTCTGCCACATTCCTGTTCAACCTTTGATAACTGGCATTTACCCAGTTTGACTAAAATGTGTTGAAAATTCTTTCCACACAATCAAATATTGTTTATCAGGTCCCTGAAACCTTGTGTCTTTGAAAATAAAAGCTATTCTTTCAAATTAAAAAGGCTACAGGAAGTTTCATAATTCAGCAGCTCAGTTTGTTTTTTTATTTTATTTTTTTTCTGCCTGAGATTTAATCTCAGACTTGGTTTTTGTTCTTCAGTGCTTCTATGCTATTGATTTGTATGAAAGCTGTTATCATTGTCATTTTCTTTGAGCATTAAACGTATCAATCGATTGTTATTACAGTATCATGTCTCTTATAATGATGAGTCTGGGAAAAATTACCCCCTTACTAATATAGTTCCGCTGGGTTCAAATGAGGTCTGAGTTCATTATTTTGGCTTGAAGGTCCACATTTCCTTCGATGTTTTTGGTCGCCGTCATCATTCTTATCAGGGATGTTTCCAGCCTCAGAGGTTTGCTGTTCTCAAAGAAAAACACTCCAAAAACCACAGTATGCTAAGTTTGCGGTGAGTCCGTGAACACAGTGAAGCATTCAGCAGCTCGAGCAGCCAGACGCTTCTCTCGTAGTGAGTGAACAGCAGGAGAGACGCGCAGCCAGGACTCCAACACTGAGGCTTCACTGTGTCTGCACCGTGTATGAATGGCCAAAGTGTTTCCCCCGTTATGCTTCGTTTTATCTTGTCTGAACAAATAGTGCTCGTACAAACCAACACCATGAAACTTGAGTTATTTGATAGGATGGAATTTATTTTGAAATGGATACAGGAAGTTGTGCCTTTTTGGCTGCTGCCTGATTTACAATGGAGTCATCACAACCTGTATTGAAGGCTCTGCGTGTTTTTGCACTGGGTGCTCCATGCGAGGGGGATTCAAACATCTGCATTCAAAGGTCAAGTTAAGCCGACAGACCACCCAAAAACAACACCTTGAATTGTTTCCAGAAGTGGTAACTACACGTAAGACACAAGCGATATGTGTGTAAAACTGTTGAACAATTCATCACGGTGGTTCCACTGTTGGTTAAAACTGCCAGTTGATGTAGTTTCGTGCATCTTTCACCCCAGAAATTAAAAATCTGCAGGTTTTTTTCATGTCTCTTCTCAAAACGGTAAAGATTAGAGTCACTGAACTCATAATGATACTTACTGTTGTTTTAGCTTTAACCTAAAAGATGGACCGAGCTGTGCTGTCGGCCTGTTTCCTCATTTTAGCACCGGGTAAAGCAAACAAGCACAGAGCCTGACCTCGCTGCCGAGAAACACTGGGATCCTGTATAATGTACAACAGCAACAGGCCAGATGATGCACTGATGGCAGCACATATGGACGTATTGGCAGCACTGCTGGTTGTTAGATTAGGGGGGGGGGGTGGGTGCGAGACAGAAGACTCATGAAGCCTGAGCAGCACCGAGCACGGCAGGAAGTAAACGTGTCCTGGGAGCGTGAGCGAGGTCCTCGTCCACCGGCGAGACCGAGGAGTCTTCTGCCCGTTTCTTCAGCCGCCACGTCCGATTTTTAGAATCCGTTCTGGCTACGTCTTTGTTCAGTCCACCACATGCACTCCACATGCACCCCCTGTTCATGTCGTGGCAGCGGCGGATGTGTTCATCAGTGAGGAGTGAGAAAAAAAAAAAAAGGCTTTCACGAATCATCAGACACTTTTTAGCGGCCGAGCGAGCGGACCCCCTGCTGAGGCGGCGCCGTGGCTTAGCGCTGCCTCCGAGCTGGGGGCTAATCGCTGTTTTGATTAGTCTTTTTTTACCCAATCTGTTTGCACGGAGCACCGATCCCACGGCCATGTTGAATGAAAGGGTTTATCAGCTTAAGCCGGTTGTAAGGAGCACGAGGGGTCTCATCTTTTCACTGAGCGACGAGAGCGGCCCTCGGACACAAGTGTCCAGGCAATTAGAGACGCGGGGGCCTCAAAGAGAGATTACTGGCACACACAGAGCAGCGCACGGCGTCTTTCTTGTCCTGCTCATTGTTCGGCCGGCGCCGAGGCGCGCGGTGCTGTTTTCAGGGCAGCGAAAGGGGAAGATAACCGCACGCAGTCGTGGGGCTTTTATGAGGGAAAGATTCAATGGATGAAACGTCAAATTAAAGGTTTTACAACTCTTACTTTTTGATCTGCAATCCTGCAGAGTCATGCAAGCTCACTGGATGTCAGCGCGGCAGTGACAAACACTTTTGCTGGAGTGCAGGGGCGTATTTCTTTGTTTGATCGAGACTTTGACTTTATGTTACTGTGAGCGTTCATTCCCAGCTCAAACATTCCCTGTTGCCAATTTGGACTCGACTTATCGTGTGAAAACAACGCCAGGGTATCATTTTGTAGCTTTTCTGATGGATATGTGGACGATCAGACTGGCTGTTGTGTCTACATAGATAAAAACAGCTCTGTAAAGACTGCGTTGCTGAGGAGGAGGGTGGGAATCAAATCAAAGCTAGAAAAAAACCCAAAGTGCCTCTTTCACTGTTTTAATTTGAGATTTTTCCCTTTTTTAGAACCTCCCAAATGTCGTTTTGCTGGAAACTTCTGGATTAAACCCTCTTTGATTTGGCCTTCACAGGCCGAAATGACAAGATCAGTGTGGCGAACTGACTGTCGGTTGTGGTTGCATCAAAATACTTATTTTACATGTGGCACGTTTGCCTCCCGTCGGAGTTAAAGTTGTAAATGCAGTTCAGAACGTTAAACTCGGCTGACCGAGTCTGTTTAGTATCTGGTGTCCCTTTGGTCGATCTAATGACAGATATTAGCGAGACAGCATCACCTCCTGTAAATTCATGCGAGTGTTAAGCTTTTAATGCCGCTTACTTTGATTAGTGAGCCTAATATTCACATTAGTGGTATCAGTAGTGCAAGATTAAGAGATTTAATGCTGGATCAGTCATCATCTGGTTATTCCAGTTTCTCGCTTGAATCAGCTCCTGAATATGCTTTTATTCTGTTATCTCACTCAACACATACCCATTAGTCACACTTTCAAATCTGGATTTGGCAAAAAATAATCAGAAAAATATTGCAAAGGCTCCCGGTTTAACACATGCAGCAACCCCTCAGCGTTTGAGCTGGCTGTAACTCCTCCTTTCATGTTTTGAATCCCCTCCAAGAAATTCACTGATGGCAAATAAAAATATACTTTTTAACACTTTGAAAGTTTCGCTTTACACCAACCAACTGTATCTCGCTTTCTTTGGCCCGAGCAAAGGTTCTTTATGATTTTCATGACGGCCATTGTGGCCGGTCGACGCCAGCGCCTGTAACGATGTGTTGCTTGGACAGAGGAGGTACAGCAGCTGCATGCAGGGGTAGAATTTGTGGTTAATAACACAGATAACATGCTGTAAAAGCAGTGAAAGAGGATGTGGGTTGATGTTCAGGGTGAAGCTGTAATTTCCCCAAGAAGAAAAGTGACATGGTGCATTTTAGTCCAAGATGAGGGAAGCTGCATTTATCTGCTTATTGGCATCTTCTCTTGTTTTTCTATCTCTGTGTTTGATTGCGTCTGCTCGTTGAAGACGTGAGCAGGACTTCAAATCTTTCTCTTTTTTTTGTCGGGGGAGAAATTAACTCGAAGGAAACATTCGTGCTGACTGCAGGAACATGTTTGCTGATGTGGTTGGGAGCGTGCGAGGTGTTAAACCCAGCCGGGAGACCGTGCGGGTGGAGGGAGTGTATAAACACAGACGAAATATTTAACCCTCCCTCCCGCTCCACCAGCTTGTCACTCGCCACCTGCTCATTTGACGGACCGCTGCTTTTAGAAGCAGCAGGTGTGCTCTTAAAGTCCAAAGGTAGCAGGTTCCACTCCAGCAGCCACGCTCGTATGTTGTAGCCTCTGAGCCCGCTTTTTTTTTTACCCAAAGGTGGCGTGTGGCACACTGAGATCATTAAACATCTTTAATGTGACCACATCAACAGCAGCCAGAGTCCCACGCAGAAAACTGACCAAGTTGATGAACTGAGCAGCAGGGAAAATGAGTCTATGATGGTGTCGTATCAGGAATGTCCGAGTTTCTGCCAAACCTTATACCTCTTCATCTCCTTGCTTTTCATCTGTTGTATAATTATGGCGTGCAGCAAGAGCCAGAGGTATGTGCTGCGACCTATACGGGCGGAGTAAAACCAAAAGAGACGTCATCGCGAATGGAAAAAATGGCTGCAGGTTTCTCTGCGATGAATGAGGTCAGGCCTGAAGAGAAAGGTGAGACCCAGAGCCAAGATCGCACTCGGGGAGCCGAAAGCAGAGCCGTGCAAAGAGGAGCTCATTGTGTCTGTGGACTCGTACATGTGGAATCATTTCCTCCCTTCAGTGTGTGGCTGAACCCCCCCCAGAGAAACAAAGGCATCTTCCTCACTTCATCGCTTCCCCTCGTCGCTCTGTTGGTCCAGGTGCTCCCCGTCTGAGATGAGCCGCTGATAGAAGCCTTGTCCAAAAATGTATTTGAAAAAAGAGTCCATAGAAGATGTTTCGCAGATCGCACTGCCAGGCGGCTGAAACCCTCACAGGTTTTTGATGAAACTCGGGTTTTTTTTTTCCTCAGCCGGGTTTCTTTAAGCTTGAGAGGCTGCTGGATTGCGAGGAATCCTCTTAACCAGGTTGTGGTGAGAGGGGGAAAAGAACTGGGTAGGGACCTGCCCGTCGGGTGGAGATATGCTCATAATGTATACTGTAATTATCTTTAATCACTGGCATCACAGGCTAAGCACAAAATATCAAAGCTGCATGCAAAATCACTCCAGCTATTATTGGTGGTCTTTGCCTCCCTTTCCCATGAAGGTGATCTGCGCGATTCAACGGTTTGTGGTACCAAACAATGTGAAATGTTTTGGGAAGAAAAAGGTGGAGGAAGTGTACATTTGTGTGCTTTCTCAGCCTCCTTCAACATGTTCCTCCTTTGTCCACTCCGAGACCGAGCACAGCGCCAAGTTAAATATCTGGCGCGGCCTCAAAGCTCCGACTGTTTCCCCGGAAAGCGGAGCGGTTTATGCGAGTTCGTGGATAGAGATAACAGATCGCATGTCGCTTGTGGCCGGTCGGTTGCCAGTGTGGAGGAAAGGCCGCACCACACTTTGCCCCGGAATATTAGGTAATGATACACCGGGGCTGCTCCGGGTCCTCCGGCGTCATTTTAACGTCGGGAATCTGAGCTTGTATGTTATTTTTTATGATGCTTCTGTAAAAAAGAAACAAGAGCCGCGTCCCTGCAGGACGACACTAAATATTTAAGTGCTTCATCTGAAATGGAAAAAAGCATTCTGTAAAATGCATTAGTTATTACCATCTTTTTCTTCAGCGCAGCTTTCATCTTGGTTATCTCTCACTTGACTCTCCTGTCGAGGGTCGTCTCTTCCTGCTCTCTCCTCCTGCGCTCGCCCCCCCCCCCCCCCCCTTCCGCTGAGAGACCCTTGAGTTATTACGACCCTGAAAGCCAAACCTGCTCCCCGAGAGTCATTTTTTAATTAGGGTACTTCCTCTTTCCTAATGGTGCATGTTGTATCAGCCTGTAGGACGCTGGAATAATCCCGAGGAAACCTTATTTCCTGCGCTGAGAGACACTGCAGGAACACGGAGAAAGCAACAGTGTGTTTTCCCGTCTTTCATCCTCAAATTGTAGCTTTTAAAAGTCATAATATTCGGTGTGAAAATCCTCGGATTACTGAATTTTTAATGTTTATTCACCTTCCCTTTTTTTATTTCGCCTCCCTGATTACAATTGTTACTAACTGCTGCAGCTCCTCATTATGCAAACACGCAAATAACTTTTCTTATATCTGATGAATGATGGGACTCTGTTCCAGTCACAGTGTTTATATAGATGCCAGGAAGAAATATGCTGGTGGCTTTGGGGGTTTTTTTGGGTTCTTTTTTTGGTTGTTTTTTTTTAAGGGGGCTGTTAGTGCAGTTTGTGTTCTTGGCACTAAGTTTAACAGATTGAGAGACAAGCAACAAGAGCGAAGCTTCAACCACAATCCTGGGCCGGCCTTTGTGTTTGCCAGCGGTGAAGTGTGAGCAGCTGTGGGAGGATGCCAGCACGAGGACTGAAATAATTACTGCAGTATGCTCGCGCAGTCAATGCCGCTCTGCTGCAGCTGTTTCCTTTGCTGTTGAAAGAATTTCAAAGGATGTAATGTAGCTCCAGGACATTTTTTTTTTAGCAAGTGGAGCCATAACTACCTAGCAGGGAGTTGCTGGACAGTGGTGCCATTTCAGAGAGTAAATACAGTGAAGGTTTAATGGTCAGAGGCCGTTATGAGGAGTGGGAACAGACACTTAAGTGTGGACAGGACCACTCTGGAGATTTATGGCGGACCTGAGGGGGCTCGGACGCAAACTTGTGCGCTCACACCAGCGTGCGATGTTGTGTTTTTATAGGCTCCGCCCCCGCAGCAGTGTCCTCTTCCCACCAGCACAAAAGAAAGCAGGACGAGCAAAGTGGGTCAGGATTACTTTCTATTTATGTCTTCGATGGGGTTTCCCCCCCGACTTGCATACTTTTCAATAATATCTGGATTAGTCCCTTCTTTTCAGTCTGACATTTGGGATCCGTACAACCTCATTCAGCAGCTACAAACCTTTCAATCCAGGTGTACTTTCTTCTTTTAGCTTTCACAAAACACATGTCGGTGCATGGATTTATTCCTCGTTTGTTGTCCAACAAACACTCTTTTGAAGGGTCTCTTGTTCTGCAGTCAAGTCGAGTGTGACCCTCGAGTTAAAGGACGCATCAATATTTTGTCAACTAGAATCTGTCCTTCTGTGTCGGCTGCACTGTGCCTTTTACAACAAAAACAAATCGTGCTGAAAGACCTGACAAAAAGCAAAATGAATGTGTTAAGAGAAAAACACTAATTTACGCAACTGCTTATCTGGTATATATTAAAAACAATAATAAAAAGATTATAGAATTTAGGATAAAACGTGTTGAGAGCGGACACCAAAGATCAAGATGAACTGCTTTTTAAGAGTGCATTTAAAAGTTATGTACCTCTGTTTTAACAGTAACTT
>JAUESE010000020.1:18493768-18505286 GCA_032274725.1 Malacoctenus triangulatus
GTGTGTGTGTGTGTGTGTGTGTGTGTGTGTGTGGATTCAGGTTACTTCAATTGACATTTCGGGGTCTTTAACGGTCAACACTTGCATCATTCACTACCGTCACCAGGAGTTCTCCCATTGGCTCAATCTGTTTCCATGGGAACAGCTACTTCACAGGAAGGAAGCGCACAGAAAAAGGCAAGTGTAAAAGTAACACTGAACATTTCCCAGCTGCAACTGTTGCTCATTTGGGGACCCTTAAAAGCACTCTGAGTTTGTGTGATGTTTTAGAAGTCACCTTCTTCCACAGTTGCAAAAATTCTCTACTAACAACTTTCCCTGTCCTCTCCTCCTTTTCCATATTTGTGTTTGTGCGCCACTCACTCTGTATTGTTTCTCCATGACCTTATTGCGTTGTTCAGTCCATTAGATTATTTGCCCACCCTCCTTTTCCTCAGGCGCCTCCCTCACCTGGATGCTCCCGTGATGATCACCTCCTCCGTGTCCAACGTCAACGTGTCTGTTCAGCTGGGAGACACCACGCCTTTCGCCCTGGGCTTCCTCTCCGCCAATGCAGGTACTTGCTGCACACACACACGCAACCGGCACCTAAGGCAGGTGAGCGCCATGTGACGTTATTGCTTTATTGCATAAGGAGGGGCGAGGTGGAGCACCTAATGCCATGGCCTTTCTTGGAACTCATTAACCTTCTGCAAAATTTTCACATTCTTGTCCTTAAGGAGCCTTCTATTAGGTCAACCTTACACGAACAGGCCATACCAGATTAGATAAGGATTTCCTCCGAGTGTCCCTAAAATGTCACACATTAATGTATTCTCCACTTCACCTCTAATGACTCTTGTGCAACATATTCAAGATGTTTCCATCCAGAGTGATCTCGTCTCATGCGGCTTTCTTTTTGTGTCTTTCAGAGCTGCAGCATCTTCTTGACATTAAAGTTGAAAAAGAGAGCACAGAGTCCCAGAACGTGCACCAACGTGCCTCACTGTCCCTGGACAACTTCTGGTGGAGAGTCGGCCAGGGTTCACATATCCAACAGGCTCCCCATCCTCCTGGCAAACATGTGTGGGGAGAAGCACTAATTCTGGACTCCCTCAGTCTTCAGGTAAGAGCACAAGAGCACTGACACAATGAAATGTATTTCAGTGTGTTTTCTTCCCCCGATATACAAAGCTGCACAAGACCTCTTATCGACAACCTATTTGAAAGTGCTAAATTAAATTGGGTCATTGTTGTTGAATCAGAACATTTGTTTAATTCGATTAATCACTGGATCTAATCCTGCATTTTTATTTTGTTTTCCTTTCAGGGGAGTTTCAACCGACCACACGTTGAGTCCAACGGCCAGGCTCCGAGCCTGAACGTGGAGTCCAGTCTCAAAGGGCTTCAAGTGGAGCTGTCGGAAACCTGCGCGCTGTGTCTGTCTCGCCTGTTGTCCCTCATGTGTGTGACTCATGACACAGAGCCTCAGCTGTCCCACGTGGCAGCAGTGTCTCCCTCTAGTGACGATGGCGCCCAACACCTCCCGTCTTCACAGCTCCACCTGCTTTTCAAGTTGGACTGTTGTCTGGAGGAGGTCAATGTGTTCACACTCTCAAATGTGGCAGGTACGAGTCTGAGTCCAAAAATTTGAAGATTAAATCTATTAGGTGTTTTTGCAAATGCTTCTTCATTTCTGATCCAAAAAAATAATTTGTTTTGGCGCTTTAAAACCTTCAAGTTTTCTTGTGATTCTGTTTTTTAGGAGCTGTTTCTTTAAGAATGGACACGGTCAGAGTCCTGAGCTCTGCTGAGAGCTCCCGGGTGTCTCTGCAGGGAGTGAGCTTGTCTACGGTGAAGACCCTCACAGAGAACATGGAGAGCTGTTTCCCGGCCTCCCAGACCATCAACCCTGTCGTCAAACTTGCCACCATAACCTTGTGGTACCATATCACCACCCACACCTTTCAGGTAATCAGATCATGAAGGTTCAACTTCTTTACAGTGAATGAGTTTCTGTGATAATACGAGGGCTCTAATATTTGGGCGTGTCTTTATTTGTTTGATCAGATCCAGTCTGAGGAGGAGCTCACTGTGGAATGGACGCCTCCAGACCACATGGTTTTATATCAGCACATGACTGAAGCTCGTGCTTGTTGGTCTATGCTTTGTGGAGAGAAAGAAGACGATGAACCGGTCAAACCTGTGGACGCTGAGGCCGTGTCTGGTCAGAGCCGAGGCCTGTGTGTGCGTGTGGAACTCCACTCTACCCGGTTAACGGCCCACGTCAGTGAAGAGAACTACATCGTCCTTCACACGGACGCCCTCTCGGTTTCAAAGCATGTGGACTCCATGCACATACGCTCCCCCTTACTGGTCCTCAACTTTGACGGCCACAACATTGTTTCCTTTAATCACCTGGACGTGGAGATGCACACTGAGCTGACGGAGATGCAGCTGCACAGAGACACTTTCACCTTCCTCACCACTCCTCATAACAGAGTGTGGGTTCTCACCTGCCCCTCACTCGCAGTCGAGTTCCCCTACCAGTACAACTTCTCAAACACTTTTGACAAAGCCATCAGTGTGCAGAAATGGTTGAAGACCCTCCATCGCTCCCCGAACCAAACTTCCACCGTCCAAAGTCTGCCGCCTGACCTCGTGTTCAAAATCAGTCAGTTCTCTTTCGTTTTCCTGGACGACGTCTTTGAAATCAAGCTCCGGGACAACTATGAGCTGATGAAGGATGAGAGTAAAGAGAGCGCCAAGCGTCTGCAGCTTCTGGATAAGAAGGTGGCAGATCTGCGCAAGCAGCATGGAGAACTTTTGCCAGCCAGGAAGATAGAAGAGCTGTACAGTTCTCTGGAGAAGAAGCACATCGAGATCTACATCCAGCGCTCACGTCGCCTCTACGCAAACACGCCCATGAGGAAGTCTCTCCTGACCTGGACTGTGTCCGATTTGGAGCTCGTCGCCCTGGCGGACGAGTCCCTTCATGGGCCAGAGAAGATGAGAGAGCAGCTGAGGGACATTGATGGGATCAGTCCCTTCCCCCGAGATGGTCTCCCTCTGGTGGTCCAGTGGTGCCGTGCAGTCAAGTTTAAACTCGCTGCATTTTTGGGTAAGTCCATTTTAGATGTTTCCTCAATAGGAAGTTATATTATTTTAATCTTAACACAATCAATACAAATTGACTGATCATTTTGCTATTTCCTTGTAATAGTGAGAATTCGAGACTACCCTCGCTACCTGTTTGAGATCCGTGACTGGCAGCTGTCCGGGCGTCTGATTGGCACCGAGCAGGACGGACAGGCGAGAGCTCGTCGAAAAGAGATCGTCCCCCTTGGTGCACCATGGGGAGACGTGACGGTCCAAAGAAATATGCCTCCACTCAAGTTCTACTACGACTTCAAATGTAAGTAAATGTAGTATTGCTCAGTCAAATATATGTAAAACATGTAAATCAAAACAAAAACGGGAAACATCAGACACCTGTGAGTCTCAATAAAAGGGAAGACTGTTTTTTTTCCCAAGACTTTACATTCACAACAGTTTTGCAGCTTGCATGTTTTGTTTTCCCCAATAATGACACTTGTGTCTTCTCTTCCAGCCAACATTTCTTTGTACACTATTGTGTGGGGGCCATGTTGGGACCCTGCCTGGACTTTGATTGGGCAGTCCGTAGACCTGCTGACTAAACCCACTGTCGATCCCTCCCCTCCTCTGGCCTGGTGGGACAAAAGTCGTCTCCTTATGCACGGGCGCTGGGTCATGGACATTGAACAGGCCAATCTGCATCAGCTTGCGACTGAGGTAAAACACTGTGCATCTCACACCATGCTGTGTTGCAATTAAACCACATATTTTTGCAGGAAGATCCACGGCGAAGTTCAGTTTATTTCTATCACAAGTTGTATCAATGTGCGCCATGTTGATGATAAATCATTTTGCTAATTTACGCTTTCTTTTTTTCAGGATCCCTATAATACAACAGAAAACATGCACTGGGAATGGAACAGACTGAACTTCGATTGGAATCCGGGGCAGTTTATCTTTAAAGGAAACTTGGATGTAAATGTCAGAACAGCCTCCAAGTAAGTGAAGGAAAATGTTGAATGTTTGATGAGGAATGAGTTCGCTCCGACTGAGTTGGTAATCAAAATTCCATTTCGCTCTCCAGGTACGATGACATCTGTTTCCTACACCTCCCTAACCTGTGTATGACCCTTGAGCTCCAATGGCTTTGCCATGGAAACCCCCATGACCACCACGCTGTGATGCTCTGCTGTGCGGAGAACATTGCAGATGTGACCTCAGGACAGCCTCATGACTCCTACAGAGCCTTTCGCTCCGAGAACCTCAACCTCTCCATCACCATGGACCTTAACCAGCATTGTGGCACAGGTACACACAAGAACTTGTATCAGCTTATTGCGAACCTGCAGTACTTTTCAAAATCGTGTTGTGTGGATTCTCTGTGAGTTTTCAATGCATTTCATTCATAGAACCCTCCCAGCCCAGAATCCTGCTGTACAGCAGCACGCTACGCTGGATGCAAAACTTCTGGGCCACCTGGACGAGTGTGTCTCGACCAATCTGCAGAGGCAAGCTCTTCCACAGCCTCAGGCCAGTTCGTAAGAAGCTTGGTCAGCACTACAAACAGATGTCTTACACAGCTGCCTTCCCACAACTACAAGTGAGTGTTTTCGTCTGTGTTTGGCTCCTTTGACAGGAACCAGCCACTAAAATCCTGCTTTATGTTTTCACTGTGAAATCCACATTTATTCACAACTCATTATGAGTTTGATTTCTAAAAGTTTAATAGTTCATTATTTTGCCGGTTTGTTTGTTTTGCTGTCTGTGAACTTTATTTGTGTTTGTTTCAGGTGCATTACTGGGCCTCGTTTGCCCAGCAGAGAGGGATTCAAGTGGAGTGCAACAAAGGCCACGTGTTCACTCGAGGAGCACAGAGACTCATTCCACAGGGTAAAATGACACCAATTTTAAATTAACTTTTTAGATTGGGTGAAAAACAATAAGAACAAACTGATCAACCTCAAAGAGAACTTGCAAACATGCAGACTGTAAAATCCTACCCCCGTTAAAACACGTACAAAAGCGTTTTAATGGAACAAGAAATATATTGAAACATTAATATTTCGCGTGTTTGTGTTTTCTCAGCTGGCACTGTGATGAGGAGGCTGATCTCTGAGTGGAATGTGACTCAGATGGTCAGCGAGCTCTCTCAGGTGACCGTTCACCTGATGGCCTCCACCTGGGACGAGACGGCCGACCATCAGATCAACGCTCAGGTCAAGAAGACTCACCTGCTCAGCCTGTCGTCCCTCAGCTACCAGCGACAGAGCAACCGCATGGAGGAGGTAAAAGGCCACAGCCTGCAGGCACAAGTTGAAAGGTCGTTTTTTTTAATTTTTTTTTAGCTTCATGAATAAACAAAGATCTGTTCTGATGTTTCTGTCAGGAGGTGAACTCAAAAGATGAAACAAATGCCTCTTACACTCACAAACTGCGCCTGGTGGACCTGCGGGCTTCTTGGACGACCACGAACAGGAACATTGCCTTCGGGCTCTATGACGGCTATAAGAAGGCCTCTGTACTGAAGAGAAATCTCTCCACTGAAGCGCTCAAGGGCCTGAGGATCGACACTCAGCTGCAGACCAAGAAACTCAAACGCTCCCCCTCCAACTACTCCCCGACCACAGCTCCCACCACACCTGTCGTCCCCACGCTCAGCCGACCAGAAAAGAGTCAGAATGAAGGTGATGAAATGACTTAAATGAGGCCGGCACCAGCTTGTTTGCAGGCGTCACTGACCTTCAGCGCTTCTCTTCTACAGGGACGTCAATGCTGCAGAAGCTGATCGAGGAAACCGACAAGTTTGTGGTCTTCTCAGAGGAGGACTCTGGTGTGAGCGACCAACTGTGTGGCATCGCAGCCTGTCAGACCGACGACGTTTATCACCGGAACTGGTTCATCGAGCTGGTCAATTGTCAGGTAACCTCAGCTTTCTTTTAGTCACTAGTTGGTTAAATAGGCCAGTAAATTTCAGCTACATGGATCACTACAAACTCTGTAACATCTGTGTTTTGTGTAGATGATGTTGCGTGGCACAGAGACTGCTGGCTGTGTGCTGGTGTCGGCAGCCAAGGCTCAGCTGCTGCAGTGCGAGCACCACCCGGCCTGGTACAACGACACCTTGAAGCAGAAGACCACCTGGACCTGCCTGCTGGACGGCATGCAGTACTTTGCCACCATGGAGCCAAACCCGTCCGAGCAAGAGGACAGGCAGCTGTGGCTGGAGGTGGGCTCCGTTTTAGTTGGCAGTTAGTTTGCATGAGGAAGTCTGAACGGAGGGACGACGAAACTTTGTTCTGATTACCACAGTCATTGAACTATGTTTAAATCCAATGTGTACATTGTGTTTCCATTTTCTTTCTGCCTTCGTGAAAGTACTTCCCTCTTCAATGTATATGTTGTGTTTTGTTAAAACTACAATAGTCATTTAGGGATGCCTAATCAGAGTTGTATAGTAGACGTCTTTGTGCAATAACCTTAAATGCATTGATGCCACATGTTCTGTTTCCAAACGATCACACAATTACTTCTTGGTCTTTTTCTTTGTGTGATTTTATGCTGGTAATCTTCGCATTTTTTAACTCAACTAAAAGAAGACGTAGAATTATTATAATCACAGTGCAGAGAAGCTATAATTAACTTCAGCGAGACTAAACAGTTACTCAGAGAGTATAATTAACTCTAGCTGGAAATTTGGTCTGTATTTCTGTCTTAGTTTTCATTTGGTTGTGTTTTTAGGTGAAAAACATCGAGGAGCACAGACAGCGTAACTTGGATTCAGTGCTGGAGCTGATGGAGAGCGGCCAGGCTGTGGGAGGAATGGTTAGCACCACGACAGGTGGGGCGACCTTTAAACGCACTCTCAGGTGGTCTCCACCCAATCAAATAGAAAAATTACACCACGGAGTCACATGGCTCACGTGTTATCATCTTATGTTGTTGACTTCAGACTGGAACCAGCCCGCACAGGTGAATGAGGCTCAGCAGGTTCAGCGCATCATCTCGCGCTGCAGCTGCCGTATGCACTACATCAGCTACAGTCATGACATCAACCCAGAAGTGGCCACGCAGATCAAACCACCAGAGCTCAGGAACAGCCACGAGAAAGAGGACCTGCTGAAAAAACAGGCGGGTACGTTTGATGGCTGCAGTCACACTGTTCTTCAGCGTGGTGACATTTAACTCTGGAGCTGGCATAACCGAGCTGTGTGAACTTTCTCGTACTTCAAGGTGCTGTGGACACTTTTACTCTCATCCATCACGACCTCGAGATATCCACTAACCCTGTGCAGTACGCCATGATCCTGGATATTGTCAACAACCTGCTGCTACACGTTGAGCCCAGACGCAAGGTGGGCCGTCACATCAGCCGGCTAATGTTTCTTCTTTCATGAAATGTTTCAAACGTTGTGACTGTTAGTTTCATTTCTGTTCCCTCGCGTTTGTACGTGTTCAGGAGCACAGCGAGAAAAAGCAGAGAGTGCGTTTCCAGCTGGAAATTTCCAGCAACCCGGAGGAGCAGCGCAGCAGCATCCTGCACCTGCAGGAGGCCGTGAGACAACACCTGACTCAGATCAGACGCCTCGAGAAACAAATCTACTCCAACATCAGGGTGAGCTGCACACAACTCCCCCATCACCCAGTCTGAATGAAAAAAAATCTATTTTGAATTGAATTATGTGAATCAGCCTTTTTTGTAGATATTCACACAAACAATGTTTGGATTTTATGTACTTTGAACTATATAGTTCGAGTAATTAAACTTTACTGTCTTCATTGTTTTCTTTATATAAATGAAGGCTGAACCAGCTAAAAATTAATCAGCAGTTACCTTTAATCCCCAATTAAGCTAAAAGTCTTAATCCTTTTAAATTGTATCCTGAAAAACAGTTTTGTGTATTAAAGAGTGGCTCACATCCTTTTGCGTCTCTAGAGGGAGCTGTCCAGCATCAGTTGTTATTGCCACAGAAGTCAGAGCTGGTTCTTTCTCTAAGCTTCAGAAGCAGACAAACATAAATGTGTGAAGCTAAAGTTACACAAATTAGCTTCCAGGACCTTTAAAGCTGCCTGAAAGATGAGTCATCAAATATTCGTTTCACCCTCTCACAGGCACAACCAGAAGATCTGTGCAATGATGAGTTAATGGAGGTGAACGCACGGCTGCAGAATCAGCTGAACCAGGAGAAGAACGACATGCAGATGAAGAGCGAAGAGCTCAACATCCTAATCAGGTGCCACATCAGCACTGAGTCACTGACTTTGATAGGATTTAAAAAAAACGAGAGGGAACGCATTCATTTCAACCTTTCTGCTGTCTCTCTGTTCACCAGATGTTTTAAGGATTTCCAGCTGCAAAGAGCAAACAAGCTGGAGTTGCGTAAACCCCCCGAGGACGTGAGCGTGGTGAGGAGGACAGAGATCTACTTCGCTCAGGCCCGCTGGTGTTTGACTGAGGAGGACGGGCAGCTCGGCATCGCCGAGCTGGAGCTGCAGAGATTCATGTACAGTAAGGTGAGCAGATGGCCGTCACTCATCCAGACGTTCAACAATGTTCCCGCTGCCTCTCCCATCTGCTCCTGCGTGCTGGATGTGAGGAGAACAGATGCTGGATGTGATCCTCTCAGCTCGCCATGACTCCGCTTTAGTCAATGTTGATCACTCCGAAAACTTCCTCCCACAGCTGAACAAGTCTGACGACACAGCAGAGCATCTTTTGGAGCTGGGATGGTTCACGATGAACAACCTGCTGCCAAATGCAGCATACAAGGTGAGCAAATGTCGTTATTTTTTCCCCTTTTAAGACTGATTTTCTCTTCTAAACCAAATGTATGCTTTAACGTTGAGCTGAAGAACACCAGTGACAAACACCTTTATAACCCATGCTGAACACTGTTAACTTGTTTATGCCTGCTTCTCTCTGTGCAGCGTTTGAGGGTACGTATGGAAGCGACTCAGTGAAAACACTGACGTCTGTGTTGACTCCATCTTGTTAAGATGTTTTGGCTTCATTATTGCGAAACAGTCCCATTTTTTTACTCAGTCTGTGGTCAGCTCTTGCATACCCCGTGTTGCATGCAGTGATTAATCGATGCACGCGTCACCAGTGACTCATCTAAGTTCACTGAACCTTCATGGTGCTGTGCTCGTTTCATCAGTCAGATTCCCTGCGTGTAAAAGTCGTGGAAGATGGTTTCACTGGATTTTGTTCCGTGTGGTGACTCGAGCTCTCTGATCTGTCCCAGGTCGTCCTCCGTCCTCAGAGCAACTGCCAGTCAGGACGCCAGTTTGCGTTGCGGCTCTTCAGCAAAGTGCGCCCCCCTGTGGGAGGGATCTCTGTGAAGGAACACTTTGAGGTCGGGGGATATCGCATGCAGCCGCTTCACACACACACTGTTCTTTACTTTAACCGTGGCTGTGTGTGGTGATGCAGCGCTCCATTGAGTTAGTTCACCATGTATTTTAATAGGAGCTTAAAAATGTCTATTTCGTCAAACAAAACATGAAACTCCAACTTATTTCAACCAGCTTTTTTCATGCTGACAAACGAGTGATTTCATTCAGCAAAAGGCGTCAGTGTTTTGATTTCAGCCGTTTCTCCCAGAGAAAAAGTCAGTGAGACAGGAAGTAAAGCTAAAGCAAGCTAACTGCAGACACAACTGCCATTCCATTCTTATGTATTGATTATTTTCCTACCTGCTCATTCCTTCGTCTCCTCCCTTCAGGTGAACGTGGTGCCGCTCACCATCCAGCTCATGTATCAGTTTTTCAAACGAATGATGGGATTTTTCTTCCCGGGGAGAAACGTGGAGGAGGAAGAGGTCACTGACGAGGAAGACAAGTTCAGGCTGGTCACCACAGGTAGGATGTTTTAGAGACGTGCAGCACTGACTGTCTGCAGTCAGTACCAACTCACTGATCAATATTATTTTCCATTTACACAGTGTCGAATTCCGCTTGTGTTATTTAATCCGTCTGCGCTATCAAGAGCGACCGTCGCTTTGCTTCTGACCTTGATAAGTGTGTGTGTGGTCTCAGTGGAGGTGTAAGTTGCAGGTTACAGAGTCACTGGGAGGCCGCAGTGCTGATGCTGAGTCTGTGTGTGTCACAGGTATCCCTGTCAAACCCCGGCCGCTGTCAGAGGACACCATGGGTGCGATGGGCCCCAGCAAAGGCGTCAGCCAGGGGCTGAACCGCACCGCCGGGGTCAGGAGGTCGTTCAGGAAAGCCCCCGAGGTACAGAGACCCCCTGAAGCTGCAGGTGCATTCATGTGCTCCTGTGAGACTTTTATCAAGCAGTAACTTGTAATTTCCTCTCGCAGTATCCCGTTGATGACATCGACAAGATGAAGGAGCGAGCTGCTATGAACAACTCATTCATCTACATCAAGATCCCACAAGTGCCTCTGTGCGTCAGCTACAAGGTGAGTTCACTCTCATGGCAGCTGCTGCTGAACTCTACACGACTTTATCCTTCAAATGGAACAAGATTTTAATACAAACAGCAACTGAAATGCTCAGAAAGTTTATTTTGATTAAATATTTTTTACTGACTCAGCTCAGAATGGAATAATAGAAATAGGTGGAAAATCTGTATTTTTGTAGCTTTATTACACCTATTGCATGTTGCTTTTATTTTCTAAACAGGTGAGATTAACATTTAATACGGAAATAATTTAATTATAGTAATATAAATGCAGTAGGGAACACCAGACATTTTAATTCTTTTTTCTTTAAGCAGAATTTCTTTCCTCTTCTGTTTGCTCACTGTGAAATATTGTTTTTTTTCAGGGAGAGAAGAGCAGCGTGGACTGGAAGGACCTGAACCTGGTTCTGCCGTGTTTGGAGTACCACAACAACACGTGGACGTGGCTCGACTTCGCCATGGCTGTGAAAAGAGACAGCCGCAAAGCACTCGTAGCTCAGGTACACAAAAGTAAACCCCGAAAAATATGTCTTGTTATCAAAAAAGTTCCTGCTATAAAATCACATCCCTGGTTTGTTTATTCTGTTTTGGAAGATACGTATTTCCTTGTCCTCAGTGCAAAGTTGTGCTTCACTGCAGAGTGCACTGTAATAACCAGCAGAAGCTACATAAATCTGCTGTGACACTGCCACATTTAGTATTCATTAACGTGGCCTCTTTGCTCCCGGCTGCTCAGATGATAAAGGAGAAGCTGCGTCTGAAGCCCGCCTCGGGCTCCGACCTGCGGGGGAAAGCGTCCGAGGGGAAGTCAGACAACAGCATGCAGCAGCAGGAGGAGGACGAGAAGGCCCGCCTCCTCATCGGCCTCAGCTCCGCCGACAAGAGCTCCAGCAAGAAGAGCATCTTCAGCCGCCGCAAGTGAAACGAGGAAAAACACCCGACTGGACGTTCCTGCTCGGCGGCTGCAGGGACGAGGCAGAGCTGGTCTGGGGTCAGAAAATCCTTCTGACAGAGTAAAAA
>JAUESE010000020.1:18516655-18528123 GCA_032274725.1 Malacoctenus triangulatus
AAATACTCTGTGACTCATAGTCTAATGAAAATCAAATTTAAATGTCAAGTTTAAGCAATAAAACAATGAAAAAAAAACAGTTTCAGGTGCTTTTTAATGCAGATTTTAATGCAGCTCATGTAGAATTACAGAAGTGCTTTACAGTCATTTTCACTCATTCATAGACACACACACACACAGACACACACACGCACACACACACAAACACACACACACACACACACACACACACAAAAAGAACAACAACAATAATAAATAATTTTAAAAAATAATAATAATAATGATTATAATGTCTTTATGAATGAGGAACTGATTAATCCAGTACACAATCATCAAACAAGAATAATAAAGTGTTTCTAATGAATATTAGATGAACTTGCGTGTTTTTGACCTGTTCCAATTGAATATACTTCCCACAGTTGCCTTTTACATGTTTACCCGCGCTTCTGACGGGGGAACTACTTTGCCCGGCGGATGCGTCGGGTCCGGGCTGCAGTGTTTCCCGCATTCATGACCGTCTCGGACCGTGAGCGCGGTTCCTGAAGAAAACAGGGGGCAGACGGCGCCGCTGGGACAGCATTGTCTCCCCACTGAAGCCCAAACCCTCCGACCCGGAGTGCAACCGCCGCGTCTCGCGCGTCCTTTTTTTAAGATTTGCAGCCGCGTGCAGCGCACCAACGTCGCTGCAGCCGTTACCCCGCCTCGCCTAAAACACTTAAGAGACATTAGCTTCGCGTTAGCACGTTAGCCGCGATGTCGGGTGTCGTGCGAGGACCCGCTGGGAACAACGATTGCCGAATCTACGTTGGAAACCTGCCCCCAGATATCCGCACCAAGGACGTGGAGGACGTATTCTACAAATACGGCACGATCCGAGACATCGACCTGAAGAACCGGAGAGGAGGCCCACCTTTCGCTTTCATTGAGTTTGAGGACCCGAGGTGAGAGGCTAGCGGTTAGCCGGCTAGGCCTGACGCGGCTCCCATTGTGTTGCTAACCAACTCGTGTTGCTCGCTGTCTTCACATTGTTCTCGAGCGATACACGCTTTCTGCTCTGCCGGCTCCTACCTCACGCTGCAGCCAGCGTTGTGCAGTGCATTGTCTTTTATTGCGGGACGTTCCAGTCATTTAAGACACTTGTGCATGTCCTTGCATTGCGTTGGAACAGTTTTGTGCTCATGTTGATAGTGAGCATCATTCGCCTCTGCCGATGAGGTGAGATCAAACCCCGCACTTGACACTCTTTAGTTTCTGCACAAGAGTTTTTGTTCACCAGTAGTTTCTCAGCGTGGTTTCAAATCAGTTTAATTCAGTGCGTGTCTGCAAGTCGGATTAGCACTCACTGACAGATGAAGCTAGCAGCTAACATGGCTGACACAGTCCGTGGGCACTCACCGCCTGCATGTCTCCAAACGTTGCTTTCTCTTTTTTGTAGTTTGTGCGTTAAACGCCGCGTTTGTTTTTCTAAACGCAGGGACGCCGACGATGCAGTTTATGGGCGCGACGGTTACGACTACGACGGCTACAGGCTGCGTGTGGAGTTTCCGCGGAGCGGAAGGGGCTCCAGAGGCGGCTTCAGCGGCATCGGCGGGGCTCCCCGAGGAAGATACGGGCCACCTTCCAGACGCTCCGAGTACAGGGTCGTTGTGTCGGGTAAGCACGCACACAAGTAAACGAGTGAATCATTTATCTGGAATGAACAGTAGGATATTGAGTTATCACTATGTCCGGCTGGTTTGAGGATTGTTCGGAAGCTAATTTGAGAGCAGAGTAAATGTTTGACCTCGCGAGAATTGAGATGACATTTGCCCATGCCCCTTCGTCAATGATTATATTTGTTTGCACATTAACTTATGAATGGAATGTTAATGGCCCAAACCAATTCCGGTAAACAAGTGGCATTTGGCTTTGGAGGGAAACTTCCGTTGATGACTGTTACCTTATTGGCACGAAACTCATTCGAAGTTTATGAGCCGTGAAATGTTCATTTTGTTTCCAGTTTGACGCCACTTAGTCAAATATCAGCAAAATAAGTAATGAGCCATGGAGGTTTTTTTTTTACTGATTTCTGTAGTTCCTGGAAGCTGGTAAAGATTAAACTAAAAGTTACTTGAAATAATCTTTAGATGATAAAAGTATACGTTTAAGCTGTGTAATCAAACAAATGATATGAAGGACAAAGTGTTGCAGCCCCATGTAGCTGTCATTTGTAGATGTTGTTGGTAAAGTGAATCATCCTGTAGAAGTGATATGGTTAAGATGCTCGACATGCCTTGAGACTATACACTGCAGCCGTCTCTGTCCTGTCTGAAATAATCAGAAGGAACAAAAACTACTTTGATATTCAAACATTGTGCACTTTTCACCTTCAGTGCCTCCAGACTGAGTTGTGAAAAGCCACATTACTTTAAAAGCAAATGTGAAGATCTCCTTTAATGGATAAAGTTGCTATACTATACTTTTTTTTGGGATATATTTTTAATTAACTTATATCAGCTCATTTTGTACTGTTAAGCATTTTATTGTGTTGCTTTACTTTTTATTCTTTTAAGCACTTTGGTTGGCCACTGGCCTTTTTAAAATGTGCTATATAAATAAAGCTGAGCTTGAAATTGACATAAATTCCCAAGCGAATTGAGCTACACCAGATTTATTAAGTTAATGAAAGTGGACACAAATGTTGAAAGTTGGTCAAAGTTGTCATAAGTGGAGGAGGCCGAATATATTCGTGCATGTCTTGTGAAACTTGTAGAATGTCATGTTGAGCAATGTAAATACGAGTCGATTCTCTGATATGTTGCGTTAACTCATTATTTAAGCCGTCCTGAAGTGAAGAGACTCCGTCTCCTCTTGCAGGACTTCCTCAGAGTGGCAGTTGGCAGGACCTGAAGGACCACATGCGGGAGGCGGGCGACGTCTGCTACGCTGACGTTTACAGAGACGGGACCGGAGTTGTAGAGTTTGTGCGCAAAGAGGACATGACCTATGCCGTTCGAAAGCTGGACAACACCAAATTCCGCTCGCATGAGGTATGTGTGCTGCTTTGATTGACTCTCATGGACAATGTTTCTTTGCAGTGTGCAGGTGAGTAGTGGGGCTACATGTTCTGAACACCCCTCCCTCCCTCCCGCCCTTTTTTCTTTTCCACTCTATGGTTTTTCCACTACAGGCGGGAATGTTGTCTTTTCAATGTCAAGTTCTCTTGTGTCCGCCAGGGAGAGACCGCTTACATTCGTGTGAAATTAGACGGTCCCCGCAGCCCAAGTTACGGAAGATCACGCTCCCGCAGCCGAGGCAGCCGGAGCAGAAGCCGCAGTCGCAGCGCCAGCCGCAGTCGCAGCAATTCCCGTGGCCGTGGCAGAGGATCGCCCCGCTACTCGCCTCGTCACAGCCGCTCTCGCTCCCGTTCCTAAACCTTTCTATCACCAATGTTTTGCCCTTTTGATGTATACCCCTCTCCTGTTTTTACCTTTTATGAGTTCCTCCAGATGTCAGCTATTGATTTTTAATTTCTTTTGCATTTCTTGTCCCGATGTCCTTGTGGCTGATCTCGGTATGTAGATGTACCCCTCCTCCCCCTGTCTTCCCTTCTCTCCTTCTCCCTTTCCAGCAGCTTTGTCCTTTTTCGTTCCCCCCCCTCTCTCTCTCTTTCTCTCTCTCGCTCGCCTTCTTTCTGTCCTCTGTTTTTTTGCATCATTAGAACTTGTGCTGTGTTGAACTTCAAAAACGTTGAGTTGGAAAATCCGCTCAATGTTTTTGCAAGTACAAGAAATTGAAGTTTTTTGTTGTTTTTTTTTTTTTTTAATGGCTTCTCTCTTTGGATATGTGGGGTGGGCTGTTTGACTGGGGAGCCCGATGCTTAACTGTATTTTACCCTTGTGTCTTCCTTTAGACATCTGAAGAGAAGGATTAAAGTGATTTGGAATAAAACCATTGTGGAGCACATTTCATTTGTATGGTCAGGATAGGACATCTAGGAGCAATCAGGTCGAGGCAATGGTATGCTTCATATTCCATAAACTAAACATTTTGATCAGTTGCCATATCATGCATGTCATTTACCAAAGCCATATGTGCTGTACTTTGTTATATATACAGTTTTTAATGTGCTACTCTGGTCTGTGACAGAATAAGCAGTCCTAGATCAAGTGTTGTGATGTAAGTGTAACATCTTTGCTGTCAAATGTAAACAAAAAAAAAATCTGATTCATTTCTTTGTTTAAAGAAACATGCTTTTAACTTTAACTGTCCTCATTGGTTGAAGTATTTTTTTACGTCAGGGAGTGAGAGATTTTGTGCTCAAGTGGCTTTTTTTCTCGTTAAATCTGACATGACTGCTCAACATGGAAAACAAATTAGGCCCAAAAATTTTGACATTTTATTCTAACGGTCTGCCTCTGATTTTCTTCCTGGTATTTCAAGGTTTTGATTGGAGGAGTGACTCAGTGGATCCCAATCCTTGGAGCTGGATGAGTGGATCGATTAGGAAAGGGATAGGCAAGGAAGGAAGGATGGATGCTCGGAACGGGATCAGTTTTCCAGGATTCAAATGAGTTGATTGAGAACTAATTAATGGAAGTCCCAGAGCAACTTCTTTTTTTTTTGTTTTTTGCTTTTCTTCTTTTTTTTCTGATTAGGCCCCCTCCCAACTCCAATTTTTTTTTTCAGTGATTATGGCTTTATTTTACAAGAAAACGAAAACAGAGGACCAGGAAGTTGGATCACAGGATGGAGTCGTAGATGCCTGGTATGAAGTTATTAAAAAATTGGGGAGGTTTGGGGAACGGGGTTTCATTTGGGAGTTGTTTGTATGTTTTCTTTTGACTAATCTTTCTTTTTTTCTCTTAGCATTTTCAATAAAACACTTTTGAAAAAAAAGAGTTCTGTAGTTTGTATTTTCTTCACACAAACCCACTGATACAGCCAGGAGCACTCAGTGCATTAGATTCCTCTTCATGCCACCATGTTTCCTCTCTAGTTATGTCACTGGTCACTGATGTGAAGGTGGAGCAGCAGTGAAAGAAATACATGATGTAGCCATGACTGCAAACATGCACCAGTACAATAGTGCTGCGTGCGTCCAGTGTTCAGACCCCGTCAGCTGTGACGGTGACTGGAAAGAGAAAAAAAAGACGCCTTTTATTCAGCCGAGTGGATCCCGAACCCACCGCCGAGGCTGGTTTTCCTCTCAGCACCCAGTCGGTGGTGTATAGTACTGTGAATGTTGCATTGTGGGATGAAATAAGATGCTGGCAGACAGGAGCCGGAGAAAAACGCTCGCATCGCACGGGGAGGCTGCGGCGCAGCCAATGGCAGCGGGCGGCATGCAGCAGAGGGGCGGGGAGCTGTCGGAGCGCAGCACAGAGAGCCAGCCTACCTACATGCTTATTGTGTAAATCTTTAAAAAGCAATTAGCCGCAGCATCATCTGAACCTTCCCTCCCCCCCCCTGGCCGGGTGAAGCATATTTTTGGAAAAAGGAGTGCTCGCGAACGAGTCGAGTGGAACCAGGTGAGTGGCAGATTTCGTCTTATCTGCAGAAGACTGACCTGCACGTTTTGGCACCTCTCTCAGGCGAGTTTCTCATGTGATGGGGGATGTTTTTACTGTATCCGTCTAATGCTTTCGGACGTGCTGATTGTCATCGCCGAGGGGCGCGTTCATGCCCGCGCGGACCACCGTCACAATGTGTCCGGAGACTTTTTTTTTATTATCTGGCGGCTCCCTCGTGATGCAGAGGCTGCTTTTAATCTGAAAGTGATTTCGCCAAGTAATTCAACTCCACCTGTATCAAGTTTCGCAGCCAATCTATGCCAAGCTAAAGTGGTCGTGTAGTTGGGGGGTGATGCTGGGGAGGGGGGGGGATAAACGCGCGTCTTTAAGTTGAGATGCTGCGAGGAAACGTGCCGCCGAGCGCGCAGCGTCTCCCTGCGTGCGCTTCATGTCCGCGATGATCCGGCCGGCCTGAGACCATCCCCATCATCACCACCACCATCACCACGTGTGGTGTTAATTTTCAGTGCGGGTACGTGAGTGAACAGGCCCCCCCCTTCCTCCTCCCTCTCTTCATCACCACCCCCCTCATCCTCCCCCCCCATCCTCTCTCTTTTTCTCCCCCCCCTCCCAGCAAGGCATCCTCATAGCCAACCATGACTGACAGGAAAGCTGTGATCAAGAACGCTGACATGTCCGAGGACATGCAGCAGGACGCGGTGGACTGTGCCACGCAGGCCATGGAGAAGTACAACATAGAGAAGGACATTGCAGCCTACATCAAGAAGGTGAGACTGGATAGGACAGGACAGGACAGGACAGGACAGGACAGGACAGGACAGGACAGGACAGGAGGCCGGCCTGGACGGACGGAGGGAGGGAGGCGAGCAGGACTCTGATCTGTCACCACTGGATCATATTCTGCATATTTAAGGGCCTCCTCAAATGTATTGTAGTTGATCAGGGTGGCGCTGAGCCTCCTCCTGTGTCAAAGCCCACAACAGGGATTGTTGTTATTACAATTCAGCCCATAAACACCATTAAGTGCAGAGAATCTGACCCGACAACAAACACAGAAGTGGAACTTTTAATTTACGGCCGAGCCCGATAAAGGCCGACTTTATCAGAGACACTTCAAATGTCAAAGCAACAAAAGCAAAGTAGTATGTTTTTAAAAAAAACAATCATGGTGGAAAATTCGATGCTAAATAAATAAATCATCCCAGACAAAATGCCGACTGTAATGGAGCGACACGCGTAAAAGGTGACGAGTGTCAGAAGAATGACATTTCATCCAGACGCGCAAAGTAAAGGTCTGTTCTGAGCCGGAGTCGTGTGGATCAGGCTGCTGTAAAAATGTATATGAGGAAGATAATCGAGTTGTCAAAGACCTTTCAATGAAAAGGCAGATAATTATTGATCAAAGTGTTTCAGTGAAGAAGAGGCCTTGGACCACGTGAGGTTTAGCTACACTCTCCTGAAATCGATCAATTCGAATGTTACATTTTTCTTGGGCTGCTCAGCGCTCACATCGTCCCACTTTACCACAATTTGATAATTCAATCACAAGAAATGTATACACGAGCCTTTTTATTCACCCACTTAATAGTTTTCTTCCCAGTATTCAGCTCGGTGGTCGCAGCTATTGATTTCACGTTGATTTGCTTCTTTCATCAGGAGTTTGACAAGAAGTACAACCCCACTTGGCACTGCATCGTCGGGAGGAACTTTGGCAGCTACGTCACCCACGAGACGAAGCACTTCATCTACTTCTACTTGGGCCAAGTGGCCATCTTGCTCTTCAAGTCTGGCTGAGAAGTCTCTGATGGCTGCTGAGGGCTGTTTCTCCCTGAAACCTGTATCGGAAATGCACTGGTGGCTGATGTCTCCCATACACTAATAACGACATACCATAACGATGCAAAACCGGCCGTGCGCAATTGCATGGACTATACACTATTTAATATGTATGTTACAGTAAGTTTACTTTTCGATAGTTGCCATTTGAATGCAACTGAAATAGTTTTTGTTGATGCTGTTTAAATTCTAGGTTGTGAAAGATTTCAATGTGGCCCTTGATTGTACAATAAAGGAAAGCTGTAGAATGTAGTGATGCATCTGCTTTCCTCCACGAGTGGCGTCGCCTGACCTTGTTCTGAGACTCTGGTTTAGTTGGTAACATCATACCACCGCGCACACCAGTTCAACAAACCATCAAGATTTCAACATGTGATCATGAGAAGAAGTTGAGGGAACGGTTGGAAAAATTTTAGTCTTTTTTTTTCAAAAGGTTTTTATTATTAACTTTTTTTTTTTTTCTTTTTGTGGTCCGAAGTTGCACGTTGATGTAAAACCATAACAGTTGGCGATTTCGACCAGATTCCCACCAGGGCTACAGGCGCAGGTGTCGGTTTTTCTGAAAAGATGTCACAACATCCAACACGCATGCCATTTCTGAAGCAACACAAACCAGCGCGAGCATCTCCAGGGACCTTTAATTTGTCACTTCTTCAATTTTTCACTGTGAAGGACGATGTCGGGAGTGAGGCTCGCGGCCCTTTGGCTCGTGAAGTCCAAGTCACACCGCTGACTGGTTCCAGATATACCCCCCCACCCCCCCACCCCCCACCCCCCAAACAAGTCACCCAGCCAGACTTAGAGCTTATAATCCTTGTGCCACTGCATGTTTGGAGGAAGATAATCACAATTTATTTACCCGTCACCGGACACAATTTAAAGTTCTTCACGGAGATGTTTATTTCATGTTGTTTACCTTCACTTTTGAGTCTGTAGATATTGGACTGAGCCGGTGTGTGTCTTGTCCCCGTGTTTGCGATGACGCAGCGTGAAGAAAAAAAGTGTTAAAGAACATCTTCTGTCAGCTGTACCATGGCCCCTGTTTCTTTTTTCCGATGGTTGTGTCGTCTCATGTGGCTTTCAAGTTGCATTAACCCCCGACCTTCAGTTTTGCGTCGCCAGTGTACTGCCAGACATGCAAGGGAAGCAAAAACATTCAGAGTTGGGGCTCTTCAAAGCAACGGCGAGCGGTTTGATTTCGTGTCCGTCACGATTCTTTGGCGTTTTCATTTTGTCACGTCAGCGTAATTAGTTTGAAATGGCAATGCACGATGTTTGAATTCTGATTAAACGTGTTGTTTGCGAGGACAGATTGGAGTGTTTTAGTCCACGGAGCTGAAGAACACCACACATTTCTCGCTGTAAGACTGAATGTGTGTTTCGGTTGCTCTCTCCCATATGTCAGCTATGGGCGAAATGTGTCTCTCTCCAGTGTTAGCTTGGATCGACATTGTTTTTCGAGGGACGTCTTCCTAACTATTGTCAATGTGAACAGATTTAGTATTGTTTTCCTCTGGCATGTATTTTTGCTGTGTATGTGTAGGAGCGTTCCAATGCTGTTAACTTTGCACAAAACGTGTGCCTGTCATTGCTCTCAACTGTAACCGGCTTGAGTACAATTGCACTTCATCAGAGATATTCAGTAGGTTGCTACAGAACCAAAATCGTATAAAATCGATTAAATAAAAATTAATTGTTGACTTATTACCCTGTGGCCTTTTTTTGTTATCTCCTCCTCCATCAACACCGATTGATCCATTTGTATCACCACTTTGATTTCCATGGAGCTCCTTCGCAGGTGACCACTCGCTCTGTTGGTTGGAAAAGTGACACTGAGACTAAAACAAACCGTTTGGCCTCCAGGCCTCGGATTGTTTGGCTTATCCAAATGAACGTGATCATGACTGCAGCTTCACATTGGAGAGAGAAGTGTGAAAATGAGCAACTAAACTTCGCACAATGTATGAAATTGGAAAGTTCAAGTTTGTCAAATGATATTTATCGGCACCTTCACAGCCACTTGTGTCTTTTACTTTTGATGCCCTGAGCTGTGAACCCCTGCATTTTAGTTTCACAGTGAAGTCTGATAACTTGCTTGTGGCTGAAGCTTCAGGAATTCATCTTTTTTAGACTGAGAGATCAGCTAACGAACTACTGGGGCTCATGAACTGTAAAAACAAAAAAAGAGGGATGTTATTTAACTCAAATGAGTGATAAAATATTGGCTGAGTTGGAAAACCTGACTTACACCTCTTAAAGTTTGTGCGTTTTGCTCCAGTTACTTAAATTACTTGTTTCACTGACAGGGTCCAATGTTAAGCTGAGCTTGTCAATGTGACCTTAATAGATGAAATTCAATTGTAAATGTTTTCGTAACTAAATTGACAATCAGATGAAATAGTTTTGTGTCTTTTAGTTTATGTAATTTCTTCTGCAGTAGTTACTGGCTGCAGTACATTTTGAGTACCTTGGGCAGGAAAAAGTACAAGGAAATGAATACATATTAAATCTCCAACACAAAAGTAGGTCAGGACAATAAAAATTACTGTGCCATAGAACCAAAGAGCCTAATGACACTACAGAGGAAAGAGGACCAAACTGCGTAGGCTGGAGCATTCATATGTTAAAGATGGAGGCCAACAGTACATGTAGTGTTGGGCTTGTGTGCTTGCCGTGAATTGGAGAGAAAAAGATCCTTAGCAACAATTGTGTGAGACCTTCACTCACAGTGGAGCACGAACCACGTAACGGTGACATCAGTCACTGCCGTTGTGCTGTTCGCCCATATGGCTCGGCTGGCCAGACATTTGGCTGCTTAGCACTGATCTGTGTCATCAACAAGTGATGACTGCTTTACCACAAAAATACATTTTTCAGTCCCTGGTTCTATTCCAAGCAAAACCTGCTGCCAGGCTCCGAAGAGGGCTCATTTTTTCCCCAACAAACCCCAAACCAAATTTACTAAAAACCATGATCCAAAACCTAATACAAATAATTAAACTAGAGCATGAGAATGAAGATCTAAAGGTCTCTGGTTCAGTTCCAACCTGAGCCTGCTATTACCAGGCTTCTTAAGAGCAAATATTTTCCCAAATAACCCTGACCCCAATCATAACCTAAACTTGATTAAAACCATGGTACCAAGACCAATGTGAATAGCTCAAGTGGTGGAGCATGACACTGGAAATATAGGGAGACATGGTTCAGTTCTAAGCAAATGCTACTGTTTCCAGGCTGCTTAGAGAGAATTGTTTTTCTCCAAATAACCACAACCTAAATTCGACAAAGAAACCTTTCTTCAAACCCAAAATAAATTGCTCGGGACATTGCTTGACTGAATGTGTAGAGGTCCCAGGTTCGCTCCCCACTTATGCCTGGTATTGCCACCTTGATCATAGTTCATGTCTGCAGACAGCAAACAACAGAAGGTGGAGGAAGAAGTAACTAACTGCTTCAGTCTAGAGATTGTGTATCAGGAACAGGATTGATGTGACAGTATTAATTACAGCAAGTAATTAATGACAGATCAGGTTTATTTTTGTGAAAATCTCTTCGCAGTCGTACGACCACCAGCAGAGGCGTTCGGTTAGTCAGGCGTTTGTTCTCTCATTGATAAAAACCTCACGAGTAGGGAGCAGATTGTGTAACGTTTTCAGTTTGTGTTGCAGTTACGTGATGTCTGTAAGTGGGAATCTGTAGAAACAAGAGCCGAGAAAGCAGACAAATTAAAGGACAAGCGACTGATGAATAATTTCTGAAGACAGACTGAGGTCAAAGTGGATGAAATCAGATCCTGTATGGAGTACACTGCAGGGCCATGGCACTTTGAAAGTCTCCATTTCTTCATACTTCTGAGGCTCATAGCCTCCTTTTAACATTTTATGCGTCTTGGGATTCACTTGCAGCTTCATTTTACAGTGAGAAAAAAAAACCAGGACCTGGATAAATGAAATGAATAAGAAATAAAAGCCGGCCTGTTCCACTGACGCTCCGAGTCGCGTTAAAAATAAGATGTATCATAATGGTCACACTTCAATCACACTCGAACAGAAGTGCGTCAGAGGCCTGTCTGCGTTTCCACCGAACCTTAGCTGCTCTTGCCTTTCTTTTTTCCATCAG
>JAUESE010000020.1:18543524-18555779 GCA_032274725.1 Malacoctenus triangulatus
GTTCGTAAATTCACAGCAGTGTTTCTATTGAAGTGCATAATAATCTCACAGTGTGAGAAGGAGAAGCAGGATCACTCAAAAACTTATTGTGTGTGTGTGTGTGTGTGGCACCAAACAAAGATGTTAAAATTGTTTTTGATCGCTCCAGTTTTTCCTTCACACAAACTTTTGTACTACGCCGTAAGAAAATTCATTTCCTTACCTCTGTGAACATTGTTCTCGTGAATCAGTGTCTTCTTCGTAGGGGATTATTTTTGTTCTGAAGTGTGCTCGTACGGAGCGCGCACAACTGAGACCGAGCAGAAGAGTGCTGCAGTTCTGTGTTTTGGCCACAGGTGGCAGTATTATTGGAAAACTCCGTTTTGTCTCTTTAAACATTTTTGTCATGTGATGTATTTAAATCAAGAACTCTGAATGCAACTATTGTTTGTGTGTTTGTGTATGTGATTTTCATTCTTATTACATTTGTCCACTGACAAACTGGAATCATCTTTCAGGTGTACTGGCTTTTGCCTAATTTTTTGTTAGAAATACTAAATTCTAACTTAATGTCACCTTATTTTGTGTCCATGTCTGTCATGATCGTTTATCTACATCCAGGTTAATCTGAAAATGCTTCAAAAATCGGTGGATCCTTCCAAGATCTTCTTTAGGCAGCAAGTTCTTTGCAGTACTTTGTCTGGAAATTCTTGTCCATTGGTCACCATTACTGCTTGTCCTGCCAGCAGGGGCTGGAAAGATCTGCACCAGCTGCGTGAGTACTGCATTGTGTACAAGCTGCAAACAGGTGTTCTTTTGTTCTGTCAGGGGTGTAGCAGACTTGCTTCGTCAGGCAGGTGAGGGTCAGAGCCAGGGCAGACAGTGTCACAGGGGAACCCAGAGTAGAGATGAGAGAGAAAGCCAAAACCAGAAACAGACAAGTCAGAGGTCAGGCAGAAAATGATGGAAACTTGAGACTATGACTACAGACAACATTGCTGGTATGACTGCTGCTGGCCACACAGATGTGTTGCATACAAAAATATTGTTCCATAGCAGATTTACCAAAACCCAGTCAGCTTGGCAGATGCCACGGATTGACACTTGTGCATCCTTCAAAATAGACATTTTGTGGTCTAAGCCTACATTTTAGTGCCCCGGCAGACTAGATATCCTCAAATGTGTTCAAAACCTAAAAAATGTGATTTTTGCACAGTATGTCCACTTTAAGGAAAGCCCAGTTGAGACCAATAGCAACAGGTGAAGAGGACAAACAATCAGTCAATGGACACACATCAGGGCAGTTGCGTGCAGTCAGACTTAAGGAGAAAAGTCAAAGAGCCAGCAGTGAGTGGCAATTTTAGACCTTCGAAAAAAATCCCAGAAAATGTGAGTTGTGACATGCTCCCAAAAACTACATAAAACTTAGTTGATTAATCCAACAATACATACTCATAGTTTAGCATTTATTTAAAATCCTATTTTTGTACTGATCATCTACCATTTCTTATATGGAGGTAACAGAACTGGCTTGTTTATTGCTTTCTGTATCCTAGAAAAAATATTAAAAGGTCAAATAGGTAAAGCCACAACTGAACTCTTTTACCATAACCAAAACTCTCACATGCTAGCTAATAATAAAATAACCTCAGTCAGCCAGAGTGGAAAAGAAACAAACAACTTATTGGTATGGAACATATTGCACCAAAAATTGCCTAATATTGCACCAAAAGTGAATAAGGGCAATGCAACACACCACATATTCTGTATGTGCTGAATCTGTGGATTCAGTCCACACTGGCTGAGGTCTCTTCCCTGGGTGGAGTACTTGCTGAATGCCATGGACGAAACTACTGGTAGATCACTCTGACATCATCAGGTTTTTTTTGCCCGGAAGTGATGTTGGGTTTCAGAAGATCATTGAGTCCAGTTGGACTCTGCTTTGTTTTCACTCAACATAGGCCTTCCAGGGCAGTTACTTATAACTAGCTGCCATGTCCTGCTTTTGAGGCCAGAAGCCCACTGAAACCTAAAAACCTTAAATTGTTTTTGCAGTCACTTAAACACTTATGAGTATCTTTGGCAGAGCTGTACTGATTTTCCAAATAGACATCAACTATATGCTTTCAGCCCATTTTTATTGAAGAGAGGACCAGGACAATTTTATAATGTCTGGCTGTTTTAACAAGCTTTTGCATATTCCACAAGTAATATATGTCATTTTTTGTTCATATCCTCTTTGATCAATCATTTCCTGTTTTCATTACATGGCTATCCGTAGGCAACCGTCCCTGTATTGTTCTGACAGCCCGGGTGCACCCTGGTGAATCTAATGCCAGCTGGGTGATGAAAGGCACTTTGGAGTTTCTGTGCAGCAATGACCTGGTGGCACAGAGTCTGAGAGAAGCCTTCATCTTCAAAGTCATTCCTGTGCTCAACCCTGACGGAGTCATCAACGGCATGTGAGTGTGAAATATCAAATGCATCACAATGTATGGAAAGTTGCATGCTGCTATGATTTTTATGGGCATAAATCTTCTGGAAAGAGCAACACTAATGAGAAGGACTTTTTAGGGTACAATCAGACAAAAAAGTCAGCAGCTAAATGGGAACTCAAAATTTTTTAGGAACTCCTCGAGAAGTTTGGTGAAATAAAAGTCTGATTGTTTAAAGTTTGCCTTGTAACACAACATGTTGTGTCATCTGTCTGTTCTTCTGAAAGACTGGTGCCAGTTTTTTGACATGGGCTCAATGGTGGTATCAACACCGTGGTGGTTTACAGCAGAGCACAAACATGCCAGAGGCAGCAGCTATTGAACGAATGAATGAACAAACGAACGAACAAACGAAATTTATTTCAGACAAATTCGGAACATAGTTCAGATAAATACCACACAAAAAAATGGACAGTCGCCACAATCACAAACACATATTCTTAGTGTGAACTCAACATCACATGAAAGGAAACTAATAATATAAATAAAACAATTTATTTGAATAAACCTTAAAGTATATATATCCTCAGATGTGACGTTGATTCATGTAAATTGTCTGAAAAGGGGTATGAAGTAAAACATAATTTCTCCCTGTAATTGCCCTTAAAGTAACAAAGGAACATTCCTGTTTGATTTCTATGTTTTTGATCCAAAATCTACATAAAATAATATGTGAAACACTTAACACTGTTCGTGAAAACCCCTAGGTGCTGTTTGTTGAAGCAGTCCTGGAGCTGCTGAGAGACACCTTCTGGCCAAGTCTGTACAGTCTTTGTGGTGATAAGAGAAGTTTTACTAAGGAGCCATTTGAGGGGAATTAAAGCAAGGACAAGTGGCTTGAGGTGTGGTAGTGGACTAGCTCTGTTTGATGTTGCTTGATCTTTGTGATGGAACTTGAGAGCACAGCCTTCAAATCCATATGGCAATGATGTGCACAGTGTCAGGATTTGTGCTCTGCTGACGGCGAATGCTGCTATATAAAAGTCCAAGAGCCAAGTGGCCCAAGTGTAAATAGCAGTGATTGTGACCACAAGCTCACTGTTATGTTGGCTTGCGGGATTCTACTATCTCCAAACATCTGCCTTGTCAGTGACCTGTCAAAAAAAAAATGTACCAAAGAAATGCTCAAACTCCACTCTCATAGCGTTTGCAATAGCCCCCCAAAAAAATCTGTCTTTGTTGATTGGGAAAAAAAACTATTCTCAACATCGGACTCTGGCTTAACCATATGATAGAATACGTATCAATGGAGAAAATATCCACAAACCAAAACAATTGGAAAAAATGTAATTAGGGAAAAATGGCAGCCATTTAGTGAAGCCTTAGATATAGAACTTTAATCAAGTTCACAATTGCCTGCTCGTGGGGGCCGTCACAACAAATCGTGTGAATAACCTCTATTTTTTTTCTCTCTTCCACTTCTTCTACTAAGAACAGGAAAAACTCCTCCTGAGCCATGTAAGCAGAGATCACTTCAAACATTTATGCTTGCTTTCTTATGGTAACCCTGCATGTGAGACAGCAGGCTCACTGAAGGCTCTTGTGAATTGGTCAGTGAACTTCGCAGCCCTGTCCCTGCGTCTGTCATTGGCTGGGTACTTTGCTGTCGCGATTGTGGGCTCCACTGGTGCTCTGCCTGTCCCATGTTTCACTTCTTTCCTCCTGTTGAACCAGTTTCACCACCCCCCTGGCTCCCAGATTACCTGCCTCTCCCGCCCACTACAGCCAGGGATTCCGGATGGGGTTCCTGGGGGTCTCTGATGGGGCCTCTGGCTTTGGTGAGGGAGGATCTTGTGGGCTCTGGTCTCAGTGCAAGAGTTTTGAGTACATGCCCTCGGCTCAGCTGGCCAGCTACAGGCTTTCTCACAACCCTGCGGGGCACCCCTAGAGGTGCTGCGCTGCTTGATTGGGCAGGGGTGTGGCTTTTCGGCTTCCTGCTAAATTCCAGGGGGTCGGGGTTGGATGGCCGTGCCCCTGCTGGCTTGCGGGTGCCGCACACTTCCATCTGGGGCCCCGGTCTGTAGGGGCATCCCCCGGGTCATGGTGATGAGGCTGACCCTTTGACTCTATGGGTGGCTGGATGTTTGGGGCAGGCTTTGTGGGCTGCACCGCTCTGGTTTTGCGGTTATCTGGTTGACCTGACACCAGTGGTTCAGGTCTGGCCCCTTCCTATGGTTTCCCCCCTCCCTCCCCATGAACAATAAATTCTCACCATTTTAAGTACGTCAGTTACTGGTAATAGCAGGATAAATCCACTGGTAGCTTTATTGGCACACCCCTGTTTACTCAGGTGCCTGCTTAGTGGCCACAGGTGGCTCAGGGCTCAGCGTATACCTTGTGTCTACTCCAGCGTCATTATGTCCTTCACTCCTGTTTCTGCTTGCTCATCATCTCCTAGTTTTAGATATTGGGGTGACAGATATACTGCATACAGACCATTTGACTCAGAGCACGATTAGCACCGGCTAATTAATTAACAAGGTGTTGTGTTGTTTTCTGGTGCAACATTTTCCATCTTCCCTCTTTCTCTTTTTCTCTTGCACAACCCTCATTGTGTGCCTCCTGATGGGAAGCCCCAGCAAGATGGCTAGAAACCAGTAACAGCATTACAGATTAAGAAAAAAATTAAAACTGCATTTATTCTACGACAAAATGACACCCTCCATGGTGATGTCAACAATTAAGATTAAATCCAGACCAAAGAAAGAAAGAAAGAACCTACTGATTTGAAGCTACAACGATGAAAACAATTCATCTGCTGAGTCATTGATATGGCTTTCCCATTGTTGACGAAGGGGAAAAATTTATTTTGCTCTGCAGAGAAACACCTTGCAAATTTATTGAGCTCTGTTGGATTTCTGGGGTTTGTACTGGGCTTTTTCTTCACTCAACTTTTAGACCTAAAGGCTTCATGTCTTTTTCTAAACTTGTGATTTGTGTCTCCAGTGAACTCAGGTGTCTAGTTTGGGAAAACGACTACAGCTCTGGGAGGGGCACATGTGAATGTGTAACAGTTGATAACAGTTGAATCATGCACAGCCATTGAGTATTCCTGGATGTCATCTGTGGCCACTCTTTTTATTTATTTATTTATTTATTTATTTTTCATCACTGTGACCATCACCTGGCCTCACTGGCTTCTGGCTATCTTGCTGGGGGTTGTCATCAGGCAATGTCAGGCACAATGCAGCCTGTGCAAGGAGGACTAGAGAAAGAGGGAAGGGAGGAAAGAAGTGGGGTTAGAGAGTGATAGTGGTCGTGCGTGTGTGTGTGTGTGTGTGTGTGTGTGTGTGTGTGTGTGTGTGCGTGCGTGCGTGTGTGTGTGTGTGTGTGTGTGAGTGTGTGAGTGTGCGTGTGTGTGTGTGTGCGTGCGTGCGTGCGTGTGTGTGTGTGTGTGTGTGTCTGTGTATACTGTCTAACTAGCTAGTTTAACTTCTATTTTGAATGTATTTCACATCCTTTCTCCACATTTTCTTGTACTTTCACGCGTATCTTCACTCTGACGCTGCTTTTCTCTGCAGCAGTGTTAAAACATTTGATGTCACACAACAAATAATTCATCTTTTTCGTTTTTTTTTACAGGATCAATCAGATTCTTTGGCTCTTCAAAGCCAACACCCAAGTCATTAACCTGTCACTGCAGATGACGGAGCTGCAGACAGTGTGGGGAGTTTATCTGTTTCCTGTGGGTTATTAGCTTCCCCCCCACATTTCAAAGTGGCTGGCACTTTACACAGCAGAGCGAAGGGCAGCTCAGGTGTAGACCTCAGGGAAGCTTCAAACAGAGGAAGCAGCCGATAAGCCATCAAATCGATCCGCGTAATGACATCTGAAGTAACAACAAACTTATTTTTCTTACAGGAGAGGGACAGTGGTGAGGCCTCACCATTAATGAAGCATCACCACAATAAAGTAATTAACATTCCTGCAGAGGTGTGAACTGTGTCGCCTGACTCTGAAGTGAATTCCTAATGAGATTGTCTGAATTTATGGTGCTTTTTGTAATCTTTTGCATTTGCATTTAAATCAAAATGTCAGTCTTGTCACTTTTGTTCAAAGGAAACTCTCTCTGCCTTGTGACGGCTCCAGTGCTGATATGTTTAGGGCGATCGTGTGTATTACTAATGATCAACCATGTTGATACTACACCAAAAGATTATGTCTGACCAATAATTGGCTAAGTATCCTCTTGTAAACCATTGTATAGTCTGAGAGTGTCTGCAGCGGCTGTATTTACAGTTTCATTTACATCGACTTTCGTTGACCTGTAGATGTTTGCAATCACAACAAATATTCTGAAAAGTTCTAGAAACTGTTTTATGATCATCAAAGTAAAGCTTTAATGAATCTAGTTTGTTGATGGGAATAAAATACAACCTTTTTGCAGAAAATCATTCTTTTAATCCTCTAAAGGTTTCAAAAATCTAAATTCACCATTTTTTTCCTCAGCAATTAATACACATTAAGCAGGACATTTGCAATCAAGTTAATTATCGTTTTTGATGACAATGTGTCAGCACACTGAGAAGACTTGAAGATCTTTATGTTAAAACATGAAGGTAATTCTCACAGCTTTCCCATCTCTTCCTCCAGCATCACTTTAGCTTCAATAAAGTTTGAGTTTGTTTATTCTTTGATGCTTTGATGTGAAACGGTCCAGAAGAGGAGCTTACGTTTTTTTTATCAGGCTCCCTTTGAAGGCTTGTGTTTAAATTTTATCTCCAGTGTTTCTGCTCCAATCAGCATTTTGGGTCAGCAAAAGCAATGAAAAGTTTCATTTTCAAGCGTTCTCGTCAAAAACGTTTGGCAGAGTTGATAGATTTTAAATCACCCCTTAAAGGGGAAAATAAAATCTAAAAAAATGACACTTGTAAAATCGGACAATGTACTAACAATTTTCAGGTTGTTTTTTTTCTCCTTTGACGCACTTCTGTCACATCACAGTGTTTTACTCTGACAGGCATCGTCTCGTTTCACCAGGCGGAATCTGGAGTTCCAGTTTTTTCAGCAAAGTTTCAGCAAAAAGTTTTATTGCAGCTTCAAATTTGCGGCGCACCTGGACCAGCGGGAGAGTTCCTGGTTTAACCGTCTTCTGTTGTTTTCATGTGTTTTATTTTGATTAAAAGCTTGATGTCGTGATGGACGTCTCCTTGGACATGAATATTTAAAATAGAGATTAATAGGGGGAAAAAAAACGCAACTTTATTCACATTATCATGGTTTTTGTTTTAATATTAATAAGGTGATGATACAAAAAAAAGTAAAAACAGCCTATAAACTAAACTTTTTTGTTTATAACAAAGTAATTAAAAATAAAAGCAAAACTTAATTACTCTTAAAAAATGTGGATCTGTTGAATTGAGCGTCTGTGTGTTCTGATGCAGAATGTCACTTTGAATTAAAGGAAGGAAGTGTATTCGCAGTAATAACAGCAACACGTGACAATGAGACCACAGAAAGCATAAATAATTCCAATAAATATCTGATCCAAGGTTTTTTTTCCCCAGAGGAGGCCTGCTGGGTCGAGCTCTGGCCTTGCACCGACGCTTTTATGGAATCAACCCAGCGATCCAGCCTTGTGAATATGCGCAGCTCGCCTTTCTTAAAAGTCTTTATGGCATATACAACAGAGTCCGAAGTCCGCCAAAGTTTTGCTGATAAGAGGAGCCAATAAAAGCCGCGGTGCAGCAGTGTAAACACGTCTCCCTCGGTCCGGAGCCCGGCTTGCTAGGTGAATTTACATAAGGCCCCCCATCAGCCAGCCCACTCATTACCATCTTTTATATCCCCCTGCCCTCTTAAAGCATCATGGCAAAGTAGCTCCATCCTCCACTCCAACAGTGAAGTGCAGCAGCCTCACGGAACAGGTGTCAGTCGCTCGCTCGCAGCTCAGGACCACGGACGAGCCCCCGGGAAGCTTTCCTCTCACTTTTTGGTACTTTGTCGACACGCTGCTGCCGCCGCCGCTGCTCCCATTTCGTCTTCCTCTCCTTTTTTCTACTCTGCTCCAGTCCAGCGGGCACTCAACAGGCCTCTATGTTTAGTTTTTAATGTTCTCTAACATGGCATCGAAGCTGACATCCCTGCAGCAGGAGCTCCTCAACGCCCTGCTGGACTCAGGAGTCACCAAAGACGTCCTGATCCAAGCGCTGGAGGACATGGACCCCGGCCCGCCGGGCTACGGAGTCAAGCTGGAGAGCCTCCCGCTGTCGCCCAGCCTAGCGCACGGCGGCAAGATGAGCGACGCGGACTCCAAGGCCGTCTTCCACACGCTCACCAACGGCCACACCAAGGGCAAGCTGTCCGGGGACGAGGGCTCCGAGGACGGGGACGGGGACGACTTCGACACGCCGCAGATCCTGAAGGAGCTGCAGTCCCTCAACACGGAGGAGGCGGCCGAGCAGCGGGCGGAGGTGGACCGCATGCTAGCGTGAGTTTTTACCCTCTGTTTTTGTCACTCAAATATTTGTTTTTCCTCCAAAATCTGAAAAAAAAAATTTTATTTAAAAAATTTTAAGGAGCTAAATGTGTATTGTTTTGTTAATTCTAGTTCACCTTAGTCGGAGGGGGGTTTACATTTTGAATTATAACATTTTTGGAAACTAAACTCCCTGGAATTGAGCCGCGCAGCGCAGCGCAGCGCAGCGCAGCGCTCGCGGCTCCGTCTCTGTTTACGGCTTTAAAACAACCTGCCAGTGTTTGCTTTTCACATTCTGGCTACTAGTTACCCACATGGATTAAAACTACTTTACTTTTGCAAAAATATCAGCTGAACTGAGATCCGTTTATTACGAACTATCGGCCTCCTTCTCTCCTTCTCTCCACCGTAACGCGGCACCAACGCCGCAAGCTACGTGACAAGAGAAAACAACTTCTCCCTGGGAATTTAGCAAAATAATAAAAATGATCTTTATTATTATCATTATTATTATTATTTTTATTATTATCATTATTTTTATGATTATTTCGAAACTTTTTTTAACTCTCACAATAGTATAATTTGTAACTGTCTAATCTCGAAGCATTTCATATTTTTAAACCTTCATTTTTTAAGCCTAATCACCGGCAAAGTGCGCCGGAACGATACCAAAACTAACCCACGTGTACTGAAGTTATTATTAATTTTATTCTATAAATCATCAACTGAAAGATACACAGTGGCGTGTGATCGGAGTGAATGGAGATCTGGTTATTCATTGTCAAAAGTTATAAACTAACATCTCCCACTTAACCCGCAGACTTCGATGTCGGCTTCCACATTATCCAAAACAAACAGATGTGTGTAGATTTGCTATAATTGCCGATGTCCCAGTGTCCGCCGGTGTGTGTTTGCAGGCGGAGGCCTGGTTTACGGAGCCACCGCTGCTGAACTCTGCAGTCATTCACAAGCGCAAATTCACAGGGTGAAATTTGAGAAGCGTAGTTTTTATGCTTGGATGTTTAAATAATTGCAGATCGTGAACCCAAATGAGTCAATTTATTTTATTTTGTTAAATTATAAAATGTGTTTTTTTTAAAGACTCGTAATACACAAAACCTGTTACAGATTCCTGTTTTACATTTTTTTCTTTCAATGCTTTTTAAAAGAAATTCCAAGATATTGTTTGAGTAACATTTTAGCATTAGCGTTAGCATTATTTCTTTTTCTTTTTTATTTGTATTTTAAAACTTTTCCTCTCAGTTTTTTTTAATGATCCCACGCACCTCAGGCTGAAAAACGCACGTGGTGTCCAAGTTTTCCGTCCACGCTGAATCCACTTGAACTAACCTTTGAAAATATTTACAGCCTGTTGAATTGCGGCCACTGATAAATGGGCTGCCTGTGGAGGGACCCGTTATGTTTAAAACCCTTTAGAGTCGAAGCCGTGAATAACAGGGAAGCTGAAGGAAGGAACAAGCTGAAGAGCAAATGTGTGTTTTAGGATGTAAACAACTTTCACACTTCAATTTTTCTGTTATTGTTGCAATATTTGTGAAGATTTTCTCCACCATGATGCACATCTTGAGAGTATTTAGGGAAGTGTTTACAAGTGTTGTGTTTTAACAGCAACTGCATGTTTTCTGCTGTTTTGTCTGAACCCAGAGAGGATCCGTGGCGCGCTGCCCGCATGATCAAAGGTTACATGCAGCAGCACAACATCCCCCAACGGGAGGTGGTGGACATCACTGGGTTGAACCAGTCTCACCTCTCGCAGCACCTCAACAAAGGCACGCCCATGAAAACACAGAAGCGTGCGGCGCTCTACACCTGGTATGTCAGGAAGCAGCGGGAAATCCTCCGACGTAAGTTAATATTTGAGTTTCTCACAGCTTGGACTTGTCGTGTTTTCGATCGTAGCAGCGCGAAGCTTTATCTGCGGGTTTCAAACCTCCTGTGAGATCAGTGTGCTCATCGTGGTCGGGTGAAAGATCCAAGCACTGTGATGTATCATCATTCGTGTCGCTTCTCTTTAATCACGACCTCGTTCTTTTCCCCAGAGTTCAACCAGGCGACCCACGACTCCGTCAACCTTCTGACGGACAAGGTCAATCAGGATCCCGCCTTTTTCTTCCCAGAGTACAACCATGGCGGTCCGACCATGAGTCAGCCCACCGAGGAGGTCAGCATCGAGCCCACCTACAAGAAAATGAGACGGAACCGCTTCAAATGGGGCCCCGCCTCCCAGCAAATCCTGTACCAGGCCTATGAGCGCCAGAAGAACCCCAGCAAGGAGGAGAGGGAGGCTCTGGTGGAGGAGTGCAACAGGTAGACGCCACGCAACGCCCACGCAACGCCACGCAACGCCCACGCAACGCCACGCAACGCAACGCCACGCCACGCCACGCCACGCCACGCCACGCCACGCCACGCCACGCCACTCGCACGGCAGCGACGCCCACCCCTCGCGACGCTGACCTCCATGTCTCTGTGCTGTTTTCCGCAGGGCCGAGTGTCTCCAGAGAGGGGTCTCCCCCTCCAAAGCGCAGGGCCTGGGCTCCAATCTGGTCACCGAGGTGCGGGTGTACAACTGGTTCGCCAACCGCCGCAAGGAGGAGGCCTTCAGGCAGAAGCTGGCGCTGGACGCCATCAACGCGCCGGCGCACGCGGCGATCAACTCGCTGCTGTCACACAACTCGCCGCATCACACCCAGGGCAGCGCGTCGCCTCCCAGTAAGACACTAGGTGGCGTAGCGTTGCGCCACAGAGCTGATCTATCACATTCGGGAAATAATTCACAAGCGTCTGTTTTGTCTCGTTTCCACTTCGCTCAACTCTGCTCAGCTTTAGGTTAGTTTTTTATAAAGGTAATACTACCTACTACAGGTACTTATTAATACTTACACAACTAGAGACTGTCCGCCTCTTATTGGCACAGGGAGTGATGTCAACAAATGAGTTGTGACAGCGACCCATTTACCAGGGCCGCAGCTGAAAAAGTAAACAAATCTCTATTAACCTATCTATCACTCTGGCTTGCATGAGAGTGTGAGTTCTCCAGTTCTGCGTTTATTTACAGAATTCATCCTGTCAACGATGGAGCTGCTGCACAGTCAGATAGAAAGCCTCACAAACAAGCGTCTCTTATGAGTTTATTAATCCAGATTATTGTTCAGGATATCTAGTGATATCTTTAAACTACTACTTCCACACTGATGTCAGCGGCTCTTCAGCCCTGAATAATTATAATTAATTATAATTTGTTAAATTTCCTTGTTTGTGTTTTAAGGTTATAATAATATTCCTAATATTTCCAAATTTTCAAGAGATTTAGCAGATAATTATGCCACTAAGGTTGTGTGC
>JAUESE010000020.1:18589316-18606816 GCA_032274725.1 Malacoctenus triangulatus
TGTGTGTGTGTGTGTGTGTGTGTGTGTGTGTGTGTGTGTGTGTGTGTGTGTGTGTGTGTTGTGTGTTGTGTGTTGTGTGTGTGTTTGTGATAGCAGGTGTTGGCGTGTACCCACAACAAGAGCACATCCAGCCCATGCTGCCAGCCTGGGTTTACAATGACAGTCTGGTCCCAGGTAAACATTTACTCAAATAGATAAATAATAAACACAACCAATGTCATAAAGTTCTTTAAATCAGCTGTGTATTTGTTTTGTTTTTGAAATTTAATCGACTTGTTTTAGACAGAAAGTGACCTGTAAAAATGATCTCACTAATATTATTGATCTTAACCCTCTCAGTCGTATTGAGCCACATGTGGACAGTGACGATATGAAATAACACCTCCTTCAGATCAACATTCACCTCTATACATGACTGTTGTTTGTGACGGTTGTTTGTTTTCTTTTCTGTTTTTCTCTCATAAGAAATGTTCAAGAAGGTTCTTGAATTCACCATGACTCCTGCAGGGATCGACACAGCCAAGCTCTACCCGATCCTAATGTCGTCAGGTCTTCCCAGGGAAGCACTCGGGCAAATCTGGGCTTCAGCCAACCGCACAACACCTGGCATGCTGACCAAGGAGGAGCTTTACACTGTACTTGCACTAATTGGTGTGGCACAGGTAAACACTGGAGCCAAAACAAATTATCCACTTAGAACAACTTCACTAATCATCCCCCACGGCTTCCACAGCACCCCTGCCATAAACTCCGCACTGAAATTAGACGAGCTTAGCTCGAAAAACGGAGAGGAAAAGATGCGGCGCGGTGAATCAGCCCCATGGCTTGTGAAGCGTTCTAAGCCCAATATGTGGCTGAGACCCCATCAGCCGAGTTTGGCAGGAGGCTTCTTATCATCCGCAGCCCGGGCCTGTCACCAGCACCCCCGGGACGATGCAAATCTGCAGGCAGCTCACGAAGCCCCGCATGCCACCGCTTCCATGCGAGGAATAATAAGACACCTTTGGTGATGTAAATCTTCAAGAGCTTTAAAACACAAGCATAACAAAGTGCCGTCTCCTGCGAGAGGAAAAGGGAAAAAAAAGAAAAGTTTGAGTCCACCAGTGACATCTGTTCAAAAGGGATCGACTGTGTTGAATAATTTATGTGTAAACATCCATCTTAGCTCCTCAACACCCCCTCCCTGTCCATGAATACTCGATGACATCAAATTAAAAAGGTTCAGCTCGGCCACTGAGGCCTGACAACTGTCATGATTTAACTGATCAACACATGCAGAACTGAAAAACAATCTGAAACATGAATTTCTTGGATGATGGGCAGTTGTTGTTTTGTGTTTTGTCATGGTCAGAAATGAAGGAAACCTCAATGTGACGGCGGCGTTGTTTTTTTCTAGGTGTGCGCTCGTTTTTTCACCTTATGTGTGGCTGTTAGCCTCAAGCTAAACTTTTACTGCTAATTTTTTTTCAACAAAAACACCTGCACTACACGACTTTACTGTTATGAAGGCAGGAGATCGTCTGTACCAGCTGTGCCCGGCAGCTTAAGAAAAATAAATCTCCAAAATGTTGCTAATTTACATATTTAATGACTATTTTCAGCAGACATTTATAAACGTTTGTGTATTTAGAACCACAAAGCACAGACGAACATTCGTCATATAAAAAGATGATAAAATGCCCAAATACTTTTGTCTGTCTGGTCAAATAGTACAAAAGAAATAATCATGATCTTTCAGAAGCTGGAAGACCGTGTTACGACTTTCATCATCACATTTTGTTGTTTTCTTTAATTTTTGGTTTCTTCAAAAAGAAAGTCAGCCATTGAATGTGTGTCAGACTATTTTAATCACCTGTTTTGACAACCATTCTTTGTGGGTGACTTTGGTTAATGGTCTTTTTTCGTCTTTTACCTCAGAGTGGCCTCCCGGCGATGAATGTGGAAATCCTCGCTCAGTTTCCCTCCCCACCGGTGCCCAACCTGCCCGCCCTGGCGATGGCCTTGGCCCCCGTCATTCCCCAACATCAGCAGCCCATGATGACCCAGCCTGCCGTCTCCATGCCCATGCCCACGCCAGCGCCCCCCGTCATGGCGATGACCCCCGCCGTCGCGCCGGCGCAGCCGCCCGCAAACACAAACTTCATCGCCAGTTTCCCTCCTGCACAGGTAACGCAGCCCAGCCTTCCTGCTCGTAGCCGCCACGCGTTCATCGTCTCTAACAGGTTGTCTGACCGCAGGCAACCAAAACCGATGACGATGACTTCCAGGACTTCCAGGAAGCTCCGAAACTTGGGACAGATCAGGCTTTCACGGACTTCCAGGGGGAGTCGGCAGGAAGTTTCCCCACAACCGTTGCACCTCAGCACCAAAACAGGTATGGAGCATCACTCAAAGATGAATAACTGTTTCAATCAAATCATTGAAAGAATGTTCTGGTGTATTTCTCACAATTTTTTGTCACTAAAAATACATAAAGCTCCTTATTTTTTCAGCCCCTGATAGTTATTTATAGCGAAGCAATCCTGGATAGTGTTTGTGTGGCTCATTGTGTGTCCTACAGTCAGAAACACTTTGTTAATATCTTGTAATAACCTCCCTGGAAGCACAATAGGTTTGGGTCAGCTCCTAATGAATTCATTTCAGTGGACAGTAGATAAGCTCATTTCTTTATATTACTCTGTGAGCCTTGATGGGGGAAACGGGTGCTTTCAGTGAGAGGAGGCTGAAAGGCAATTATCTGCTGAAAGACAAAGAAAAGTCAGAACTGAAGTATCTCACATCTAAATGGTGGGATCATCTCATAAGACTTTCATATTTCCTCCCTGAAAACAGACACTTCTGGCCGTTTTCACAATGTAGCAAGAAATCCCCACAGTCTGGAGATTGTTGTCTAATTAAATGAGAAACTGAAAACCTCATTCCGGTTTGCTGGCCTGAACCGCCAGCCATAATTTGCTGTCAGATGTCTCACAGAGAAAAAAGGTTTTAGGAAACTAATACACAGTGTGAGCTCAAAGACTTTCTCACAAAGCACATATATATTATATTTGCTTTGACCTTTGTCAGACCGGCATTCAATTTAAGGAAGAATTTGACATTTCCAGAAGAAGCCACTTTGTTTGTAAATGAAGATTAACACGTACAGAAGCCTCTCGTCTCCGTGCAAACACCTGAAACAGAGTGGTGTGGTCACCTCGGCTGTGTTCAACAAAGTTGTCATGAGGTGGGAAACATGAAACGAGGAGTGAAAAGATTTCAGTCAGAAACCCTGGAACAGAGCCGCTTTTTATTGGATGCTTTATCGGATGTGCTGGATTGTATTCAGTCCTCGTTCAGAGTGATGAGAGTTTAAGCCAAAGATTTTCTGGTTGGAAACATGGCGCTGCTTTTTTCTCCGTGATACGCATCTTTATCAAAAAGAGGAGAATGTCACCCAAAACATTCAGAAGCTTCACAAAAACATTTGGCAGCCTGTAATATTCAGTTGAATATGCTGGAGTCTTGGTGTGTGGTCTCATTAATCTGTGGTAACTGACTTAACATAAGAGTGTTTGTTTGATTAAGAAACCCTCAATTCAGTTTTTTTTTTTTTATATTGTGACTGCTGTCAGTTTCTGTGTCTTAAGAAGCTATGAAAGTATTTGTGATGATTAATACTTATTAACGGCCAGGGATTGATTGAAGGCAGGAAGCGAGGCTTTATTACCTCAGAGGTCTTATTATTGTTGTGTATTTGTACCTAGGAACAGTGCAATTATTTCTACAACCGGAAATATTATCATCATAATGACATTTTCTCTCACATAAAATATGGAAGCTGATCTCTGATAACGTCGTACATCAAGATTATGTTGCAGAAACAAACCTTCAGAGCAGCTTGATACATATTAGTCTTTGAAAATCTAAGGCAAGTGTTTATTTAATTAGCCTTTGGTTTATTTGGAGATCCCTTCATGTTACAATACAATATCAACCGTAACCTTTCAACACTCGTCAGGGTTTGTTTGGGTTCTGTTGTATCCATAAACTACCTAGTATTAAACCTTCTGAACAGCTTTTTTTTTGTCTGGAATAAATTAACATGATGTTGAGGAGAAAACATTTTGGTGGTTGTGTTTGTAAGCAACAAGACATCGTTTCACAATTTTGCTGGCAGTGAAAACAAACAAACAGATTATGTGAAGCGAAGAAATGAACGGTGTAGAAAGGAACATTAGAGAGGAGGCTGAGGTATTTATTGCACTGTAAGTCTTGGGTTGTGGTGAGTTTGACTATTTGGGGATACAAGCTGTTTATTAAAGTCTGTCTATTGAGGGTTCAAACTGTCTTTATTTCTTTTTTTGGCTGGAGGCAAAACAGAAAATGTCTGGGATGTGTTGTACACTTTTATTGTTTGCCAGTTTAAATGTGTAGTTGTAGAGATCACTTGACTTTTTTGTCTTTCTTTCTGTCTTTCTTTGTACCACTTAATGTTTTTTAGTGGGGGGGGGGATAAAGGGACCCTGCAGCTTTAACGAAAAAAGGCTGCTGCTCTTCAAACTTTCCGAGCCCCGGGCTCTCGTTCGGTCCACTCTGGCAGCTTATCAGGATTAAGTGTGACTATTGAAGTTGAAGCCCGGTGAAGCCTGACTATAGTTTCTGTGTCCCCGCAGCATGCCCGCCATGCTGACTCCAGTGTCTGGATCCTCCTCGGCCTCCGTCACGTCCTCCGATAAGTACGCTGTGTTTAAGCAGCTGTCTGTGGATCAGCCGGCAGAGCCGACACCCGCCGCCTCAGGTACCAGCCTGCTCTTATTGAGGGTGTAGCGTTCAGAACATTGTCTGCAGCTGGATCCTCACCGGCACAAAAGTTTTAAGTCGATATCATCCTCACACATTTTCTAGCAGCGTGTCTCGTGTTCCTTTCCCGGTAGGAAACAAGCAGGGAGTGATTGCAAGCAGCTACATGGCTCCATCTCCTCAGATGGCACATCATTACTGAGCATTTGCACCCACAGAACTCTGCTGCTGCTGCTGAGGAATGGAACCAGTTTAGCATTTTCTTACATCTGATGTCTGCAGGTGACATATGCTGAGATGCAGAGGAGGCAGCCCAAAGAGGATTACATAACGCCACTTTGAGTTTTAATGCAAATGTTTGAGGAAAAAATCCTAAATGTGGCATTTTTCCACAAGAAATATGCTTTTATGCGACAACACACCACATTAAAGCGCCACTTTCATGCAGACTAAAGGTAATGTACTTTTCTGCTCATGTTTGTCTTTCTTTTTCATTCCTCTTGACCTAGATGTCGGAGACAAATACAGCGTTTTCAGACAGCTCGAACAACCTGCAGACAAGAAACCAGTCGGTAAGAATTCGGAACGTTTCCTTTCTACACTTAAACCTCTCGATGTTTGTGAAAACACATTTGAACCTGTCAGCACACCCCGTGTGTTTTGGGAAAGCATTTCTAGTTCCTGACTTATTTCTCCTCCAAATCCTGTTCACAAAACAACAGAGCGAGCCGACAGATCGTCCTTCCTCATATGAAATCCTCCCCTAAAAAAAGATCTTTGTGTTAGTTTTGTTGGAAGTTTGCGAAGACATCGGTGTTGTTGCTCGGGTCCCAGTAATTAGACCTTGTATTCTAACTTGGGTAAAGCTGTCAGGTCACGACAATGCCATTGTTCCATGTTTGCACTGTGTCTTGTTCTGCGAGCCTGCAGTGTTGATACCAGTGTGTTTCCCATCCCTGTTTCATTAGAACAGTTTCCGATGGGGACGGCTCTTACAACTCCAGTAAGTCGTGCTTTGCAGTGACCTTTCTTTGGCATTGTCAGGCTCCATCTCCTTAATGAGCCCATTAGTTATCTCTCTTCCAACGTACCCCGACGGTGTGAACAGATTCTCTATTTCAGGCCCTGCATATTTTAAACTGCCGTGATTTAACAACTGCTGAGTCTCGAGAATGCTTTCTGACTTCCTCCGTGTGGTTTACATCAGTGTTAAGTTGAAAAATGGGATAAAAAGAAAGGAGAAAAAGTTTTCACATTACACTGTGAATCTTGTCACGCAAAAAATACCGATCTTAACCAGGAATTTCAGTATGTATTTTAGGATTGCTGATGAACTGTGAATGGTCAAATGTTTGTGTCCAATATACAAACATTTGAAACCTTAACCCTTAATTTTTATATTCGTTGCCCAGCAACAGTTCAGCTCAGCATTTTTTTTCTCCATAGTTATTTCAGGGACTTGCTTCTTTTCGTTCAAATCAAGAGCGTCTGTATCAATATGAAGTCATTCCTCTCACTGTCTGGCCAGGTTTGACCTTGCTGTGCTTGTTTGAATCTCCGAACTCTTTTGGATGTTTTAGCATTCAAAAGACTGAGAACCAAACATGTGCTGGAGCTCAGTTTTCAGACGTGAACCGACAAAATAACTTGTTAGGTTGGACGTTTTGGCAGAGTGGCTCCCCTTCTTCACTGCATGACCGTGTGGACGAGTGAGTTGTGAGATGGTCGAGCTTTTTCGTGCAGTGATGTCTGCTGATTGTCACAATACTGAGACTTCCCCCCTCTGCGTTCACAAAGTATGAAATGCAGCACTAATGTTCATCTCTCTCTCTCGTAGGATTGTAAAATCGTGGCTGTTCCAGCTGCCAATAACCCGTTTTGCCTCTCCGTGTGCCGTTTATTGATCCTAAATTCTTCTTCTCTTCGCAGGGGAAGGATTTGCAGATTTCAAGTCTGTCAGCGCTGATGATGGCTTCACAGACTTTAAAACCGCCGACAGCGTCTCTCCACTAGAACCTTCAGATCAGGCCAAGATCTTTCAACCTGCCTTCCCCTCTGCTTTCCCGAACTCTCAGTCTCTACAGCAACTTCCGCAGCAGCAGCAGCAGCAGCAGCCCGCAGTGTCTCTTTCTCAGCCCAAAAACCCCCTCAACATGGCCGACCTGGACCTTTTCTCTTCGATGGCGCCCGCGGTTTCGGCCGCCGCCGAGACCAAACCCAACACATTCCCCTCCGTGTCGGTGCCCCCCTCTTTAGTGCTCCTGCCAGGTGGCGCCAAGCCTCCGGGAGGAGGCACGGATGATTTTGGTGACTTTGCCCTCTTTGGCTCCTCCTCCGACGCCGCTCAGGCCTCTGCAGCAGGAGGCGCGGCGGCGGCGCCTCAGGATGACTTCGCAGACTTCATGGCGTTTGGCAGCTCTGGCGGAGAGCCGAAAGGAGAGGGCAGCGCGGGGGTCGCGGGGGAGACCCCCGCTCCACAGCGGCCTCAGCAGAGCTCAGACAAGTACGACGTCTTCAAGCAGCTGTCTCTGGAGGGAGGCCTCGCCTACGACGACGCCAAGGAGAGCGGCGGCGGCTCCTTTTCCTCCCTCAAGAGCGACACGGATGACTTCGCCGACTTCCAGTCCTCCAAGTTCTGCACGGCGCTCGGCGCGTCGGAAAAAACTCTGGTGGACAAGGTGGCCGCCTTCAAGCAGGGCAAGGAGGACTCCGCCTCCGTCAAGTCCCTGGACCTTCCATCCATCGGCGGCAGCAGCGTGGGAAAGGACGACTCGGAGGACGCGCTGTCAGTGCAGCTGGACATGAAGCTGTCGGACATGGGCGGGGACCTGAAGCACGTGATGTCAGACAGCTCTCTGGATTTGCCGGGTCTCTCGGCCCACCAGCCCCCCGCTACAGGTGAGGAACTAGTGCGTTTGCTCTGGTGAGGCTTCGTACAGTCACACGCAGTGTTAAATCCAGGCCAGCCTCTCCTCCTCCTCCTCCTCCTCCTCTTCCTCCTCCTCCTCCTCCTCCTCCTCCTCAGTGGCCACTCGTGACCACCAGACAAGGTGTCAAAGGGCAAGTTATGAGGTCCTCACTGAATTCAATTTGCTCAAATACAGAAGACGGGCGTAACACAACATGAATAACATATCAGAGTAGGTTCATCTTCCCACTCAGTCTACATTTCATCATTCATTTCAACGTATTTATTTATTTAACTATTTATTTATTCATTTGTTTATTTATTCTTTCTTTTTTTTGCCTCCACTTCCCTCTCCCCGCCTCGCGTACATTGTTATTGTAATGATAGAAAGGTCCTGGTCCGCATCTCTATTTATTCACGAACGATGAGCGTCGGGTTTTGATGTGCTGGCAGGTGCAGGTCACAGACGAGGTCCCCGGCTGCCGTCTGTGTGACTCGGATAAGCTTCCTGTTTGTTGTGTCCACGCCACAGCGGCGGACCCTTCCCTTCAGTGTACCTTTTGTATTTGCACGCGTGTCGCTCTTTCGACGTGTCGAGTGGCGCAGACGGGAGGTTCGGCTGAATACAGATGAGTCCAGACGGGCTGCACGGCAGTGATCCTCCTCTTTATTCCAATCACAGGTTTTTTTTGCACAATAGGCTGCAGTTTACCAAAGGCCACTGCTCACCTTTTTATCTGTAAAGAGCGCACCGTATAATTTGATAGAAATTAAATGTTATATATAAAGGCGAGGTTTTTTTGCATGTCAGAAAAAAGCTGCAAACAAGCCTTTTATGAACAGACAACAGAGGATTGTGTTGCGGTTTGGACGGAGAGATGCAGTACGAACTTCACGGCTGAGTGTTAAAATGTGAGTGCTGCTTTGTTCTCCTTATGTCTGACAGTTGTTATCTTACTCTGCAGTATTTTCAGGCCACTCGTGCAGTATTATTTGCGTTGAAAGAACCTGTGATTAAGGTTGTGTTCCAGTTGCAATACTGCACAAGTGGGAACAAGAACAAGATTGTATTGTCGTCCTCTTTTCTTTGCACGCACACTGACATTTTCATCACCGGACCAAACAATGTCAGCAACCTGCACATTGGGCACATTCTGTGCATGCTACAAATATTGTAAAATATTCACATAAATATGTAAAATAAGGCTTTATAGGAGGAAGGATTTATACATCTTAAACATTATATAATTCCATTGAAAACGCCTAAAACTGTTTTTGTTTTGAGTGACATTTTTGGAGGCAAATTGTGCTGAATGTGCATCAGACGCTCCCGCCAGTTAAAGCTTCTAACTCAGCTTAAAATATTCAGTAAAACATCATTCGATGCGACTCAGGAAATGCCTCAAATGCAGGTTTAATCTTTAGACATACGTCACATTTCACAAGAAGAGAACAAGGTGTGAAAATAATTTGGTTCATCAAGCGTTTTTAAATCAGACCAAAGACCCGAAAACACAGGAAAGGAAGAGTCTGCTTCATGTTTCATTTGGTCTTTAACAAAGTCCAGTCCAGTTTATTTGCAGAGCACAGTCAAAAACTGAGATTTGACGGATGTGCTTCCTCCAACACAAAAATGTGATCCAACAAGAACAGAAAGCACTAATAAATGGAGGATTAGGAGACATTAGAATAATAAATCAGCAGCAGCGATGGGAGTTGGTCATAGTGTCAGTTGAGAGATTATAAGTCTTGCTGGCTTCAAGAGTTTCTTCCTTTGCCAACAAGTACAAAGATTATGTGCAAACAGGAGGACATGCTTGTTCTTGTTGACATCTTAGATTGTTGCTGTGTTGAAGTTTTAACAGATCTGCTGGAGGTCTTCAGAAAAGGGGGCTGAGACTTCCTGCTCAGAGTCTCTGTGAATGTTTGGTGAGTTCAGGAGGTGCTTTGATGCTTGGAGTGACTCGCGCTCACACAGCACAAGCACCGCTGTTACTTTTAATCAGCCCAGATGTGAGCACAACTGGCCTGAGATGTTTGTATCATATCGTGTTGGGTTTCATGTCCCTACCTCATGTTGTTGGAGAGCAGAGTTTACCTGCGAGATGTTGGCAATGAAAGGACATCGAGTTCTCATAACAGTCAGGTCGTGTCCATGTCTGCAGTCCTCCTCCTCCTCCTCCTCCTCCTCCTCCTCCTCCTCTCTCCCTCTCATTACTTATTCATGGAGCATCTCACCTTCCATGTCGCCGCTCATGTTTCATGCGAAACGTTCCAGTTTGTTCTCTGCTGTAACCGGAGACGACGTGTGATTTCCCTCCGGTGAAGGCTCATGATTTTTAGCTGTCATTCAACCGACTATTAACATCTCCACATATCTTTCATTATTTATCAGCATGTGCATACCATATCATTCCATATAAGGAGTATGATCAGGATTTCCTTGCCTAAAGGAAATCCCCAATGTAAACATCCCCATTGCCTTATTTCAGTTTGTGTACAAAGGTCAGATTTTGGTTCAGTCCAAACAGGCCCCTCTGTACTGAGCAAACAGTCTTCGGAGCTGCAAACCGTGAACAGCGATACATTCCTGAGAAGCTTTTGATGCGACTGTCAGAGCGGTTTTTTCCATTTCATCCTAACTCACCTGCTGCTCTTGTTCTCGGAGAGCTCTGGGACTGACCTGTTGTTCAAGTGTAGCAGGCCGAGCAGTTTGAGCACCTCACCATGCTGTGCACTGTGTTTCTGCAAATGTATGTAATCTTAAAGAGACAGTATTTCTTTTGTGAGGTTCCTTTTTGAGTCACAAAAGGAATCTGAACTTCTTTTTATATCTCATTATTTTCCTCCTCTTTCCTTTATTTTTATTTTTTCTTTCTTTCTTTCGTTTTCTTTCTCTTGTTTTTTTTTTTTACCGTGATCTGTGATTACGCAGCATGAATATATCACGTGTGGCTCTACGGTCTGGCTCTCTGAGAACATAACGAAGTTAGTATTACCCTTCCTGCCTTGCTTTTTGCTGCAGTGTGCCTGCCTTTTCAATTTGTGAAATTGACAAGAACGTAACACAAAATAATCATTTTATGCATAAACAGTATTGCAAGTTGTTTTTATCGAACGGAAAAATGTATACAGACAGATTTAATAGTGTATTTTTATTACAGGAATATGAACTCTTATTTTGAGACTAGAAAGGCTCGTTGATCTTGTTGTGATTTGCCAACAATGTAATTTAAATGTAGCCTATGATATTTGGTAAGACTTCAGTATTTTAGGTTACCGTGGATCCAAACTTCGACGTCTCGAGTAAATAACGATGTGCTATTGCTTAAGAGATCATCAGAGTTTGTGCACATTAGTCTGCTTTGACAAACAATCACTGTAGCAAGAGGAAAAAAAGGATACTGTCTCTTTAAATCTGTTCCTGCATCTGTGATTGGATGTAATTAAGGCGCTCTCTGGGATGTCAGGTGTAAGGTTGGCCCTCTCTTTGTTTTGTGTAACCCTTTGAGTGCTTGAACGAGATCTGGTGTGTACATGCGGATTAGTGCAGCACCATTTCCTCCCTTTTATAGTTTCTTAACTTTTCTCACATTTGACCTGATGTACAAAAGGTGGCAGCCAACTCGCTGCTCCTCAAACCTGGTGCAAAAGAACGGGAACTGATTTTTTTGGTGGGGGGGATGTTCTGCCAGTTTTTTGCCCCCCTCAGGTCCTCAAAGGGTTAATGCTTCCTGCCTTGTTCCTTGGATTATTTTTCCAACCTGGCTTTCCAAGTGTGCTGTATTCAAATCTTTTCTTTCCCAACAAACACCTGTTGCTTCGAAACCTTAATAGCAAAACAACGTTTGTTATCTCCCCAGAATTACTGATTCTAGTCTGTGAATGTGCCTTCTCACTCTGGTTTCTGCTTCTCTACCCTCGGATTATCTTTGTTTTTACTCCTCTCGCTGTTTGTTTTTCCTCCTTTTTCTTCCTGACTCTGCATGCCCTTGTATTCTGAATGACTGAAAACCTAATTTTACAAGTGTTAGTTTGACAAACCTCTTGTAATGATAGACCTCTTTCACAGTACTTTGTGACTTTTCTCTCTTTCTCTCTACTCATGTTGTCGTAATAAATATAACTGTTGGTATTGCTGAAACGCGTACCGTCTTATTTTCTCCTCTCCTTTTTCTCGTGAGGCGTAACGTGGTCTAATGACACCAGGCTCGCAGCACCGGTTCCTTGTCAATTTCACAAATTGCTTTTTTTTTTGGTATCAGAGGGTTTCTGTTATGCAAACTAGGAGGGTCTCAAACAAGGCGGATTTATGTGTTTGTGAGTGTGCAGGGGGGGGGGGGACCTGAATGCCGAGGCCGGTGACAAATGTGTGCAAGGCGTAAAGCTGTCAGTTAGCATCAGTCATAAAGTGATCAGACCACAAAGAAAGAAGCAGTGCTGACGCGGTGACAGGAAAGATCTTTTATTGATGTTGTTAGCGGGACCGCCCTGAGACCAAATCCTTCAGGTTGCATTTAGTATAAAGAGATCAACTCCGATTATTGTTAGCGAGGCTGTTTGTCAGCGCCGAGAGCAGCCAGTGTTATCGCGCAACCAGACAAGAGGAATTGTGCACAGAAAAAAGGCCGAGTTAGTGTTTCTGCAGCACAAACATGATTCACCTCAGACATGAAAAAACAAGATAATTTATAAAACACAAAGTGTGGGAGGGAGGATGAATTACTTCAATATAGTGGGTGGGTATTACTGTCAGTATCACAAATGTGCTGAGATTCAAAGTGTACGGCTGGCGGTGTATTGCAGAATTTGTTTGCACGTCCTTAAAGGTCCCGTTTCCCATGAGCTACATACAGTTTTATTTATTTACAGCTTTTATGTCCTCCAGGAAATATTTTGGTGGCCGTGAACGGCGCCGAGCGACAGGATGTGAACTAATACGACCATATTTCAGGGTATTTTTGTTACTTTATAAACTCCGATTCTGAAAACCAGGACAGTATAATGACTCTTTGTTGTGATATATATGAACTACATAAGTCATCAGGATGAGTTTAACTCTTTGACAACCCGCTCAACTATTTGGTGTGTTTGAAAATCATACCAGAGGTAATATTATAATACTCATGGGCCTTTTAGTTTCTTTTTGTATCAGTCCTAAGTACGAAAAAGTGTGTTTTTTAAGCACCTTGAGCTGACAGTTTCTCGGATGTAGTTTCTGTTGCGTAACGTGACACAGACGAAGGCAGAGCTGCAAACGAATGTGTCTGAAACCTGCTCAGGTCGGAGGGGAAGAAACGGGATTGTTGCTGTTCAGGACGTTGTCAGAAAGAAATTTCCTTTTATTCGTTTCACAAAATGGGGAGAACAGTTTTCTGAGAATAGATTTGTTTTTGTCTATATCGCATACCAGCAATTGTTCACGCATTCAAAAGTTCACTCATATTTAAAACACTTTTTCTTGTTTTCTGCTTTACAGTCACTGAAAAGTTTTAAAGAAAATTTTTCTACACAATTTGATATATTTGACATTGTGGCCTCGATGTCTTTGTAATAAATAAGAGTGTCGTTGAGGTATTTTCAATGAATTACAGAAAGTAGCTTTCTTCCACTTGAATAGCTCCATCTTAGACTCGTTCCTCTTCTTACAACTCTAATTTCTGCAGGAGGACATAGATGGATTAACTTCACTTATTTATAAATCAAACTATATTTGTGTTTGATGTAGTTGGAGGTAGGTGAAATAATCTGTAAGAAATAATCAAACCTTCGAGGCTACGTGAATGCTTTCCTCCGTGAGCAGAGAGTACAGCTCGCTTGAAGTGCAGATAAGTGACAGTCGTGGTCTCTCTGAAATTTCAGCCCCGTGTCTGGGCTCGTTAATCTCCCTCCTATCATGACAGCATCTGTGCTATTCCCAGGAACCTCTGGTATGTCTGTGTTGTCATTACAGAAGGAGACGACATGAAATTTGACCCCTTCGGGACGTCGGCCCTGAGCACCCTGGCCAGCTATGACTGGTCTGACCGGGAGGAGAGTCTGTCCGGTGAGGTCAGAAAGCCGGAGGGGCTGGAGGGGGCTTCCCTTCCATCTTTAGCCCCGGCTCAGAGGAAGGAAATGACCTTTGGCAGCTCCGAAAACATCACCGGCGGCTTCGTGGCCAAGATCACCACCTCCTTCCACGCAGACGACAGCTCGTCGGCCGATGACAAGTTCGAAGCCTTCGCCGACTTTGGCCCCGGCGACCAGGGCAGCGGCGGCGGCGGCGGCGATGAGGACGACTTCGGAGACTTTGCGAGCACAGTTTCTGAAAAGTCGGACTCTCCCGCGGCGACAGCGGAGGGGGGCTCGGAGGGAAATCAGAGCGAGGCCTCGGATGACTTCGGCGCCTTCCAGGGGGACAAGCCCAAATTTGGCAAGTCAGACTTCCTGAAAGCCAGCGCGCAGGCCAAAGTCAAGTCCAGTGAGGAGATGATCAAGAACGAGCTGGCGACCTTTGACCTCTCAGTTCAAGGTGAGTTGTTATGTTGGTCACGTGAGAGCTGCTGACAAATGCATCAGATAACCCATTAATCAACTGACGGAAAATTCAACAAATTGTTGTCTGCAACAGAAATTACTATAACTATGGAATCTGTCATGGAGCAGCTGAAAAACACATTTTCTATATACAAAAGTATTCATATTTCTGTTAAAGTAAAGGGAAAAAAAAGTACATTTACTGCAACGATCTAAATTTATATCAATCAAAGTTTCAGCACCACTCTCAGGCTCTCCTGGCTAAATGGGACCCCCCCCCCCTCACCCTGAACTGTCACAACACAGCCCTCCTCAGTCCTCTCACCCCCCCCCCCACTCAGGCTCCATCAGATCTGTAATAAAGCTGTCAGACATTAGATGGTGGTGTTGAGATGACAGCTCTGCTCTAATGGCAGCCGGCGCTCAACTGGACTGACAGAAACAGAAAAAAAACAAGCCCACCAGCAGGAATCAGCTGGAGCCCCCTAAAGGCTGCGCGTGTCTTCGGGCTGCTGCTCGCCCTAATAATTCATCAGTTTCCTGCGTGGTGATAGAAGCCCCGCGGTCTCATCCGCCTGCGCGGGGGGGTTTAGTGTGTGTGAACGAGAAGCCCCCCTCACCGGCAGTAATCTGATCACGGAGGGGCTCCGTGGAGGTGGAGGGGGAGTCTGACGCACATCTCTGCACGTGGGGGGGGCGGGTGGTGTTGGGGTTTATGGTTGGATTACCTGTCTGAGTGACCGTCACTCGAAAACTGACGCTAACTGCCGGCCCCACTGGAACAGCCAGTCGGGGGGGGGGGGGCTTAGCGTGTGTTTGTTGTGCCTCCTCGCCAGGATTTGTCCGTCTGTGAGCTCTGATGAATAATTCATAGCCGCATATTTGTGCCTCTGTTTTGTTCGTAATTATTGTTTGTCACAAATTAAGTATTTACTCCTGCTGTCCTTGTCTGGGTGGAATTAGCCACAGCAGAATGGAAGTATAATGAGAGCAAGCAGGTGCATCTCTCAAAGTGAGCCGTCAGCAGGACTGGCTGGGTTGGTTTTAAAAAGTGAACATGTAGTTCATCCACCCTCTTCCTAAAAAACACAGTCTTAATGAATACTTCATCTCAGAACCAGTCCAAATTTTAATCTACCTTATCAAACTAAAGAGGGATACTTGAACCGAAGTAGATTAAACTTTTGTTTTTTTCTGTCTTCACACCAAACTTCACTCAGGTTCGCACAAGCGCAGCCACAGTTTGGGTGAGAAGGAGATCGGGCGCTCGCCTCCGTCCCCGGCTCCAGAGCAGCCCTTCAGAGACCGCTCCAACACGCTGAGCGAGAAGCCCGCTCTGCCCGTCATCAGAGACAAGTACAAGGACCTGACGGGGGAGGTTGAGGTGAGTGGACCCCCCCCCCAATACAGGCAGGAGCGCAGTCATTAGCCAGCAGCACGCAGCACAAGGCTCTGAACTGTTAAAGGCTGCAGAACACAACAAAACGTTGGTCGACTTTGCTTTTTTTTTTTTTTTTTAATTTCGCCTTTGTGTTGAGTAGAGATAATTTCTGGCTGTGTTGTTGCAGGAGAGCGAGCGCTACGCGTACGAGTGGCAGAGGTGTCTGGAAAGCGCTCTGGAGGTTGGTGTTTGTTTGTGTCCCGTGTCCGACCGCGGTGAGAGTTCATTCAGAGAACGTCGACATAAATGTAGGAGAGGAAATAAAAGAACCAGAAGGTGCTGAAATGTTTTTCATCTCAAACTTTTTCTTATCATTAAATTCTTTGCTGCTGCAAAGCGCGCTCACATAATAAGGGAAACTCTGCACGACGGACAGCCTGAATAAACTTTCTTTATTATTACTGAAATTGGGGAGAATTTTTTAGATAAGCACATTTTCCAACAGAAGGTGAGAAGCTGCGCGCGGGCTTTTTATGACGCGTCAGTGCTGGAAAAGCAAACATTTCCCATATGCAAAGGTTAGAGATGCTACATAATTATAACGCTGTGTGAGTATTAGCATTGCTGATGATCATAAAGTGCAAAAAAAAAAAAAAAAATGACGCAACGCTGGCTTCTGTCTTCACACATTAAGGTCATCACCAAAGCCAACAACACGCTGAACGGCATCAGCAGCTCCTCCGTCTGCACTGAGGTCATCCAGTCTGCTCAGGGCATGGAGTACCTGCTGGGTGAGCACACACACGTACACACACACACACCTGCACACTCATACGCTGACACACTTGCACACACACGCTGCCATAAACACACCAGGGGCCTCATTTATCAAACTGTGTGCAGGGAAACGCTCTGAATCAGTGCGTGAAAACAGTTTGCGAGAGAGAATCTGTTTTGTCACGTGTCCACAGTCACACTTGACATATGTCAAGTTTCTTCACAGCTACCACAGATTTAATGAACAAACTTGCACCAAAGAAGTCATTTATTCGTACATCTTTTGGGCACAAGAAAAATCAGTATAAAAATGATGAGGAGAGCTTGTGAGTTCACGCCCACTCCATTATTCACCCGACTGGCACTTCATCATCACTGATAAACACAAAAAAGCGTAGAAGTCAAAGTACTGAAAGGAATGCCGCACGGGCTCAGGGAGAACATGCAAACCCTGCAGAAGAGAAAGGACTCTAGCACAGATTTAGAGTCTTTTTGATGTAAAGTAAAGAAGGTAACCACTGAGCGACCTGTGTGCGAGAGAGTTTTGATAAATGGCACAAAAACAGAGATAAATGAGGCCCCAGGACCGGCTCCAAAACAGGGAAAAGAAGCTATTAAAGAAGGCTGTGTGTGTCCTGACACCCTCTGAGGGACAGAGAGGACACAAACGCGATGAGCTCTGGTGTGATGGCTTATCTCGGCCTGGTCTGACAAGGTCCTGCTCCCTTATTGTATTTCTCTGCCTTTAATGAGGTGTGAGCGGCAAACGTGTCACGGCGAGGGACTGGATGCTGTGTGTGTGTCTGTGTGTGTCTCTGTGAGTGATTCCTGGAGATTCGACACAAAGAGAAAGCGAGCGCGTTGGTGTGACTCTCGTGCCTTCAGGTGTGGTGGAGGTGTACCGCGTCACCAGGCGGGTGGAGCTGGGCATCAAGGCGACGGCCGTGTGCTCGGAGAAGCTGCAGCAGCTGCTGAAGGACATCAACCGCGTGTGGAACAACCTCATCAGCTTCATGTCGCTGGCCAAGCTCGCCGTAAGACGCCCACAAACACTGATGTGAACGCACACAACGACAGTCATCAGCCATAACATTAGGACCACCAGGTCCCTGTTTGCTGAGAATCAGCCATCAGGG
>JAUESE010000020.1:18633936-18646823 GCA_032274725.1 Malacoctenus triangulatus
TGTGTGTGTGTGTGTGTGTGTGTGTGTGTGTGTGTGTGTGTGTGTGTGTGTGTGTGTGTGTGTGTGTGTGTGATTAAAAACATATTTACTTGAAATAGTCGGTGCATTTTGTTTCTGTATTGTCATTGAACCAGGAAAACCCAATCGGGCCTGAATCATAATGTTTTTTTGCTTATTATTTGATAAGTGTAGTATTTTATTGGTAAATTAATCTTTTTTGTATCTCACTACCGGCAAAACAAAACCACTAAAAGTATCACATTATTTGCTTTAGTGTGTTAACTGCAATTTTTTGGGAAAATTGCTGAGTGTGGTTGTTCTCCATCTCACCACAGGGTGTTGATGTTGCACTGTTTACTCAAGGAAAACAATGAATGCCTTGCAGTCTTTGTCTGCCTCTCAGCACACAGCACCACCTGAGCCTTGTGTACTGTATGCATTAGGCTGAGTAATGGAAAGACAGATGATGGATGTGGGAATTCAGCACATTTACACCCCCATGCTGCTTTTTGCCCTCCATAAAATCCTCCCAGAAGTGCTGCCTGCCCTGAAAATGGCTGGAAAAAAAACAGCTCGCTCTTGCAATAACAAGCGATAAATAACTGCAATTCCTGATGTTTTCCAGCTCTTGTGTCCAGCTTTGGCCTCCGAATCAAATACCATCCCCAGCAGCTAAAAGGCGCCCCTGTGACTTTGTCAGTAGGAGACCTGGCAAAACAAACACTCGACAACCTTGATGCATGAAACTTCAAATGCAGACACCTTAAAACTGTGAAAGGTGAGTGAGAAAGGAATATTTTGGCGATGTGAGTGGCGTGGTCCTCTGATTCAGGGCAGATGTGACGGCAGCAGTGAGCTGGAAGCAGCGGTGGCATCAGGATGATGGTGTTAAACCAGGCCTATCACTTTACCTTAGTTGCCACGAATGAAGAATTTAATCCCTCTGACATTTGACTTTCATCCCACTTGATGCCAAAAGATTATAACGAGAGGTTTATTTTTATTCGTTAAATTCAACCTACCTTTTTGCAGCCAGACCTAGAGAAACACAAACGAGCTTCAGCTCTGCTACCAAAGTGCACATTGGGGTAAAACTGTGTGTTTTCCTCTTCCTCTTGTTACCCTGAGCTATCTCAATGAGGACGATCCATAGTGACAAGTGCGTTCAGTTGCAGCGTACTCTGCGTCCCGTGTACTGACCCTGCGGGGCTGCATCGGACCTCTGGGGAGACACTCAGCAGGCCCGAGAGCTTCGGGTGATGCAGATCCATGAGTAATGACAAAGTGGCCGCCTGACAGACTGTGCATAATAAAAAGACGGGGGGGGGGGGGGAGGAGGAGGGGGGACAACGACAGTTGCACTTTCCCTCTCAGTGGATTTTCCGGCTCACTGTCAGAGCAGAGTTTGTTCTTCAAGCCCGTGAGAGCGATATGATTTATTTATCTTTAAAAAGGGGGAACTTCTCGTTTCGGTGTGACAGTTTGCAGACTAAGTGGTGTGTGAATGAAGCCAAGTTTCACCCCCTGTGCTCTCGTGTAGCTGCGTATAAGACACTGAACCTTTTGTTCATGCAGGATGTGCAACACATGACCAAAAAGAGCGTGAACACCCAAACATAGTGTCCTATTGAGACGGCTGTGCATCCATCCTCCGAACTCTTGGCACTGATACTGCACGAAAAGACACTGACTCCTATCCTGTAGTCTATGGACCACCTGAAATTGTTTAAAAAAAAAAGCACACACCCCCTTCTTTCTTTGATTTGCCAAAATATTATAGTGAGGCCAAACACTGAGGAAAACAAACACTCTCACTAAGTCTTTTCCAAAGTCTAGACAAAGCACAAAGCACTGATATGGCAGTTCCCACGTCATACTCGAAATGGAGTTGAAGAAATGCTGCAATAACTTCATATTGTGGACAATTATGTGTTGAACTGTACCTAAAATGACCCCTTTAAAAAAGGACAAACTGTTTGTAAGCTGTTGTTCACATGACTGAAAATTAAATGACAAAGTAGAAAATGTCAACACACATTCTACAAACAGGATGCTCCGTCCTGCCGTCCAGTTTGTGCGAGGACATGCTGTCGCCTTCGTATGAATCTAATTAAGCAAAAAGTCTCATTGCAGCCAGTTTGAAATGCCAGGGTCAGCATATGTGGCGGCATACTGTATAAAATCACGTCTTGGCAGCGCATGCGGGCAGAATCCATTATCCACACGGAGACGAACAAAAGGAAATAATGTCGGCCTCGCAGAGTGACATGTGTGCTCCCCTTCCACGGCCCCTGCTGCAGCATCGCCGCCTGTGGGCAGACAACCTGCTGTCTCTCCAGCCACATGCCACCCCCGCCTACCCACAGTCCCCTCCCCCTCCCCCTCCTCCTCCTCTTTCTCCTCTCTCTGCCTGCACCTCCACATCCTGAGCAAAAAGACCCCACAGCCCAGGCGAGCCCCCCCCGCCCCCCGTCCTCCAGGCCGCACGCCGCTAATGTGGATCAAAAAACGCACAGCCTTGGGGGGTTTTCTCTGTCAAAGAAGTGTGCCAGATTATACACCGGCCAAACAAATGCACCCCCCCCCTCCTCTACCTCTACACCACCTCATTACATCTTTAAAAACTCCCCCAGTCTCTGCCCACTCCTTTTCCTCTTAGCAAAGCACTTCCCAGCTGCTGCGATTTGAATATGAGGGCCTCGCAGAAGAAAAGGGGGCATCTGGCACACGCCTCGGAGGCTGAAAAAGAAACTGCTTAACTGCTCCTGTCATGGAAATGCTCCGAAAAGAGATTAAACCTCTTTAAGAAGAAGCAAAGAGCCAAGATGGACACAAGCTCCTAAATGAGCGTCACACAAAAGACAGTACAGGGGGACACCTGGGTAATGTTCCAACACAGTGAGAGGGAGAGCTTTATTTTGACAGCGCAGCAATGACAATAATTTTCATTTTGTTCAAAATTAGAAGCATGTCTGAGTTAATTGTGTCTCCAAATGGTGTTTTTAGGTGAGATTTGTTGCCCAGTCTTCTTCCATCTGGATACTACAGTTGATTAACATACAGTTGCTCCTAATGTTCCACTTTTTGTCTTTTTTATGCTCCTGAAATAAATTATTTCATCACCAACTCAAAGAACCACGTCCGAGCATGTTCAGCAGCATCACAGTTTCTTTCTCTTTAACTTAATTAAAGGGCAATAAACTTCAGGAAACACGTCGCCACTCTTCTCCAGAGACGTGAAATGTGTTTTTTATGGTCAGTAAAGTCAGTTTTTGTTTGGTTTCCTCCTGTTGTCTTTATTTTGCATCTCAATCTGAATCTTTAGTGTCTTTCACGTCACTTAATGTGTGTGAGCGTATTTTATTGGGTCTATTTTGTAACGTTTTGTTGTAGTTTACTTGATAAGTGGTGTTTCTTTATGTAGTGTGGTATTGTTTTTTTGTGGCAGTGTGTCTTTTTTCTGGACATTTGTGTCTGTTGGTCATTTAACATCTTACGTCGTATCTTTTTCTATCTTTTCTGTCAGTCGATGTCTTCTTGTGTTCATTTTTTTGGATTGTGTGGTCGCTTTGAATCCGTGTGGCAACTTTGTGTATATTTGAACTCATTATCCATTTAGTTTCAGGTGTTTCATCTTTTATTTGCAGATCTACGGGCTGATTATTGTTCCCCTTTTTCATATCTCTACAAGCGGAAGATGCGTGTTATCACCCATTTATTACCGTTGAATATTCAGGCCGTTGATCATAAATTCATGTTTGCTGTGTTTATGACAGAAGAGTTCACACATGAGTGATCGTCCTCTTCCTCTGCTCCAGGCAGAAAACGCTCACGTAGTTCAAAGTGACTCAGGACAAAACTATGTGTCTTCAAACACAAGCTGCGTGTGTTGATGAAACTCTCGATAAGAGTTACATTTTCACACGCAGCAGCAGCAGCTGTTCCACCTCATTCTTCTCGCTCACAACCTCGTCGCTCCATGTTGAAGAGTTTGGAGTGGATCTGAAATAGCTTCCAGCATGCAGCACTTGACCCAACTGCTTTGCAAGAGCAGAAGTCACATAAAGACAGCAAAAAATTGAAGTGATTCTGCGTCGGTAGCCGTAAAAAAGGCCAGCGCTGATCCAGGCTGACCTGGCTCTCTTAGGAAGTCCAATGAATGTGAATAAATTAGTACAAACAGACAACTCCCCCACGGTTGTGTCATCGGATTGTTCACGCTGGTCAGAAGTTCCCCTGTGTGCGTTTTCTTCTTCCTGTGAGCTCGGTGGACGTCCTCTTCAGCGGGAGGGTTCAGGGAGGTTAGTGGGTGGGTGTGGAATCCAAGTGTTTCCCACGAGGAGCAGCGCCGCACACCAACGCCGAGGAAACACGTGTTTGACGTCAGCTCGGCAAACGCAGCGAGGTCGTTCCACGTGGTGGTGAATTAGTTCACTCTGTTTTACTCTGGGAGGTTTTTTTCTCTCGCTGTATTTACCGGTTTCTGTTCACAGCTAACGTAAGTCACACACACCAGGAGCAGGACCAACACACGAGGGTCTCTCGTTGAAGGTCCTGGTCGACCAGCGTCAATTTTCTTCTTCTTTCACGGCTGTAAGAGCGCAGCTGAACTCTGGTGCGACCTCTCGACCACGTGAGAAAAACACAGGTCTCAGTTCACCTGCGATTGAACTCTTTTCCACCAAAGAGAGGAAGTGACCGCCACGTAACTATAGCAACATCCTACAGTCGTTTGCTTGCCGTTTGCCAGGATTTTCTTCTTCCTCATCCTGTTTTTTTTTTTTTTTTACTGCTTTTCATATGCAGCAGTGCCCCCGAAAGAGTAGCTGTTGTAATTGCAAGACCTTGTACAGGTTGGTTTGGTCTGCTTTTGAAAGTTCAGTGTGAAAGTGAACCGAACCAAACCAAGAAATGAACGATTTTTCCTCATTTGTCACCGTAGTGACTCAGGTCGATCCTAGCACCTTATGTCCCGTTCTGCTCTTGTATACTATCATTCTTTCATCTTCTTTTGCCTTTTTTAATGTTATACTGACAGTCAAAGACCTAAAAGACTCACAAGTACCTCAAAATTCCCCTTAACTGAAGGCTCGGTTAAGTTCCTACCACTGCAGGGTTAAATTACAACAACACCAGAGTTTCAGTGGGAAAATCCAGAGTGGGTAAAGAGAGAAGAGATTTGTGTGGCTAAAACGCGGAAACGTGGCCACACACACCCACAAATAGACAACGCTCCCCACCGAGGCCGAGCTGTGGACGGAGACAGAGCTCCCCGTGTGAACCGCCGGGTTTCCTATGTACCTCTTACGGCAGAGCGGATCTACCACAACACTGTCAGGACGCATCAGCTGCCGGAGCCTTGACGGCTTCCACGCTCGGGCTCTCCCAGCACAGCCACGGAGAGACGCGGCGGGCCTGTTGCTTTAGTCCCGCTCCCAGCGGCCCATTCAGACTGCCGGGGTCGCAGCGAACTGGAGAGGGCTCCCTCGCACAATATACACCCCCCTCCCTCCCCCCTCCCTCCCCCCTCCTCCCTCCTCTTCAAGTTTAATCTGGGGGAAAGAATGATGGCGTGCATTATGCATTATCTCTGCTGGCGTTTGGGAGAATGGACAGAAATAACAGCGCGGGGTCACGCGGGACGACAGTAAAAAGTTTTTACAAAAGGCTGATCTGTTGAGGTCGAAGCATAAATTGCCTCGAGCCCTCCAGCTACAATTCCTGCAGCGATCTGGGAAGAATAATGCCGTCCAAGCATGACTGGTGACCTCATTGGTCAAAGAGCCTCTCGATAAATTAAAACGGCCTCCGTGAGCACAAATTTTGTTTGGTACAGACGGGAGGGAAGTAAACAGAACAGTCCTCTGTGTAATTCCTGAAGAAGACACGAGAGAAATGCCATTTAATCAAATAGAGACATTGTCTTCAATGGTATTGGATAATTGATTGATCAAATCTTTATATGGTTATGTGAACTATGTAAAAGTACTAGTTTTATCATATGTACAAGTACTCTCATCAGGTAAAATAATTGTTTTCTGTGTATAGTCTATATATTGGAAACCAAACATCTCAGAAATAAGTGAAAACAGTTTGATGTACAGAAGTATTTAATAGTTATTCAACCTCCTGAATACTCATGTACAAACACTGACACAACAGAAATGAGTCATGAGGGCAGAGCAAACAAAATGTACTGTGGTTTGAGTTGTGACTGTATCATTCTTCCTATACGCAGGTCGATGGGAACAGTGAAGAGTGATGCATCGTGTTAAGTGTCTCCTCACTGCAGAACAGCCTACACTGAAGCAGTCCCACAGATCGATGCACAAACGCTCCAACTTCTACGGTTCAGTGTGAAGCGAGCACCAAAGCAGCTCACAGGATCAGGATGGAGTTTCATCTCCGTGTACCTGCGTTCACTTAAACTTAAAGCAGAGAAGAAGATTAGGAACGAATCCTCGGAGGAGGAATGTCGTCCTGTTTCTGCCTGGTGGAGGATCTCAGCTGATCAACAGTCTCAGGTTATTTTCACGTTATTGTTGATTTCATTTTAGTTTTCATACAAGATCTGTAGTTCCAGGTCCAAAACTGTTCGTACTGCCGACGCTTCAAGCCGCTCTGAGACAAACACATTGCCCGTCGTCCCGCGGGGCGCCTTGACGACGAACCTCTTTCTATGTGTTGGCTAAAAATGCGTCGCGTCATCACGACAGACCCCCTCCCGCTGCGGTATGCGGCCTGTCGACAGAGTGAAAGTATTCTCGGGCGTCACCTGCTCTCCAGGAGCGACCGCGCCGCGCTCCTCGCGGCGCGGTCGCCGGGGTCGGCGCAGGAATGTGGCGGCAACAGCCTGAGAGACGAAGATAAAGACGCGTGCGCGCCGCCCGGGGCACCACCGGCTCGGGGTTGCGACCTGTCCGCGTTCCCACTTTCTGTCGCACGGCAGAAATGGATGTGGCTAACCTCAGCCTGGGTGGGTTTTCTTCTGTGGGAGCTGCAGCCAGCTGTTGGGTGGGGGACTTTGAAAGGCTTTTTTTTCTTCTTCTTCTTCCTTCAGTCGACAGTTCACGAGTGCACACAGTGCGCCTTTAACGGCGCGCTCCTGGTCAGCAGATACAGTGTGATGACACCTCACATCACAGCCACACAGATGACATGTAGTCGCCAACTTGTAGACATCGCACGCCGGCCCCGGCTGGGGACAAATGGAGCCGATTCACAAGTAACATCCCAGCAGGACGGGGCAGCCATTTAAAAAAAAAAAAAAGTGGTGACAGTCTTTTTGTGAGGGTGAATATGAATCTCAATTCACCGAGGCACGCAGGTTTGTTGAAGCGCGTGTTTATTTAGGATTGGGAACAGTTCCTCGGCTTATTTCCACTTGTTAAAGCAGGAAAAACGCAGTTCTTTCCCAGACTGTCTGCTGGGCTTTTTTTTTGCAGCTTTTCAGTGAAGCTGTCTGATGTTACACAGTGTGAATGGACTCATGGAGCCGGGATGTTTGTGACTTAACTGTTCCATCGAATGAACATATTTTCCACATTAGGCTCACTTTTTCTTTTTACACACTTTTCCACAATAATCCGTGCAATAACATGAGTTAGTAAGGAAACTTTAAGAGCTCCAGAAAAATGTCTATGTTTTATGATACCGTATTTTCTCACTACATCTTAGGATGATCTTGTTTTTTTATATATTATAAGAATTATTCTGTCGCTTTTGGCTCGAGTATGTTTCGTTGAGGGTTCCCATCATTGTTCAGCCATTAAGGTAGAAAACTTGACCATTTTGTGTCGCTATCATCACTTCGACTGTGGCTTCAGGCCAAAAGAAGTGTTTGTTTTTCTAGTGAAACACCGAAACCAACACGAACCAGAGACAGTCAGCAAATAACCCAATAAACAAAAGATCGGTTCTGGCCTCAGAAAGTGGTGGAGACCAAAAGTGGAGCCAAAAAAAAGAAAGATTACCGTATTGACTGAAATGCGTCCAGAATAACAAACCCAGATGTTTGACAATGCATCTTTATACTTGCTGGAAGTGCACCTACAGTTTGTGTCATTCAAAAAGTATGGATCTGTGATTCTGTTTCTGCTGACCACAGAAAGAACAAAAGATAAATAACTGCAGTTTTAATCTTCAACATCTGGCATCAATTGATGATTTTCTTGAGCCTTGAGAGGCTGAAAATCTTTTGATGCACTTTGTATCCACTGACTCGTCAGCTTTTGTCACTCATCGCTGTGTTGTGGAGATACACATCACAGAGAAGCAGATGTCTCATAAAAAGCGAACGGCGTTTTCGTCATGTTTGTTGCATGAGCAGTAAAAAAGTCGCGGAGCCCGTCAGATTCTGATTCAACATGTCTGATCTCGTGTCCCAGATGTGAAAGTAGTCAAAGAGGGAAACACGGTGAAGTCCTTTTTCTTCACCTCTGGAGTCGACACACTTTGTTCACCAACTTGTGGCTCTGGGAGGAGGACAATAATCTCAAATTGTCTGCAGCAACGACCAGATAAGGACGTTTCTCGACATCCTCTCCCATTTAAGATGTTCGCTGATTTATCCCGGCGGAGAAACGTGTTTGGGAGGAGCCGGGAAAAGCTGAATGAATACTGAGCCATTGTTTGCGAGCTTGGGAACGCTGCTCCCACAGGACAGGACATGACAGAAAGCAGGGACCGGGATCAGGGCATTTGGGTTTAAACTGGCATGTGGTTCTCATTGCTGCAGTGTAGTGAGCGATGGTTGTGTACTGGAGCTTTAACTGGCCCCGGCCTCGCACGTGAGGCGATCAAAACCACATGTTCCACTGCGATTGTGTCTGTGGGCTCGTAAAGAGCGAGCTCTGGCTGAAGCGCTGCCCCTGGCTCTCGCAGCCACACAGAGACCTCTTTGCATGTTGAAAAACATTTTTTTTCCACTCTCTTGGCTGATGCAACGTAGTGCAGCTTCCACATGGAGGATATTTTCCCTGACTAAGGAGTTCAGGATCTGATTTATGGTACAGCGCAGTTGTTGAAACTCCACTAGAGGAGTCGGGCTTTGTTTTTCTAGAAGCGCTCCTCAAGTTTAAAGTAATCGGAGAAGAATGGGAGTTATTAAAAGTAAATTACGGTCCACGCTGTATGGAAAGATGACTGCTTATTGGTGCTAAAAGATTCTTTGCAGGGCCACGATCGGCCTTTAAAATGGGGACTCGAACTTTTTTCCTGACAATTATGTGAATGGGAGCAGTTTCTCTGTCACATACTTTCTGCTGGAGGAAAAACAGTGAAAATACGCACTACATCTGTTTTACATTTCCACCAGTATTTTAGTTTGGTTTGAGCTTGTATTTAGTTTGTCGCTGTTAGAAATGCAACCCGGCATCCGTTCGAGCTGAAAATACACCGATGTTGATGTTTATTTTACACCAAGTGCAGTTTCAATTGATTTTACTGCTGCTGAAAAAAACAACCTCAAAACAGCAAATTTATCATTCATTTAAGTTTCTTCCAATGTCACAAAGTAAATAGACGATAAACATGTTGTTAACCATCATGGAAAGTTATTTCAAACATAGTTGGATAGTTTTAACTAATTTTTCAGCCATCTGTCAGCTCAAAGATCGTTCATTCACTACAGATCAAACAGGCAGCGCACAGACGTTTCAACATATCTCCTGGCAACAGTAGCTCATGTAATGTCATTCATAAATCATTGATTGAAACTGAAACACACTGAGGACACAGGAGCGAGGCTGACTGTGCGACGCGCCGGTCTCGCTGTGAGACAGGAGCCAGGTGAGGACGGAGGCGTCCACCGCGGTGGCGCTGACGGTGGACAGCGTCCACCAGCCGCTGCGTCTTTTATCTCCAGCAGCAGCGACGCTGATTACAGGACGGCTGTGGAGGCACGCACACATCCTGCTGTGTGTCAGGGACAGCAGGGCAGACATGCTCACAGTCATTATGATGCCGCTCGGTGTAACAGGAGAGCAAGCAGGCCATCGCTGCTGTATTCTTAATGGTTATTGTCTCCATAGACACGGACAACAACGCAAGGCCTCGACTGAAGCAGGATTACAGTTTAAAGTCTTAATTTTACAAAATAAAAAACCAAAACTCATCAAAATATTCTTGTGTTTTGAAAAATAAACGTTTGGGTTGTTTTTATTTCAATTGTTCAAAGATTTGACGTGTTGAAATCGAATCCATGCGATGTCAAATGTTTTTAGGAATTTTTAGTTTGCCGTCAGATTGTCAGAAGAGACCAGAGATGCTCTTCTTGTGGAGAAAATGTGACAAAAAAAACAGTCAATCGTTTGTGCCTCTACCAGTTATTTTGGGGGCAACGTGACACGAGAGACAGGTGAACAAAAAAAGAGAGAGAATGTGACCTTTGAACTCCGAGAGTAAAGAGAAGAAATCATCTGCGTGGACGGAAAGCGGTGCACAGGTGTCTCTCTGCCCGGAGGCCCGAGAAACACACTTGGCTGCGTGACATTTGTCTCCAGACATTTATATTGATGTAGAAGAGCTAAAACGCAGTAAATGTCAAGCAATAAAGAAATGTATGTAAAAACAAGGCTCTGGTTTAACCTCAGAGAGCAGAAAGCTCTGCTGCTACCAGGAGCCTCCAACTGCCTCCAAGCTTTCTGTGGTTGTTGCGGTCGATCCGTCGCTCGCTGTCTCTCGGTGCTCGGCACCGATTCTCTGTTTCGGTTTCCCCGCTCGCGTTCGAGGAAGCAGCCTGATGCCTGTTGAAACCGAAATTTAATTATCCCCGAATTAAATCCAAACAGTCAGGCGCTTGAGAATGAAAGGAGGCCGTTTGGTGCACAAATCACATCGCTAATGAAGTTTGCATAAGCAGGAAAAAAAAAAGCAGAGTTTTGATGAGGAAGTAGTTAATTTTAATTGGCGCAAGTCTCCGATGAAATGAGCAGAGGTTTACGTTCGATGTGTGACAACTCAGATCGATGCGATCGTCTCTTTTTGAAGTTTTGCAATAAAAAAAGTCTTTTTTTCTCTTGGGCTTTGAGGTGAACTAAAAATACTCCCTTTTAAAAACTGGAATGTAATCCAGTTTTATTGACATACAGACAAATACATTACTGTCAGCACACAGTGCTAAACATATTAAGGCAAAACCCAACAAATCCATCGTGCATGTTGCCAAAAGAAAACTTTTTACACTCCATTTGCTGTTTCATTTCCCTTTAACAGCTGATTTCAGACTGTGAGTTTCAGTCTGACTCACAAATGTGAGTAGAAACCTTCAGTCGCGGATTCAAAATGTTTCTTGAAGGACGACAGTTTGCAGCAGATGGAGGGGGACAGAGAATGTGGGAGCACCTGTCTCCTGCTGCAGATTGCAGGGGTCGTGACCCAGAGACCACCACAAGCTGCTGATTTAGTTGCGCGCTATTTTTTCCCTCTTTACCTGGGACTGTGAAATGTTCCAAAGCCTGAAAGAAAGGGAAGTTTAGGGGAATCTATGCTGATCGTCTCTAATCTTTCACAGAAACACCAGTCAAGTTTTATTCTCCTGAGGATTCTTCTTGTACAAAACGTCTTTTTGAACTTCTGCCTCTATCTTTTATCCACTAATACCTAACTTCTTTAGTCGCAATAAAGCTAAATAAAGAAAAGCACTAAAAACTTGAGAGAACTCTGTCGACCTTTAATCAACTGCAGAAACCTCCTTTTCCTGCTCTGTGACGGCGTGACCGCTTTCCAACAACTCGAGCATGTGCCGCAGCGCTGGAGGAACTCTCCAGCTTTTCCTTTATCTGCTGCAACAAAAAAACCTGCAATCCATCACCAGCTTCCTGTTTGCCTTGCAGCTCGGTTTACGGGCTTCCTGTATGGGGCTAAAGGACTTCCCTCTCCACCCTCTGGATGCTCCGCATCGCTCAACTGCTCCGCTTATCTGCGCTGCACACGGCGACAGGACTGCGAGATTCACTGCTGCGCACAAACAAACGCATCCCAACTGAAAGGCGTGAATCATGAACACGTGAGTAATAAAAGGGGGGAGCAGATTGGCCTGAAAACAGGACACCGTCCGACTGAAGGTGGCAGACAGTTTAACAGAAAGCTCCTCATTGTTTCGAGTTATTAACCGTCAAGTCTAACACACAACAGTCCATTAGAAGTCAAACATTACGAGTGAGACAATAGATACAGAAAAATTTCATGCACATTAATTTAGAACTACTTTAGTTTGACAAACATGTCACAGACTGAGCTTTGTTTTCGCCCTCTGTTGCTCTGCAGGCCTGTTCCACAGGCGTCCTGCCTGCTCCTGTATCTGTTGACACTGACATATAACCCCTGTGTTGACGGAGCTCTCCTGGCTTGTTTGCTTCTCTCACCCATCATTAGCTATCATTGTGAGCTGCCAGCGTGGGGGCCGTCAGGACGAGCTCGCGCGCCCAGGACCACCAGCGGCACCTCCACCGCCCCCCCAAAAAAAGCTCTGTCTGGCGACGTCTCCCCGAGAACAAAGAGCGAGAGAAACTGTGCCAGAAGTTGGTGTGTGGTGTAAAACTGCTGATCTTGTGTGTTAAACAGGGGGGGGGGAGAAGTGCTGAGGCTGCTCATAAAGTCCTAATGTTTCCAATCAGCCTCGGGATGCTCGGGAGTGAGTTATAAATAGAGCGGTGATGCAACTGAAGTGCTACTACTGACTTTAAAGTTTTCTCCAGACTTGTTGTGCAGACGGACCCGGCCAGTCCTCCGCTGCGGGGGGCAGCAAGGTAACACCCCCTCTGGGCCTCGACGGCACAATGTTTTATTCACGAGGAGGCTGCGACTCCTGCCCAACGCTTCAACGCTCCAGTTAAACGTATCAGAAGAGAAGAGGCGACTCCGTCGCCACAAGCCAAAATGTTTCG
>JAUESE010000020.1:18798358-18808908 GCA_032274725.1 Malacoctenus triangulatus
ACACACACACACACACACACACACACACACACACACACACACACACACACACACACACACACACACACACTTACTTGCAACACATGTTTTCAAGGAGTCCTCTTCATACCAGACTTTTTTTGTCTGCACCCACAAAACACAGGTTCATAAATCAACACAGAGAACTGATAAACAAAACACTATTGCAATGTAGGCTGGCTGGTCCCGAGACATGCCATTCAGTGTTGCATGTGTGCAGGTTTCCAGTATGAATGGTTACCTTGGATGCCAAGATTTGCTGATGATTAACAGAAGAGGAATTGGCCTGCAGAAGTGTTGGTTTTGTGTTCAATGGGGAGAAGGGGCCAGTGTCTGACTTTTCAGCCTTCAGATAAGCCCCATTTATTCAGACAGGGTACACACAGAAAAACAGTTTGAAAACATTCATTCCCACGAGTCATCTGAACCTGAATACTCGGTTGTTTTGAACCTTTTGACTCAGGTGGTGTTCATTAGTCATTCATTGCTTGTTTGTGATTTGGCAGAAATATTCACCAAATCCACCTCATGAAGCAATGAAATCGATACATGTGTACAATCAGTAGGCAAGAATAAACAACCTACTTATTACAGCAGAAAACATAAACAACAAATACTTCAAAAGAGAGAAGCGCAGTCCTCTATTTGAAGATTTGGGCTTACCTGTGTTTATGGAAAGGCTACACAGAAGTGATTGTGGAGTGCCAGCTTCATGTAAATGGTAATCAGATGAGCAAGAGGAATGCGCACCTTCCTGGCAGTGTACATACCAGCATTTACACAGAGGGGAAGGATAAAGTGAGGGCTCCCTAACAATGAAGTCGGAGGCAGTGTGGCGTATGAGTGTGTTGAGGACAAAAACAGTCGTGATGCCAGTTTTCTTAGCTGTGTCATTTTGAGATTTCCTGTAATGTAGACGGGGCTTGTGAGGAGGGGATTCATCCAAGGCGTGGCTGTGAGGTCTGTAATTGAAGACCATAGTTTTGTGGCTCCTTCTCTTGGGGCCGCATGATTCACAATCCAAATAAATAATGTAGTAATGGAGCCACCTAAATTACAGACTTGATACCGAAATAGATTCGAAGAAGCAGCGTACTTACTGAACAGATTTGGTCCTGAGTAAATGTGCTTGACTGCTCATTAATTGTCGGTGGGAGGTCACCAGCAAAGTAAGTCTGTCTTGGAAATATAATTGAAGCAGCTGAAACTCTGTCACCACATGGCATAGGGCAGCTCAGGTCAGGACCTTTTGTTGAAGAGAGCTGATTGAACAACTTAATTCAGGGACGCAGATGCAACACCTTTCAAGCTTTTTGAACAATTAATAATAATGACAAGAAACCATTTGGTCAACTTGTGTAACTCCATTTACTTGATACTTTTGTTTACGCAACTTTTGAGTCTTTGGAGAATGCCCGTTATGACTGTTTTACAAACTAAATACGACTGCATGTACGTACCAAAAATGATCTCGTTTTTTGTTCATTCTTAACAGTTATTCACTTTAAAATTATATGCATGACAGGGCTCTAAGTTTTACCCTTTGGACGCACATCTGTGGGTCACAGCTGTCGCACCCAGCTGATACTCCCTATTTGATCTTAAATCTGAGTTGCTAAGGCAGCTGACAGAACACTGCTAATCACATTAAATGCATTCAGTGTTTTCTTTGGGAGGGGGGGCACCATCAGCAGATGAGTGTGTGTCTTTGTTGTGGGGTGTGGAGGCTGTGTGTGGGGTTCAGGGAGCAGGCTGTGGTCACCAGCTTCTGTTGACTCCACCCTTTGCTTCCTCTGACACGACAGATGTGACTGACTGTTAAATGCTGTGAATGGAAAGCTGCTCCCTGGTGGTCCATTAGTGAGTTCAGAGCTGTAAAGCCCAGTTTTAGCTTATCCCTGAACTTGTCTGCTGCAAGGATAATTAAAGAGACACCATCGGCTGTGACACTGCGGTCACTCAGTTGATTAGGATCGCCTGCACTAACCACATCTGACAAGTGTCACCCTAAGTGCAGATACTGTGTTTTTTATCTTAAATTATGAGCTGTAAAATGGTAATGATTCTAATCTATTCAAATTTAAACAACTCGTTTTTATGTTTGCCTATGCTGCTAGTTGGCTGCTGCGGGTACGGCCATCCTTTGTGTGTTTCATTGTCCCAACGACTGATGCTTAGATTGCAAGGACTAAAAAAACATTGTTTCTCTGGTCCGAAAATACTTGACCCTGTTCTTGATGTTTACAGACAAGTCTGACCAACAGATTCACTGTATGCAAACAAAAGCATTTTGAGTGTTTCCTCTTCATTGTCAGGTTTGTTTACTGACATCTTAGTTTTTGAACATGTTTGAGAAATTATTTTGACCTCTCAGATGACAATAATACAAACAAAATAAATCCATAAATGCTGTGAGAATTTCACATTACAGTATGTCATAAAAGCACCAAAAATCATATTTTTTATGGTCTTTTATCTGGAAAATGTTGGTTTGAGTGCAACGTTAACCTCACCATTACAATTGTTTTCCTTTTATTCTCAGGCCAGACCAGAAAACCCTCAACACAAGTGTGAACATAGCTGAATTCTCATGCCCACTGGGCTAAGGAAACTTACATTACCGTAGAGACAGACCACTAAAGGATATTTTGGGTCATTGTTGCATACACAGAGCCCAATCTAGACCAAGCGGCCCACTCTCCCAAATGCACTGCAGATTTATTCCCACCTGGGAAGGGCACTGTTTTTATTATGAAACTTGATATTTGTGTCCTGACTTTATTTGGTTCACATCTTCGGTAGGAAGGAACAGACTGGGCTGGGAGTGTCGCAGACAGGTTATTGAGGTTGGAAGGGTTTTCATGGAATTCGATAATAACTGTACAAACACAGAATCACACCAAACTTAACCTTTTGCTCAACCTTCTGGCTTGTGAGCTAATCGTAGTGCTTCTGGTTTCATTCATTGTTTTGTTTCTTCATCCTCCCTAAATCAACACGAGGAGTGTTCAGTTACAAGAACCACTGTATCCCAGAAATTAGACATAGACAATTAGTAGGGAAATGGGAACCTGTAAAAAAAAAAAAGAAAAACTTGGAAAATGCTAATATTAGCAATGTTTTCTTTTTCTGTGTATACGCTGGTATAACTTGTCAACTGAGCAAATCTTAGATAGACAGGAATTTACTGTTTAAATCACTGAGTCATAGGAAACTGTGCTGTATAAATGGCTTCCAGATATTTCCATGGTTAATTACCCACTGTGAATGAACAGAGGGAAACTTTTAAACCATTTTTTGCCTGCTGTTTTCAGGAGGCAGGGTTTTTCCCCGACAGGGGTAGATCACACTGTGTGATTGAAGTTGGGGTCATTTGGACACACTGTGGCTTTACAGTCCATACTAAGGAGGTGTACATGCAGGATGTGCACCGTCAGCAGCTGAATCCCCCAGGAGAGGAGCACTGAGGTTATGGGAAACAGGTGTGGCTGACTTTTACCACTCACTCTTATTTGTTTCACTCTGCTCAGTTGTGGGATGGGCACACAGTCAGTTTTTGTGTGCTGTCAAGCCCCCGTTACCACCCAGGTGGGAAATTATCAACACCCACCAGTCAAATACTGGGCCGTGCTGACTCAAGAGAGTTGGTTTTCTGCTGAGATGTCTCATTGCGATTGACAAAAACAGTGGCATTCGTTACAGTGTAGTGAACAGAATCACTACACATCTTGCCTTCATCCCTCAGCTCCTCTGTGTCATGTTGCCTGGATAAAATATCAAAATTCCAGTAAAGTCAATTAGAAACCTTTATGGTTGCAGAACAAAGGCTGGAGTGATTGTCCGCCAGCAAACGTGACCAGATCCTCACCTTGAGTGCTTATAATCAGTGTTAGCAAACACTGACAATCCGTGACTTATTACGGAAGTTAGCTGGACTTGCACCATCGGTCTAAGGCGACAATTTGAGCAGGAAATGCTCACAGCATGCATTATTCACAATTGGTACTTATTGATTGTTGTGTGCCAGAACTAAAGTATTTCTTCCATTACTGACAACGATGTTTTACATCGCTTCCTTTCAGCTACTGATGACGTTTTTATTGCTTGCCTTTCCCAGTGTTACTTGAACATAACTCTTTCAGGCCATAAATCCTCTGTCCTCATCCTTTGTCAGATAAAGCCAGACACTGAACTCCTGGGAGGTGGGGGGGGGCTGTTGGCTAATTTAGCTTAGCACCCTTCATCTGTGAGGCAGAGTAAAAAGTTGCAATATAAGCCATATTCTGTGGATTTGCAGGCAGCATTTTGTGTTTTTCTGTCCACAGTTCACAGCAGTCTGTGTAGTAGATTGTATTGCACTTCAGCTTGAACCTGTATATAGTTGTATAGAATGTGGGGCTATGCAAGGTCATCTGGGTGGATGGTCACCTCATGATGTGCGCTCACATGTTGTCATATCTGTGCATGTATTCGTGTCTTTCTAGTAATTATAGCTGTGCTATAATCAGCTGTGCTTTTTTTCATGTGTAACAAAAGACTTGAGTGACTTGTGCACCTAAATGATGTTGCGCTTGCTGTGTTCTAAGTAGGTGCTACATGTAAAACCTAGTGGACCACTCACATCTGTTGCAGGGAGCGTGTGAGAGTATATACCGGGAAAAGTGGGTGTGCCGGGAAACTGAACTCATTCTGACCAGGATAATGCTGGGGAAACGCCACACTGACCAAACTACTTACTGTTTTTATTGACCACTGGACACACTCAGTGCAGAGGCAGGTTTATGTTGGACCACTTTGCTTCCTTTCCCTGTTGTGAAGTGATGATTGCTGACGTACAGGGCTGACGTTGCTAATTACCCCAGCAAGAAGAAAGCAGCTTTTATCATTGATATTGCTGCACTTATATTGAGAGACATAAACTGATAAAGAAAGCAACTTCACACCTCAATGATGTTTGCAAGAAAGGGAAAAAGGTGCAAAGTTCAACACATGCTTGTATGACCTTATATAAAAACTTTATAACACAACTAGAATTTACAACAACTGGCCTGACCTCTGGACTCCCATGCTGTGTTTTTGTCCATCGCAGCCTGCTGTTTTTGCAGATACAGCCTCTCCTGTTCCTCAGCAATGCCCTGAAATGTTTGCATTTTGTTGCATACGCCAGTGAAAATTAGCGTATGCATGTGAGAAATTAATGTTTTCGTGCCTTTTGTTGCTGAAATTATATCGAGAGAGTGAGAGATGCAACAGAGGCGCATTAACTGGGTCTCAAAAAGTGGACGTTGATGTGTTTGCTTTGGTGTTTGGTGCTTCAAAAACACTGGGTAAAACAAGCATGTTGTGCTTGTGGACTGAATGTCTGTGCAGTTCAAATAGCAATCATTTGAAACAAAGTGTTGAATTATATCAGTTTCACCACTTGTATTTCACATATTTATTGATTTAGCTTTTCATTGACACAATTTGAATCAATTATTTATATTTGAAAATAAAGTGGATGTCACTTTATAACGTGTGGATAAAGCATTCAGGAACAAATCAAACTGGAAAAAACAGATCACACTTTTTTTGCACATTCACATATGCTGTGAATACAATATGCATTGTCTAGCTGACAATCATTGACATCACGTAGATGCCTTGAAATAAATGCCATGCTACTGTTACTGGCTGTTGACAAAAAGTAGTCTTGGGACAAGACGTCTAAAATTGAACAATGATGAGAATCATTTTCAAGGAAAACAGTCAAATTCCTCTGGGAGTCCCTTGTGGCACGTGGGAAACTATGTTCCATTATGTTAGAGTTGCCTAATGAAAGTACAGTAGCCCATTTAGACTCAGTAAAGGGCAGAGATGTCTGTGATTAGCACAGAACTACCCCTCTTTTTCGACAAACCCCTGACTACCACCCAAAACAAGCTGCATCTATTTCTGTTTGAATGAATGAAAAGCAAGCTTGGCTCTGGAAGAATTGTTATTTGGAAAATTGCAGCAATTTTATAGAGAACAGTGACATGTGGTTAAAAACAGCCTGTCTGGAAACAAAGCACAGCCTCTCGAGTCTGATCCGTCTAGATGCGTGTCTGCATGGTTCATTGATGGGTTTATACTTGAGCATTGTTTACGAGACTGCTGATTTAACCCAACTGTCTTAATGCAGTTTAGAATAGGAGCTTAAAGATGTAATAGCCAGACAAACTTAAGCAAACGCTCGTGTTAAATATATGACACTGTAAAATGAAAGCCTTGTTGTCGCGGAAGCTTGGGGGAGGTTTTGCTTGTTGTAATTGTTAGCCTGTCTGTGCTGTCTTTGCCCTCAGTCATTGACGAGTATGAAGCCACCCATGAAACAAACAATGCTGTTTTGGTCTTTTAAGAGGAATCATAATATGTGACTAATTGGTTCATCTGCAAGCGATAGTTTATGACGAATGACTGTCAAATGTTTGTGTTAAAACAAGTTGCTTATTGTATCGCTACAAGTTGATCTGACAGTAGAGAGGCACTTCATGAGTGAGCAGTACATCACATGAAGCAGATTTCTGTTTCAGTGCAATTCTCAACACTGTTTTAGAGTGCCGATTTTTTCGCTGTGTTTAGTAACGTGTATGTCAGGGATGTTACACACTCATGCTCTAATTGAAAAAACTTACCATGGCCTCCTCTCCCTTGAACAAACGCCTGCAGTGTTCGGTTACCTTTTTCTCATGTAAAAACACATCTTAGCTGACTCTGACTTTTACAAAGTGTCCTTTCTGTTCCAATGCATTCTCCACAAATAAGAGGAAAAAAATATTGCTGCAAACTACTCTGCGTATGCAGCATTGTGTCTGCACACGAAAATACCACAACCCCCCCCCACAACAAACAATAACAAATCCTACACAATGGGGAGGGAATGTTTGTCCTGCTTTGGTACACAGTGGTAGACATTGTCCTTCACAAGTCCTACAGCATAGCTATAGCTGACTCTGATGAGAGGTTGCAACCTATCATGACACACTCTATGTCAACACTATCGATCTTTTTCTTTTAGGCACCGATCTTTAATCAAATGTGAGTCGGATGAGAAGGACACACAAGTCCACATTGCTGTGGAGGTGCTAAGAAAAGGGCTCCTGTGGAGGATAGTGACATGTAAAAAAGAGGTCTGCCTGCCCCTTTTAAAGGGCCTGTCAGCCTGTGTTTGTCTCCACCATGAATTAGCTCTCTAAAAAAGCCTCACACCCTCACAGGATACAATGCTAGGAAGGAAGGGGGTAGATTAGAGCTGGTATGGGCATTAGTGTTTTCTTCTAGCTGCACAAATATTTCTTACGATAAAGGCACGCCATAAAACAGGCAATTCACCACTTGGCCTATCCTGTTCCTGAATGACTGAGACAAAGTTATAGACCTTGGAGACATAAAGCAAAGTGCTGGAGGCTTGTGTGAGGCATATAGACGTTGTCTGATGGGTTCTTTCCCCCAGCCACCACTTTAGAGGCAAACAATGGCAAACAAATGGCTCGACATCGCCTATTGCCTACTGCTTCGCAAATGCTTCTTAAAGGAGTAGATGACTCAAATGCAAGTTTTTCAATTTGAGATCTATTCAGTGACATATCTCAAATGTTCTCAATTTTACACTTTTTATGAGTTTTTTTTTAATTTTACTCAGTCTTGAGAGACTATTTCTATCTTTTTGATGATGTAGTTCACAAGAAGGAGGGCTCTCTATCACATTGCTCTATGTGAGTTACATTTAAATCCTCTCATTAGTGAACCTTGTTACACAAGGTTGCTGCTGTGGGCTTGAGCCTGAGAAATTATTAAGTGATTATTTTAGGGCTTTTTCCAAAGGTTTTTTTTTTTTATTCATTTTTATTCATAGAATAACTAGGGGGGGTTATTTTGTGTAAGGTTGGCAGAGTTTTCAAATTCACTTTCTTAATGCATGGTAATTAACATTTCTAAAATGTGACCTTGATAACCAGATGGAAGTTTAATAGTCAGCTAATGTTTCCACTGGCCTACACTAAACTGAGGGACTTTAGTGCCTGTAAGGAGTGTGAATTACTGTGCTCATTAAACGGTAATGAAACACTGCCCTTCAACCTGCCTCCCTCCTACACACACTTGAAAACTACTGAACCAGGAAAGAGAGTGAAGACTAGGCCAGATCTGATGTGCCTTAGGTCAACGTGCAAGGGAGAGGAGCAACTGGGATGGTGAAATCCATCTTCTGTGGTTGACTTCGTCATGGCGTGTAGCTACACAAAAACCAAGAAAGACTGTTGTCCCTCGAGGCAAAATAAACGATGTGTTTTAGAGAGAGATTACTATTTGACTATTATTCTTTAGCTTTTTCTTTACCACTGACGTGACTGGTGGAGTCTTGTGTCACTTTCATGTGTTTCCTCCCTCTAACTTCCCTATTTCTTGCTTTCTGTCCCTATTCATCTAAGGCTCAGAGTTTCCTCTGGCCTGCACCGCACTCCCTCCTGCACAGATCTCATGTCTGCATTCTTCTCCTGTGAGGTCTTCAGATCAGTCCCTCATGATCCCTGCTTGACATGATAATCTACGCATGGAGTTTGTCTACATGAACATGACATATTGTCTATTTTGTTGCTGCTCGCTAATGTTTCTGGCCGTGAATACCTCTCGTCTCGCACAGCTCTGACATGCTCTGCAGGCTTTATTGGGAGGGTTTGGAGCCAGGAGACAGCCTCCTCTGGGGAGGTCAGGGCCGAAGCTGGGTCAGGTCTGAGGAGGTGGAGATTTTGGCTCATCAAGTGGCCGACGTGGAATGTTTGAGCCGGTTGCCAGGCAAAGAGGAAGGTTTTGATTTGCTGTTGCATTTCGAGAGCAGCTTGTCGCAATTAGTGATGTCAGAAGGGAAAGAAACAAATATGAAGCATTTCTTCAAAGAGCCAGCATATCCTTCCCATGAGTTCACTCTTTCCTTCGATTTCTCAGGGAAGAGGGGGCAAAAGTGCAGCCTTTTTCTTTTTAGTCAGATCAGGTTTTGTAGGCCTGGGCTTTTCCCACCTCAAGGTGGTCTTTGGAGTTTACTAAATAGATTCAAAGGCATGCAAACTCTCACATATTATTGACCACGAATGTGTCACTTGTCACATGTTTCCCCCCCCCAGAAAGTTCAACTTGGCATTGTCCACTTAACATTTGAGGTCCCGACTTGCCTCAGCCGTGATGCAGTATGCATATTTCCTTGATGAAAATGCATGACAGTTTTGTTTAACGCACTGCTTACATTTCATTTGCCTGCAGTATTTTAGATGACATGCCACGGTGCTCTAGTTTGTGAGCCCTGGCTGTGTTCTTCATGGTCATAGCAAGCAGTGCCAAGTTTCCCCACTCTCCTCCTGGCTGTAGGTATCCCATGCAGAGGCCATCTGTCTCTCCTCCCCTTATGGTAAGGGTGGAGTCCTCTTCAAACACTGCCCCCCCTTTTTGCTCACCCCCTGTTACTCCTTGTTTCAGAATGCTCACTCTAAAACAAACACAACATAACATGGACTGGCTCTAATTTCTTTGTGTGCTTTGACAAGCCTGAAAGCTGACACACTGATACGGAGAATTTACGTACAGTAGCATTTGGAGCGCTGTGTCAGGTAGCTAGACTATGTGGAGCACGTAACGGTGAAGTCTAGTCCGCCACACGTGTTCGCATGCGTCAATATAATGTCATGCATGCCAAGCATGTCAGTCTACTATAACCTGTGTAGTGACAACCTGTGCTGCAGTAGGACTCTCTTCAGTCTGCCATCTACATTCTTGTTTCTGTTACAGACATGCTGCGAATTTTCAGCAACGAGCTTTCCCATTGTGCCTCGTTGTGTTTTTTATACAAAGCAAAACAACCCAATCTGTATCACTAAAGTGACAACAAACAGCTGTCGTGTCAGCTCAGATGACAGTGGAGGGGAGAATGTAAAACCCACACGTCTCTGACCCTGATCCTCCCCCACACCGGTGCACCCAGAGGACTCTGACTGAAGCAATGCAAACACAAGGCAACACATGCCCTGCAAAGCACATTATAGCACTGCAGGCTCCTCTTTTACACCAGCTCATAATTCAAAGGTGGAGGAAAAAGATGTGAACAGATGTCTAAATTATAACAGGGGAAGTGAAATAATAATCCACTGGTGTGCTATGACTTCCCCAAGTGTCTTTTCAAATACACGACTAATAACGGGTTAAACACTGTACTTTAAGGTAATATCTTTAAGAGCAGAGTTGTGACCAAATGACCTACACTGCAAGGGATTAAATGCAAGCATATTTAGAAAATGTGGATCAGTTGACAAGAAACAAACATGTCAAGAAAGTACAGCACAGAGCATCACAACACAATGCAACATACACTTAAGACTCAGCAGCCATTCAAACAAAATGACTGACTCTTACACACATGGTCACACACTTACTTCTTATTTTGGGAGGGAGAGAGAGAGAGTGTGTGTGTGTGTGTGTGTGTGTGTGTGTGTGTGTGTGTGTGTGTGTGTGTGTGTGTGTGTGTG
>JAUESE010000020.1:18809008-18825295 GCA_032274725.1 Malacoctenus triangulatus
GTGTGTGTGTGTGTGTGTGTGTGTGTGTGTGTGTGTGTGTGTGTGTGTGTGTGTGTGTGTGTGTGTGTGTGTAATCACTAAAATTACAGGGGACGTAATGGAGCACGGGGAGCCTCAGCCTCTTTGGCTATATTCCTCACAAACCAAGATAGCATTGCTGTGGCTTACCACTCATATTCATGCCAAAGACTCAAAATACCAGCCAGTGGACCACTTTTATAAGCTTTACTCCATACAAATCTGAGACTACGTATGAAGTGGAAATTTATGGCCCCAAATATAGCTTACTCTGACTGCAACCATGTCTCGAAAACTGAGACATACTGTTTGAATATTTTGAATGAAATCACAATTTTACTTTTTTATCTGCAAAACAAACATTTTCTCAAGGCATAATGTGGAATTGCTTGACAAATCAGTCTTAAGTGGCGTTGTAAATCTTTAGGCAGCCTCTTAAAATACTCGCACACATTTCTATCAATGACTCATTTGTGAGATTACTCTCACAAAAGAAAACAAAAAACTCACTACCAAGATTTTTTTTTTCATTCACAGCAGCAGCAGCCATAACCTGCAATTTAGGATTTATTTCAGGTTAGTTCTCCAAGATGCTGCACTTACTCCCACTGGGCTGGATGTTTTTGTTTGTTTTGTTACAACCCAGTACCGTGTCTGTCAACGATGATGTGTAGATGACTTTGGGTGGGAATCGTTGGTGGTAAAGCGTTCTACTTCTGACTGCCGGTGCCATGATTTAGTTCCGCTTTGACTCACAAATCAAAACAAGTCTTGACTCAGAGGAGTCATACAATTAGGAGCTTTACAAGTAAAAGCATTGCCTCCTGTTTTTTCTTGCCAGACAAGCTAACTCAAACTAACTGCCTATTTATTCATTTAGATGATTGTGATTTTGCAAAATGTGCAAAGCAAGTATAATCAGCGTGTTCAGCCATTGAATCTATGTTATTTTTCGAAGAGATGTGCAAGTGATTTCCTCCCATTCAACTTAGAAGTCTTTATCATTGGATTATGTTGATCTATCATAGGTGGACCTCAGCTGGACCCCCTGACGTCTCCCATTCACCACACCAACCCCTTGCCCCAGTTTGCATATTTGAAAGTTGCATGCATCAGTCTGCTGCATCAGTGTGCTCACTAGGAACATGTGATTCTTTTTTGGCAACACCTGGAAAAGCTTACTCAGTGCTTGTTCCTTTTATGTGAAGTAAATGTACTTTAGTTTCATTTAGAGCTCAGGGTCAGACAAAACTGAATATGATGGTCTGCCACTGTCTTGGCTAAGTGGCGATAAACAGGCCGTTCTGGGGTTGAATTGCGAGTTTATGAAACGTCTTGGTGAATTGGACAGAAGTTAGAATATCGTTGCGTGAAACTATTTTTCACACTGCCACTAAAACAACTGTCTTAGTACTCATAAACATAAGCACTCATTCACTTCTACTTTCAGGGTTCACTGTGATGTGATTTTCTTGTGCCACAACCACTTTGTCCTCACCTACTCACCGTGCCTTTGGCTGCAGCGATCAGTCAGCCACGAATGTTTAAAGCCAAGCAAATGTGTATTTGTTTAAAATGGGACATTCAAAAAAAATCCTGTGGTGGGCCTATAGTCAAATTAAGGGGCTCATAAAAAGCAGGATTAAGCCTATTAAGTTGCTTGTTTTGTTTCATCTCCTTCCAGAGTTTTTTTTCACTTGCTTGCTTAAAAGGTGCCCTGATAATTAGCGAGAGGGACAGCATGAGTGTCCTGTGGTGAAAGTGTGTTGGTTATTAAGAGGGAATGCAGAGCAGCCAGCCTCCCAGATGAACTGCCGTCTGTTTTCAACCTCGGGAGATAAACTTGTCTGAAACAAATGGCTGTTTGAACAACCGCAGGAATGTCTCATAGAGCCTGGGATGCTGTTACTGCGTGGTGGTGTTACCTGAAAATATTAGCGAATAAAGCACACCACCAACTTGTCGTGACTATTATATTTGGTATTGTTTCATGAGTTGAAGTGATTTGTTTGTGCAGGTAGATACAATATGCTCTCATGTATTTCTGCTTGCGGCCCATCGGTACATGCTGGCCAGGACTCCCCAAAAGCAAACGTGTAACTTTAATTCATTCCTGATTGCTGCATGTTATGTTTGGCATTTTGAATCGTGATGTTGTCTCGTGACGGCCCCTTCGTTATCTGTGATGTTGTAGTCGTCACAGTCGACAAGGAGAAATGCACAGTTTGACAAATTGAATCCAGATTTGACCTCCCGAACAATTTTCCTCCACCAGAGAACAAAAACTGTAATCTTTTAATCCGATGAAGTTACGCTGTCTTGGGGGAAATTCTGTCTACACATTTAATTATAGCTGCAACAATGATGTGTTGCTATTGTTTATCTGAATCTCATCTCTGTCCTTCTCTCTCTCAGCAGGTGTGAGCAGTAACCAGGTGGTTGTTCCTGACAAAGTGAACGCGGTTCTTGGGAAGAACATCACACTGAGCTGCAGAATAGAAGTGGGCAGCAACCTCAGCTTCACGCAGAGCTCCTGGGAACGCCGTTTTCCTTCGTCCCTAATTACCTTGGCAGTGTTCCATCCACAGTTTGGAACCTCATACTCTGAAGACTATGGCAAGCGCGTCTCATTTGTTTCCCCTTCAATCCGGGACGCCACCATTACCCTTGAAGGAGTTGGCTTCGCAGACATTGGGTACTACACCTGCAAGGTGGCCACATTCCCTCTGGGGAACACACAAGCATCAACCTTCGTCAATGTGTTAGGTAAAGTACAGCTCTGTCACTTGCATCCTCACACAGTGGTCTTACACCTTGTCCTTCAGTTTCACTTTTCAAAGCCGGTCCTTGTAGGACGTGATTGAAACAGATCTTAGGTGGCCACTAATTGTTTTCTCTTGAGGAATAAACAGCTCCCTAAAGCCACATCCGTTTTAAATTACTACCTGGACAGATGCCATCCCTGCAGGACTCTTCTGCTCTATGGAGGCTCCTGTAGTGAGGTCCCACTTATCTTGCGCAGTCCAGTGTTACTTTGAGAAAGTGCCTTGATGGGTTTAAATTGGCCACACTATATCACCATCATTCGCATTTTTTAAAAAGGTTTCTTTCAAACACTTAGTGAAGCAAGACTTGCATGTAAACACTTGTAGTAATGCAAAAATTCACTGTTTTTCACTGTAGCAATCTGATGCCGCTTAGTTGCATGCAGCAGCAACTTAATTGCAGGGTGTGATACAGACTGGCTCTCGTGACTTTCAGTTGTATTTCACAAGGCTTGATGAAAATGTTTCAGATTGTTTTTAGACATCAGTGTGAAGGTGCTTACCTCAACAAAGTGAGCAGCGTTTTCAGTTCTGATCTCTAAAACCGTCTGTCAGACTGTAGAGAAGTGCAGGTATAGCTGGACCTGTTATAGAACACTTTCTCGAAAGAACAAGTTACAGTTCACCTTCAGCTTGACAATGCTTGAAGTAGTTCTTATTCTGTGTACCATGAATGGTTCCTTGGGTCCGATTTGCACCTTTCATATATAGGTACTTTTGAGCACATTCTCATACTTTAGTACTTTCCTCTTTCCTCTTTTTAGTTGCGTTCCCCTGACAACCCAAAAAAACCCAACAATAGTATTAATAATGAAAAGCAAAAACATAAGCTTTTCCCTGATCTTTCATTTATTTATTACTTCTTACAGTGCTGTCGCTCATGCATTTTTGATGAGGATAGTGTGTTGTTTCACCTAAATCCTGACTTGCATACTGTCTGTGCGCTTGTGTGGACATGCAGATTCTTCTCTGTTGTAACTCGTCTTGTCAGAGGAGCACAAGCGTTGAACTTCCTCTGTGGTCAGCATATGTTTCAAGCTCTAAATCCGTGCCAGCGCTGAGAGGAGGAGATTGCACTGAAGGCAGCAGCTTCTCGTCTCCCTCCAGAGACTGAAGGAGACTCTGATGTCTAATGAGTGGTACATTAAGTGCTGCTGCGACAGCCACGGTGTCTGGGACCTCACAGAGTTCAATTACACCTTGCTGTCCTCTCTGAACAGCTTCTCAGGCATGTTTTCTTTTTTCTTTTAGCTCCTACAAACACATGCTTAGGCCTACTTTACAATTTAGATGTAATTAGGGTGTGATTATGGTGGAAATATATGTTCTTCGCAATCTGATACATGTCGTGTGGGAATTAGGTTATCCCACGGGGCATTTTTCTTCGAGAGAGAGAGCGAGAGAGAGCATCCTAATTACGAGACTTGGAGTCAGCAGGTCCAAGTTCCCAAGGCACCAATGAGGAGTGGCATCTTCATCTCTGCCTGCCTTCCAGTTGACTGTTACTGTTTCACAAGACTTTTTAATGAAGAACCGTGCCCTGCTGTAACAAGGCGGCTGTGACCCAACATCTACATCCCTAAAAGAGCACAATAGTTCAGTTAGACTTGATTATCACTGTTTTTGCTACATACAATGTTGATTGGACTGTTTTTTCCTTCACTTGACTCAAAGTTCACAATGTTGATTCATGTTTATACGTAGAGGTTCATGAAGAAGCATTCTCATTCCTTTCAGATGAAATAAAACACAGTCTTGAAACTTTAAAATCCAATGAATAATAAGCCAAAGTCACGCCACACGTAATGATTAACAGGTGCAGTGGACATAGATTTAATTTGAATAGTCACACTTGTGGTATAAACCTTGTCTTGTAAGTAAATCAGGATCATAAGACACAAACAAACATTGTTTGTTTTTGTTCCTGTGCCCTCTCTTTCATCCTTGTGTGTCTGCAACCACTCACAGAGTAAAACCCCGAGCGTCTGAGGAAAACTACAGCAGAAATCGTGCTGTGTTACACGAGCCAAAAGCTCTCAGCAGTTAGAAATATAGGAAGGAACCAGAGATGGAAAATTAACACGCGAGGTGAATGAATCACAATAACCCTTTGTTTGCAGCGGCTAGTAGGTCAAGGAGTTTTCTCCTGAACAACAGTCTTCTCATAAAGGAATACATGGACTGGAAATGGGTGGAGGGATGGATTGAGATTTGGATCCCAATTTAGGAAATTCCTGTGTTGTAGCAGCAGATTACAATAGAATATACATATACTGTCTCATGGCTATAAAAAATATAAAAAAAGAATATACAGTTCACGGTATGAATTAGAGGGATTTGTGCTCTGAGCTGAATTTACAAACAAAAAGTGAATGTTGGTGAACTAACTCATTGGTGCAACCAAGTTTACAAATACATGTTTTTAAACACATGTTGTTAAGTTTAGTATTGTGTTCACATGTTGGATAACAGTGCAGGTTTCCCCCTCCTGACTCAGCTCTCAGGACATTCTTTCAAAAGTGGTTGAATCATTTGTTTTGAATTTAGCTGCAAGCCAAAAAGGCCGTTTGCGAGCCCCAGAAAAGAGAGAAGAATTTTTTCAAAGTTTCAAAATGTCAATTGGTGTCGTTTTTTTTTCTCTTTCACTTCTTTATTCTGTGAAACTGTAAGTGTGCTTTCTAGTTTGTGACCTAAAATTTGCTTTGCATCTTGCTGTCTCTTGGATCTTCATATTTGTGACGGCTTACCTGCGGATAGGTTTATTTATCCCACCGTGTCATGCTTAGCCTAAGTTGACGCCAGTGCTTATTTGTTATTTTCATCTAAACAGAATATTTAAACTAAGCTGCTGACGTCAGCTCTGTGGCTCCTCATACAAAGCTGCTTGAAATCGTTAAAATGTCTATTTGTAGATCTTCGTCGCTAAATCTTTCTGTTAAAGTGTCCAGACGTGATGCATGACCATTGAACATCCAGTAAAACCTTGCTTTATAGAGGTTTCCATTCTGACATCAGTGTTCAGTGTGCATTTGTGGGTCACTGTATATGTGGGCATGAAAGGGCCAATGCAGCCAGTTTCCTTGAAGGGAAATCGTTACCGTTTCCCCTAAAGCTTTCCCACTCATCCGAAGCATTCCCCTCCCTTTTTGACAGCAACTCCAAATTAACACTGTCCGTCTGATTTAGTTACTCTGATGTTTCAGCCAGCTCGACTCCCAACATAGAGAAGCTACTGTTTGCAGTCGGATGTGTGTGAGTGAAGAATGTGAGGTGGAGGACCAAGAACGGCGTCTCCACCCCGAACAGGGTATCCGAGACTCAGGTTATTTTTGGAACACGGAGGGTGCCGGCCATTATTTGGATTTGTTGTTGGAAGGGGGAGAAGGAGAGCAGCAGATGTCTTAAAGATGATGGCCTTGTCTTGTGGCGCATGCGACCGTGTGCTCCCACGTGCCTCCTCTAAAACTGTCACCATTGCATTAAGTGGAACAGCTGCTGGTGCTCTTTTAAAAGAGGCAGAGATGGAGGAGGTGTTGCACAAAGGAAGAGAAATAAGCTGAGGGGACTTTAAGCGAGGTGATATGGAAATGTAATCTTGTATAACCTGAGCAGCCAGTTTACTTCACTGCTCCTCCATTGTGTTCCTTCTTCCCTCGGCAGACTCTCCTCTCTGTAACTGGGCCGTCCTTTTTCCTCTTTTGTTTTGCAGAACTTTCCCAAAGTGTCTTTGTGACCAGTTGTTTTTGTTCGGTTCGAGCAGCTTGAGATAAAATGCTTTGTGCGAGAGGTGAAGGGTTGCAATTATTCCGGTCACGTCCCTCTGGCATGGATCTGTTGCCTCTCTGTGGAGAAAATCCTTGTTACCTCTAAATCTCCAGGAAGCTGGTGTAACATTACCTCGTCTCTCAAGCGAAATGTAAAGGAACGAGGCTCCTCTTCCTTCAGCACAAACCAGCCACATATAAACACACCACAGTCCTGGATGCAGCCTCAGATTCTGTAATGTTGACCGTTTCCCTGAAGTCACAAGCATTTTTCGGTTTCTCTCCCGGAAACATACAGCAGGAACAAAGGAGGCCACTGTTATGTATGACTTTTTCCAAACCGAAATTATGTTTGGGTGTGTATATGTGTGTGTGTGTCTGTGTGTATTTGACACATAACAATAAAAATGTCTCCTCTAAAATGTGACTGACTAGCACAGTTCATCCATTTTTAATGCATATAGGTGAAATGGAAGAACTCAATCTTTCAGCAGGTATACGAGGGCAACCAGGCATTATTAATTCATATACATACACAGAAAGATCAATATCATTTTGTAATCTTTTTCTCCATCCCTCTTCCTCCTCCTCTTCTTCTTCATTTTTCTCTCGACAGTGGAGCCGAAGGTGTACGTCTCTGCAGGCCCCACGGCTCTGCTGGACGGCGGCAACGAGTCACTGGTGGCCACCTGCATCGCGGAGCGCGGCCGACCAGCCGCCGAGGTTTTCTGGGAAACGGAGCTCTCCGGGCGGACGGAGAAGCAGAGTCAAGAGGAGGCCAACGGCACCACCAGCGTGCACGTGCGCTACATGTGGCAGCCACAGAGCTACGCCCAGGGGAAGACGCTCACCTGCGTGGTGCGTCATGCAGCTCTGGCGACAGAGTTTCGCATACCTTACACGCTAAATGTTCAGTGTAAGTGACTGAAATATAAGACCTATCTTGTGTTTTTTCCTCTGTCAGCACCGAAAGACTCAAAGCACAAAATATTTAATCGCTGTGAGAAGTCGCCAGTGGGAAAAAACAAAACGTGATAGCATAAAAATGTCAACAAATCTTTTCTGAAAATGTACTCAGAGCTAAAAACAGAACCAAATAAACATAGATTTTGTCTAGTTTTGTCATGTAATCATGTACCCTTGTAGTCAGTCTCTTGTGATTCACACACGATGAAACATAGCAAGTTGTAAACCTCTCTGAGAATTATCTCTAATTATACAGTTTGTGTTAAATTTAGAGGAACATCAAAGAAATGTCTCTTTAACTCTGTATTTTTGCAAAATTGCAAAATATGTTCTCTAAATAACTTGGGACAATGAGGGAAATGACATAGAACAGTATTCTAATCATAGCTCTAATTGCAGAGTCTTAAAAGGTAATGTATTTCTTATCAATATTAACTCGTGCTGCTCGCGTGATTAATGGCCGGTGATTCCTGGACGTTTTTTCTTCCTCAACCATAAAGAGGCAATTTAGGACTCATCCTAATGTTATAATCATTGATGCATACTTCCTTGGCGGCCAGTATGTTGCTCTGTGTTTGGACTGTGTGAGTGCAGGCTAATGAAGGTATTTTATGAAATATTGATTAGGCTTGAGCAGCCGCACGAGTAGCAGGAGGCTGGTGGGTGCAGCGGATGGAGACACTGAAACACAGAGGTTAATGCAGGAAGAGAGAGGCTCCACAGTTCAATAAATCATGTCAAATGCAGAGGCAAGGGAATTTAAGTGCAAAAGAAGCACAATTTTAACGTTGAACTGTACGAAAAGGGTCAGTGGACACGGTGAACTGAGGCATCTTCCTGCGTACAGTAATGAGTTCCTCATTTGTCCTCCAGAGGAATCAAAATGAAAAATTGGATCTCCAAGTCAGTGTTTGCCATGTTTTATTACACTGGCATGTGTTGAGCTTCATTTAGACATTCTCCTGCCTGCCCTTTTTTTTTCCTTCTTTGTCATCGGTCGAGTTTATTATTAGCTGCAGTTCATCTACCATCTGAGTGAGTCTGTTATTTTCTAACCTTTCACCACCCCGGGTCATTTGTTTGTCCTCTTGGCGTGCTTTCACCAACAGATCCTGTGTCCTGCTACAGTCCTGCCTTTGTTTTGTCATTACTCGCCACTGTGCTTATAATAGTGTCTTTGTTTCTTCTGTAAAAGCTCATTTGTCATCAGGCTAAGTGGATCACCGTGACTTATTATGAAAACCGAGTTTCACCTTGACACACAGAACAATAAATTAACTCCAACTAAAAGTAATCTAAAGTCATGCCAAATGTTAAGACGAGTGTCTGCTGTTTTTTTGTTTCACAGTTGCACCAATCGTATCGATAGATGGAATTGAGAAAAACTGGTATGTGGGCCAGACAAATGTGAGATTCAACTGTGGTGCCAAAGCCAACCCACCTGCCCGTCACTTCACATGGATCAGGTCAGTATATCAAACATATATTACTCCAAATGAAGCCAATGCTAATATTTTAAAGTCGGAATTTCTTGCTTCCATTGACATCACTTTTTTGATAAACTGGTTGCAGTATCCAGTTAATCTCATAGCTGCCGGTCACAGGGATTTCTCAAATGAAGCAATGAGAAAACAATCCCAGTGAGCTACTTTTTGTTAGCTTTAAAGTCCACATCTGTATTGGATAGCATGAAGTTATTTGAAACCTGCGCTGAGATGACACCTGCCAACTTATAAACTTGTTATAAAAGTTCATTTCTGTCCTGAAGTAGTCTCCAGTCGATGTGAAATCATGTGAGACAATCTGCACGGTTGATGAATGTCGATAATAAAAGCCAGGTGTAAAGTCTGCAGTTAGATCCTCTTTGCCAGGACAAGTTAATGGTTCATAATTGGATCCAGTGAGACCGAACTGGATTAACTACTGTTATTTCACACTTTGAATGCTGCTACGGCAACCAATTAAAAATCTGAGAAGGTTGCCTTTAAAAGTGATGATGAAGTCCGTATGTTGCTTTGTTCAGTTGATCGAAAGCTTCGTGGCAAACGCTCAACAGGAACATTAGTTCGGTAACTGTTGTGAGCAAATACTACCTGACGGACCAGCTGCTGTTTGCTTCACTTGCATTGATCTGAGCAAATGTGAAATGAAGCAGCGAGGCGGAGACACTCCTGTCTATAAATTACCTCCAGCGTAAGTTTGGAGCTCAGACACCGGAGCTGTCGAATGCGCTGCTGCGCCCATCGGGAGGACTCCCTGCTATAAATAAAAGATTCCAAACGGTTCATGCATCACAACAACACCGGCCTATTGGCAGCTCTTTGTCATCATCTCGCTTTTAAAATAAGAAATATTGTCTCATTTGGGCTGACGACTCCAGTAAAGTCCAGACAGCCAAGTGTTCGCTTTTCTTTCCTCCCTCCTTTTATTGTTTTTTTTTTTGCCTGGATGTTTAAACTGTCTTCATGCAGAGGTCTTATCCTCTCCACTGACGGAACAGTTTCTCAAATTATCACAGCCATGTGGTTGTATAATAGCTGCACCAGCCGAACTCAGCCAGCAGAGCAGTGATGTCACTGCAAGTTTTTACACTGAGATGTGCAAATATTTGACCTCGAGCAAGAACACTACTTTATATTTCTCATGTTTTCAGTTCGGACAAAATAAGCTTCCAGGTGTAGAAAAAAATGTACATCTTCAATTATGATCCAGCTCGATCAGAGAATTCCGAATGCGTGTGTCTGTACTATTTGTGTAAGTAATACACTTGGCCTGTAAGAAGCACATCTGCAGTGGAAAAATCACATCACCAAGCATTTGTTGGATCAGTAAAAGCTTGTTGATAGAAGTATTCAAAAAGATTTCAGCGACTTCTTATCACAAATGAACAAAACAGTTACGATCACAAGAATTCTAAATACACTTGCAATAATTTTGTGAGTGAAAATAATACGGAGACTGTGGAAGAGAACAGTTTTTCTCATCTTTGAATGAAAGCCCTCGTCTGGTGGTGAAACTATTGTTTTTTATCCTAAAGAAGAACAAATTCTTCATGCAAACATGCGAAAAACAACATTTCTTCATGTATTGCTTGCTGCATGAGGGCTTTTGTCTTCTTTTTGACGTGCTGCACGTCCTGAAATACTCTCTGTCTGGTTAATTTCTTGTTCCAGGTTGGATGGAGAGATACCGGAAGGTGTTGAGATCTCAAACTACAGCCTGTTTTTCACCCGCCCGTTGGGACGCAATGACTCGGCAATCTATCGCTGCGAAGTAATGAACGACATCGGTCTGCGCAGCCAGGATGTGAAACTCTGGGTGCAAGGTACTTTGAGCATTTTCACACAGTCTATCACAAAGTGCTGAGTGTTTCCTGACTGTTCTCTTCCTTCATAATCGACCTTTCGTATTTAATGTCACTTTAAACCTTTCGCATGCCCGTTTGCATCCATCACATCTTTCTCGCATTAGATCCGAGTCTCGGTGCGACTCTGTCTCTGATGAACTTTTCTGGCAGAGCGAAGCCTCCACATAAATATAAATGTCCTTCCCCAGATCCACTTTCACACATTCCTGGCAACAGAAGAGCATGGAGTGCAGATTAGGAGTATCAGTACCAAACGTTTCCAGTGTTGTGGTTTTGGCAACATTAGATGCCCCAGATAAGGAAAAGGGTGTTTACCCCTGCTGGTTCAGGGTGGTGTGCACCGATGTAGCCCTCCGCTTTGTTTTGCTTCAGGTCAGGTTTCACAGCAGGCGGTAATGAATTGTGTTCGCAGATTTGCAAAACACAGAAGTCTGTGTTTGTGCTCCATAGAATATGTTATCCAACAGTGTTTTGTTCTCTCGCAGCTGTGCTGCTCGAAGTGTGATCAGCTTTACTCGAACTCCCAACTTAAAACTGCGAGACTTCCCTGAATCGTCCCACTGGGCTTCCCTGAAGTAGAATCTGCTAAATGCAGTTGCTGATTCATTGATGTAAATCCTTGTCATAAAACATGCAGCACACTAAACTGCTCCCGTCTGCTTCCTGCGTCTGTCCATGGTTTACTGCATGAGTTCATTATTGCGAAGTCAGGGCGTGGATCCTGAGAACTCTGCATCTCTTTTTATTTTCATTTCTCCACCGCTCCGTTTAATCCCTTTCCAAACAAAGCAACTGCTGCTTCTGGACTCGCACTCCGCTCACACTCTGCTTTTGGTTTCTTGCTGTCGAGAGGAAGGAGCCGGAGGAGTCCCACAAAAAGCCTGTCAGGCTCCATCTGTGTGGAGGCCGGGATTGGACTGCGGCTCCAAACGAAAGCACAGCTGACATCCTGTCCAGGATGGACCAGCGCTGAGCAATTATCTTGCTTCTCTTGTCAAATATTGAGACTTGGGCACGCGGCCTCTTGCCCCCCCCCCCCTCCTGTGGAGATGGCCAGGTTGAGCTCAGCTCTGTTCCCTTCCCCCCTCAGCGGCTGCTTGGTGTAGCTGTTTCACATTCCCAGTTGCCTCTGCAGCCTTGTGGTTTTTGGCTGCTCGTCACTCAGATGATCAGCTACATGCTTGCAGATGCTCCGAAGCTACGTGAGGTTAAAGTGTCTCGCTGCAGGGTGGGATTGATGGTGACTGACGAGGGAGGCGTTTGCCAGCATATCAGTTCGCCAACTTTGATCTGCCTCCTTTATCCCCTCTTATGGTTCTGCTTTTCTCCAGATCCTTCAGGCTCACACACTGCCTGTAATTGCAGGTAATTAGGTTCTTACTCAGTTACCAAATAGTGGAAATCATTATAGCTCTACGGGGATCGGGATTTTGATAACTAGTACCTAAAAACCTCCCGGTGATGCAGACCTCTTATTAGTGCGCGTCACGTCGCTTTGTAGTCGAGGCTTTCATGTGCCGGCGAGCTGATCGGCTGCTGGTATCAGGCTGCTCTGGGTTCCGGAGGCAGGAGGTCAACACGGAGGCCATCGTCCTGACCTTGAACTCCTCTCAGCCCTGCGCTCCGACGCTCCGGTGGCGGCCATCACGAACGGCCGCCACCGGAGGACGAATCAGACGCAGGAACTTCACATCGATCACACAGCGTTTCATCTTCTCACATGACTTCCTCTCAGCAGGCTCCAGGAGGAAGAGCCGATCGCACTCACTCAGACGCTCAGGAGAGCGTGTCCTCCGATCCCTCTCCGTCTCGCTCACACACATTGACATTTTCAGCACTTAACCTCTTTCTGTCCCGCTCGTTTACCGACTTTTTGCTCCAAAGAGCGGCTTTCAACGGAGCATTATTTCAACAGTTCTTTTTTTTTTTGCGGTTTCTCAGGAGAGACGCGTCTCTGCTCTCACTCTGTGCGCCGTAATAAATTAATCTGGAACCCGTTCACACTTGCTGTGTCAGTTGTTACAGAACATAAAGTGTCGTCTTTCTCTGCCTCCGTTTTACAACTCTTCACTCCATCTGTCTTTCTGCTCTGGGTTAAATCTTTTCATCACACGTTCACGTTACAGATCCGCCCCCCACCACGGCGGCCCCCAGCACCACCGCGTCCCTCCCCCACGACACCTCCGGAACCGGCACTGCGGCTGACCAGCGGCGAGCCCTCTTCACCTCCCCCACGCTGGCCTCCTTGGCCGACAGCAGCCTGGGCACCATCATCGGCGGCGCGGTCGGTGGAGTCCTCTTCCTCGTCCTCTTGCTCATCCTGGGAGCCGCCTGCTTCATGCGCCAGCGCCGGACCTTCCGAGGCGACTACTACACCAAGCAGTACCTGGGGCCCACCGACATGCAGAAGGAGTCGCAGCTGGACGTGCTGCAGCCTCACGAGCTGCAGGAGGTCTACGGCGACAAGACCAGCAAAGGCAGCCAGGAGCTGAAGCCCAAGCTGGGCGGAGACATCATTTACCCGGACTACACCCCCGAACGCAAAGACAGGGACGACTGGGCCGACCGGGGGGACGCCCACAGGGGCCTCAAGGAGGGTAACTACTACCCAGATCACTACAACAACCAAAACATGCACCCTTGCGGGCCCCCGGTACACAGCACCATAGTCAACAACGGCTCCCCCTACCTCCCAGAGGACTGCTACGAAAATGGTACAGACAGCGACTACGTGTCCCACATGGACGGATCTGTGATCTCACGCAGGGAGTGGTATGTTTGAGGAGAACAGACGGACAAGCGACTGACGGAGAATCACTCACCAAGTGGCAGATATAGATATCAGAAGAGATCATGTCATTTGAGGTCAAAGAAAGAAAAAGATCCTCCTCGGTTTCGCAGTGAGCTTTCTGAACAATTCAGCTCTGCCTTGATTGTAACCACTCAACCTTAAGGACGCGTTCATGGATTGTATTACTCTTTTGTAGCTTTTGTAGGAGCTATGAATGAGCCGGAGCGCCTCAGCGACGCCGTCTGCGCGACGAGGACGTTTCGGCCGATGTGAACGAGGTTTTTTGCGGTCTGCTTGTTTGTGTTGGCACCTGTCTCCGTCACAGGTCAAAGGTTGGACGTTCAGCCCCTCGTTAGTGAAGTATTTATGTCCCCGCTCGTCTCAGCTCTGCTCTCTTAGAAACCTCAGTCCTTCTGTAGTGTTTTCAAAACAGCCTCCTGATTGATTCAAGCATTTGTCATCCAGGTGAAACCTTCTCTCTCAGCTGCAACCAGTATTTAATGCAAAATATACTGCATGCTTTAATAAAATAAGGTATCATTAGGCGAAAGGGAACGTCACACGACTAAAAGGGAGAATCACACGGACATTGTACCAAGGGAAACACGAGAGATGAAAGTACATCACAATGAAACACTGCCCAGCTTTCACTTTTTACCTGTTGGTGGCGTCCTGCAGACTCATCGTGTCACACGTCGATCCGTTGTGAAGTGGTGAATGTGTAACCTGAGAGCAGTCGCTCGCTGTGGGCTCAGTCCTGTACCTGTAAATACGCTCCTCTTCCAACAACAACCACAACACAGCCCAGCTGCTTCCCACAGCTGCAGACACGCTGGTTTGGCTCTGTCATGGTTAGGTCGGTTTGCAGCGCGGCCAAACAAACTCAGGTTATCTGCAAAAATCTGATGGAAACATTTCGGCTTCGGTGATTTCGTGTAAAGTGCACACTGTGTTTTGTTTTGGAGGTTTTTTTTCCACCACAGCAGGACTTCATGAAACTCCTCTCCTCGGTGTAAACATGTGACAGCTCACTGCAGCTGCTGCTTCTCTTTTAAAATTCACAAAGTACAAAAACAGCATTTTCCAAAGTTTTGTTATCCTCATTGGCTAACAGTTGAGTTTACCTCTGACTCTGTGACAAACAGCTGTCAAAAAAGTTATCGTGAAGTTGTTTTTTTTTTATGAATTTTTTTTTTCTCTCGCTGTAAAATGGTGCAAACGTCTCGTGACTCATCGCGCGCTCGTCAGTGCTGCTTTATTCTTCATCCAATAGAAAATGAGCTTTGTGGGTGTCGACTCAGCAACATGTTAAAGTGATGGTGGTGAGTAATGCTCACTCGGTGGGATCGACTACTGAAAACAGCAATCGAATCTGGAAGACTTCCCCTTTATATCGAATCTACCGTGAGAATACTAAAATCAGATCTCTCTCTCTCTCTCTCACGTCACTTTATTGTGTTTCCGGCCAAAACAAGCGATTCAGTGACGGCACAGACGACCACTGCCATTCCATGCCACGCAGCATGAACTGTTTCAGTATAAGTGACGCTTTTAAACTTTTGCCCTTTACTTCTTTGTCAAACTGGTTGGAAAATGACACTGAAGGCAGATCGATCATTAACGTCGACAAGAATCGTTACTGTTCAGCTTTTTCACAAATGAGTTAGTGCAATTTTGAGGGTCTATAAAGTCTGTTGCATGTCCCTTTACTTTCCTTGTATTAGAACGAGGTGCTGGCTTGTTAAACACGACTATAAAGAGGCTTGATTACCTGATACAAACCAATGAGTGGCTACTGCAGGAAAAAAAAGGTAATGACCCAAAATTGAAGCACCAAGCCAGGCCGGCTGTTATCAGGTGTTGCTGGAGTTCCTGGTGAAGCAGTGAGAAGCACAAGTCTGTCATTTCAGTCGTCAGTAAACAGCAGAACGGAGCCAGCGGGGCTCTGGCCACCTTCATGATAACAGGCTGCCTTTTCCATCTCCCCCTCTTCAATATCCTCTGATTTCTGCCAACACCAATCAGTCATTACAGGCTTTTTATTTTTTTATCAAAAGAGAGATGAAAGTGAGGCGTGATAAATCCCAGATGTGACTGTTAACAGCTGTCATCATCTGACATTATGTGGCTCCATAAACCACCGACGGCTTCGCCGCTCCCGCTCGATGCTCCGCCGTCACGAGTGTAAATAAGCGACAAACAGCGAAGGAGGGACGATCCTGAACGGGCCCTTCAGCTTCAGTTTGTGTGCGTCCGTTTGAAGTCTGAACATTTGGGTGTTTGGTAGGAGGGGGGCGAGCGGCTGATGTCACTCCTGAGCAGGCTGTAATGTCGGGGTTTGGCTCCTCGGAGGGCGAGCAGCCATCATGGAAACAAGAAACTTAATCCACGAGTGAAGAAGGGGGCAAGAAAAAAAAAAAAAAGGCGAGCATCTGAAGCACGGAGGTTGGAGCGCTCGGTGAAACGACTCCCCACGGGAAGGATCTCTCTCTCTCTCTCTCTCTCTCTCTCTCTCTCTCTCTCTCTCTCTCTCTCTCTCTCTCTCTCTCTCTCTCT
>JAUESE010000020.1:18849932-18861341 GCA_032274725.1 Malacoctenus triangulatus
GTTTGGCCCTTGAAGAGAGTGCTGGGTGTGAGAGGTGGAGGCAGGAAAGGTTAAGAGACATTTTGGCTGAGATTTGAAATCTCCAAGTGCTTCGAGTTTACTAATATAACACCATAGTTACAAGACCATTTTAGAAACAATAATGTTTTCGTCTCCATGTTGACAAGGCGAAGGCTTATAACTGCTTGCACCCTATAAATCCTGAAGATGGACGTTATGCTGGCATGGATCTGTTTACACATTGAAATAGTGGAAACCTGCAGCTTACATTTTAGATCCAAAAACAAACATCCATCACGTAAATCTCTCACTTTTTGGGTTTGATGGTGAGGTTTGGGCAAATAGTACTTATGGTTAGTGTTAAACTGACTTTCCAGGAAACGCAGCGTCCTCCTGAGAAATGGAGACTGAAGTGTGTTGAGCCGAGTGAAACTTACTAGTGAAAGAGGAAGGGGGACATATATAACAAGTTCTTCGTTGTAAGATTCGCTTTCTCAGGCTACAGAAGTTCCCACATCGTGTGCCAGCCTCTGAGCAGATGATTCAAAAAGCCGTTACAAACCACACGATCACACCGTGCTGGCACGGTGACGGTTGCCTCGTCAGGTCATTTCATTCACTGTCAGCCTTCTGTGGTTTCAGGTGACTCAACACTAAAGATGATCAACTCGAGCAAGAACAAGAGCGGCGTCTGAATCGCCGTGCGCTGCCAAACTGCTGCAGAACACATCCACAGAAACCGGTTACAAGTCACAGAACATCGGATGACAGTCGGTTACTTTTAAAAGCTTTCCATCCATCTTCTGCAGCTGTTTTTTTTTTTTTTTCATTCATCCGACATGAAGTCAAACGGGAGCCGGAGCTGACTCAAAGTGAACAAAAAGCAGAGATAACTGCGGAGAGGTCGAAAGTCCAAAACCTGCATTCAACTCTTCCTATTCATAGTTGACTGGTGACGCCTGCCTAATGAACGACAAGGCCACTTAGACTCATCAGTTCCCCAAACGAGCGTGTTGTGAGTCTGTGACAGGAAGTCAGACAGCTTGGAGGAAACTGATGCCTGCACAGGAAGAACATGCAGCCTGAACTGAGAGTTGGAACTGTGTCATGTGAGTCAACAACACTCACCACGACTCCGACATGCTCAAAACAAGCAGATGACGGGTCAAATCAAACATTCTGAGTTGAAGAGTTGAAGTTTGATTTGGTCTCCTATAGATCCGTCCTAATTTCAGCAGATACAAGTACAGTGAATGGCCTAAAAAGCTACAAACACGAAAACAGTAAAGTGACAGGCTCAAAAAATAATTGAGTTATTGAATATCAAACATTTCTGAGTCATGAAAAGATTTCCTTTTGTCTTGTGCCAGTTTTTCTGCAGGGTTGTAAGTGAGAGCTTTAAAGTGGGTGCGAGTGAAAGGCCCTCTGACATTTGGCTTCTACAGATGATCTGTCATTTGTCAAGCAACACTATAAACTGTTTATATTGTCAAAAGTCACCATAAAATCTGGTAGCTTATGATTGAAATGGCCAAGCTGGCTTGTATTTCTGAATTAAATATGGTTCATTTTAAATAAAGCAATGTCATAACTTGATGACAGATATTTGTGGGGACTGTGTTTCATTTGCAGACCAACACTGAGTCATCACATTTCCATGAAAGAAGAGGATTGGAGTTCGACCACTTTTTGGGGTAACTTTTCTCTTTTCTCATTTGTGTTTTTTGGCACTTCTCAGGGTGCCGAACTGGGCACAACAAATACCTCTGCATAAGGCAAAAACACAAGCAAACTCAGAGTGAATTTGTACGAGCATTATGTCATAAAACAATGAGCAGAAGTGAGTGATTCCCCAAACTGCGGGGCACGAGCGGCGGCGACGAGCCTGCAGACAGGCGGTCTCCGGGGGCCTCGGCAGGGACAGGATGGTATGAATGATGCATGGCTTCGCCGCTTCCCCTGGCGCCCGGCCCTGTGAGGTGGCTGAGTAACCGAACAGACACGTCCTGCAGCAAACAGACCCGGGGCGAGGCGGGGGGGGGCATGCGAATAAAGCGAAAACTAAGAAACATGCAAATCGACCCGACAAAAGCACGAACTCACGCCGGACTCGTGAGAGCGTCTGACTCTGTGTGGGTGCGCGAGTGGCAGCGTCGAAGCCGAAACGTCAGTGTCAGCTGTGGAGGGTGTGTACCTCCAACCATAAACCACAGAAAACACATGCACTTTAAATATCTCTGTGCCTGACACACAGCTGGTACATCCAACTGTGTCTCACTCAATGACACCATCATGGGATGCTCGTGGCTGTTGATCTTGGGTCTTGTCCTAAATGTTGCTCATTGCTTGGAAACTGCGGGTAAGTGTGCAGAGTTACAATCCATCTGTGACTCTCTGCTGTTTATGGGCTCCTTTTACTGCTCCTCCAGGTCTTATTTAACCTGTGGCATTTACACTGAACGGCCCTGCTGTGGTTTACCTACGTGATTAGTCCAATTATAAATGCACAATAAAACCGCAGACTCAATGCATCTTGAAGGCGCTGGATAATCACTGTTTCTGCAATATATTGCTGATGACATGTCAGCGTCGTCGTCCAGGCAGGCAGTTCATTAGTATTGATCAGCTGTGTCACTTAAAACCACAGTAATTTCTTTACAACCTTTTAAAACTAATGTACGAGCTTCGTTAACATTTCTTCTTTTTTTTTCCTCCCTCTCGTTCTGTTCATCGCAGAAAAAACCTTTTCAACGAGCCTTTCTCGCGCTCCGGCTGTTTGCTTCAGTGCTGCTCTTGTTTCTGCCGAGTCATTTCACTCCCAGCTGCAGAAGAAATTTAAAATGTGTGAAAGAGCTGTTTCCTAAAGTCAACGGTCCTGTTTGTTTACCACATCCCCAGCCTGCAGAGGAAAGCGTAGCTGTGTGCTTCGGTTGAGTTGTGACTCTTTGGTGAGAAAAAAGAAGCCCCTGAGGCTCAAGAAATATGATGCAGCAGATGAATGCAGGCTTTTTTCCCCCCTCTCACAGTTATTACCTAGTTTGTATCCTTAAGGTGTGTCTTTTTTTTACCATTCTTGGCCGAAATTTATTCTGGCAATAACCTGCAAGGGCAAATGAATTATGAACCCACTAGACATAATTGAACTGATACAGCGTATTTATTCCTCTCCCTTGCTGTCCTTTCCTCTTAAAAGGCTTTGGATTTCTTCCATGTTGTTCCTATTTGCTGCGATATATCTTAACACCACCAACATTTCCGGCATTCACTGTGTTTGATGCACAACAGTTTAAGCAGCAGCTGGCTGGTGTGTGCAGAGATTTTCCTCGAAGCCGTGCGGCGGCAGCAGCATTCGATCATCGTTTTACTCATCGTGCATCGGAAGCTAAATGAGAGTTCCCGGCTCCCGGTGTCCTCACCTGCACTTTGACAGAATCAGCAGAGGAAGCAGAGTGAGGGGGACTTGGTATGCACCGGAGTCTGCACAATGTCCTTACTGCAAGTGCTAAAGCCTGTCAGCCTCTATTAAATGCCCTTTCCTCTAAAACCTCTTGTTACTGCAGCTGCACTCGGCTGCATGGAGGGAAGAGGCTGCTGCTGTCTGGGTTTGGATCCAGGCACAACTTTTGGACTGTTTTCATTTCATTAACATAATGGAGTCTTCTAATAAACATATACAGAGAGGACAAGGCCAAAATTTATCAAGAGTCATCCTGTGCCACGAGAAACATTTCGTGTCTGCACTTCTTTTAGTATCGTAACACCCTGAGATGACTTTCAGTTCAACTCTTGTCTGACATTTTCAGATTTCTTTACAACTTTGGCTCACAAAAATCTAAACTTTAATCTTGGGAATTAGCACAGGAGTCTATTGGGTCAGGTGACCTTCGGACTCTGCAGGAACAAACCATATGTTCAGAAAAGTAAGAGAAAAAAATAACTAAATGCAAAAGATTCACAGACGTGAACAAAAGCTGTGAGAGAGAAAATGAGAAAAAGATTTTTCTCTGCGACTGAAGTTTTTTTTAGAATTTTGTGACTTTCACCGTAGTTGTTGGAAAGAAAGCAGAAAGCCAGAGAGCAGATGCCATCAATTTCACTTTTTGTTTCCATTTTTGTTTCCTTTTTCAGTTTCTCTCTCCTTTGTTTTGGTCCTGCTCATACAAAGTCCTCAGTCAAAACTGTCTGTCGTAGGTTTACGTGCAAACTGCAGAACTAACGAACAACAATTTGCGGTGAACTGCTGAATCGCTCCAAACGAGGGTGGTGAAAATGTTGAAAACGTCAATATGTGTTGGGGTTTAATTCAAGTCACCAGTTGTTTCTATTGATTAGGCACCGAGAAGATCTAATCATGATAAAATGACCGAGGACCTCATCGCCGGTGACCCCGGTCACCGCGCTCCATCCATCACAGTTTCACTTAACTGGTGAAACACAATGAGACGTGTGGAACGTCTCTCACATGCACAACAATGGACATCTATCAGCCTGCAGTCAGGCCCCTCAGGAAATGGAACGACCACATGTCCTCTGTCTGACATTTCTGCTGCGCTCGTGTTTGCAGCTTCACGAGTGTACAGCTGAACTCTCGACCTCTCAATTACTGCTGAACGTGGTGTCGCTCTGCTCTCGCAGGTCTGGAGACGATGCTGGCGATCTCTCCCAACATCACCGCGCTGCTGGGAGAGGACGCGCTCCTGAGCTGTCAGTACCTGGGCCAGAGTCCCATCCTGAGCGCCGAGTGGAAACAGAGAATAAACTCCAAAAGTAAAGATAGGAGGCTGGCGGGCTTCTTCAACGGCAAACCGTTTGGCCGAGCGGGCTTCTCCCAGCCCGACTCTCTGACCAACCTCACCGTGCAGATGAAGGTGTCCAGTGTGGAGGCAGAGGGAGAGTACATCTGTGAATTTCAGTTGGAGGAGGAGGATATTTTTGGCAGACTGTATGTGACTGTCGTAGGTAAGCCAGAGCATGTGGAACTGTTGTCCTCTTTGATGTCCTGCTTCTCTTTTTTTGGTGGCACAAATGCGAGAGTCTCTCGAATTTCTTAGGGGGAAAATCTCCTGCAGACAGATTAAATTACCCTCATCCATCACAGCGAGCTTTTTAATTTAAAAGCTGTTATTCGTCAATAGATAAAAAAGAAAAGTGCTTTTGTTACTCGAGTCAAATAAAGAGAGTCAGATCAAAATATTGAGAGTTGTTTACTCTGTGAGTGAACTTGCATAACATTTTTAATCATGTTCAAAATCGCTCCTAACGGAAGATCAGCGTGTGGAAGGGTTCATTTTTCTCATGTGAAATATGAAAGGTCAGATCTGCTGCTCCTTCTGTCTGACTCTCTCACTCTCCCTCAGCTCGGCCTGACGTCCAGGTCCTGGTCAATGCAGAGACCGTCAACGACACTCATTACCAGACCGTGTCGTGCTCTGCTGCCGGCGGCAGACCCCCAGCTCAGATCAGCTGGCTGGTGGGCGGCCTCCCTCCCTCCAGTTCCCTCTTCTCCGTGGACGCGGGGGAAACGCTTCACCCGAACGGCACGTCCACCTCCAGCAGCGCCCTCCGCTTCCCAACCCACCTGCAGGACGAGGAGGGCGTGGCCTGCGTGGTCCGACACCCGACCCTCCCGGACCCCGAAGTGACCGCAGTCACGGTGGAAACCTTCAGTAAGCTCCCGCTCACACTTCAGTGTTGTGTTGCCGCGCGCGGCGTTGCCCGGGAGGCGACACGTTGTGTTGCGTCACCGGTCAGCCGTTTGCAATCATGCATCATGACTCAGCATCTTGCAGCACAATAAGTTTCTCCTGCTGGTTCCTCGCGCGGGCCGTTCCCTCTCACTCTGCTCCACATACGCAGTGACAGACCATAAATCACGCAGCACAGTGCAGCGCATTCATGTGGGACTGCGCTCTTTCATTGGAAACAGGCAGATGGAACAGAAAGCCACAGAAACTAATTATTATGATTACACAACGCAAAGTGTTTCTTGGGGGCTGCGTTTCTCCTCCTTAAAACGTTCAACCACATCCACCTGTTGACCAGGTGGGAACGCGTTCAAGGTCCTGCACAAAAGGACAAGTCCAAGATAAAATCGTTCAACAAATCTTAAATAAAACACAGGAAAGTATACAGCATAAGTATTTCACAGTCATCAAATTTTCCTCCTTTGGTTTATTTCTCAAATATTGAAATTTGAACTTCTATAATTTCAACACTTAATTGTCGTATCATTGATTGAACACTGACTCATCAGTTTTTTCTACTGATTGTTTTGTTATATTGGGGTTTTTTAATGCACTTGTGTGAAAAATTGACTCAAAAATGTTTGCCTGTTCTCATCTTGAAGAATTCATGTATGTTTTTGTTTCATTAATTCTCAACATTAACCCTTAATCAGCCTGTGCCACCATTTCAAATTGTGAGTAACTGGGAATTTTATTTACATTTTTTGTAAATTTTCCCACATTTTTTTATTTTCAGAGCAAAAACAAACATCAAACGACACAAAATTGAAAAATTGAAAATGCTACGATTTCAAGTCACTCCAAGTCCCTAATTTGGACTCGTAAGTTAAAGCCAATCCTTCCAGGAACTGTTAGTCGGCACTGATTTTCAGAAACTTGCTCTTCACTCATTCACATATTTTCATGCTGCTCACACTCTCACACAGTAGCACAATAAGCGAGTGGTTGACTGTGTGAGCTGATGCATAGGTACAGAGTGATGTAAGGCCCCTGTGAAGTGCTCTGCGTCCACTCGAAGCTAAAGTGAGAAATTGGCTTTCAACTTTTGGTGGTTGATTAGTCTCAGTCCTTGGAGCGACCTCTGAATCGACACGTCAGGCAGCGCAGAACATCTTGCATGGATACAATAAATGTTTATACGGCAGACTGGATAGTAACCGTCCCATCAGCATCGTCCGGGTCGGCCAGCTCATTTGTCCATTTACACCCAGTGCAGCACTTAAAGCTGAGGTAAATTTCTGCAGCGGTCGAATCCACGCGTGACTTTGGGTGTCGGCAGATGGAAAGTTAAAATCCTCAGTGTGCTAGCTCACCTAAAGCGGACGTAGCCCTCCTCAGCTCTGGAGCCGTTATGAGGTGTGAGCGCACGTCTCTGACTCATTAAGGATGTCTGGTTATTACATGACACCACAACTTTAATGTATTTGATAATAGACTCTAATCTCTGCTGATTCCCAGCATTAAAGCCTGTGGTTCTCTCAGCTTTGGTTGGCCAGCAGCTGGGCCAGACATCTGCTCTCAGCGGCAGCTCAGCCAACAGATGGGACAGGTGATAAGCCTAAGTCAGCACTCTCCAAAAAACCCAAGCAGAAGCCCCCTCATGAGCCCGTGTTTAGCTAACATCCAGCTCATCCGGCCCGACCTTCCTATTTGAGGAAAACAACCTGAGACTTTACTTGATATCTGACTTTTTAATTTGCTGGAAAAAACATTAGAGACCTTGTGAAAGAATAACTCTTCTCGCCTTTCTTCCTGCTCCTCAGCCCGGCCAACTGTGACCATTAAAGCAGAGATGGTACAAGAAGGAGGAAATGATTTCTGGGTGGTCTCGTGCGTTTCGTCTGGAGGGAGACCCGACACTGACATCTCTTTGGCTTTGAACACGGCGGAAGAGCCGCAGCGAGAGAACGACACAACCTCTGACCTGCAGAGAGTCTCGGTCTTCCTCCCTGCGACAGAGCATGAAGGCCGCAACGTCACCTGTCTGTTTAACCACCCCAAATTTAAACACAGGGAGTCACGAGTCTTCACGCTGCCGACGCTGTGTGAGTAACGCCGCTGTTTGAGACGACGTGCAGGTTGAAAAGTGACAGAAAACAGACATGTCTTGTCTTTTTTCTGCAGATCTGCAGTCAGGAAACATTTCTGGCGACGACGCAGACATTCAACGACTGGAGCTGCAGGAAGAACAGACCGACGTTGTCATCGGCTTTCAGGTCACCGGGAACGTGCCCCGTTACAATGTCAGCTGCAAAAAGTAAGAGCTATTCGGTGCTAAAGCGGCGCTAAGTCCTCAGTCACTTTAAGAGAACCTTTGAGAGGGAGAAAATAGAAGTGGTTTTGGCAGATGTTAACAACGAAGCCTGTGCGAGCAGCTGGTGAAGTAAAATCTGACATAAAAAGGATTCAGAGCTTTATAATGGGAAACTCATCAGAGTGGGAGGAGGAGGAGGAGGAGGAGGAGGAGGAGGAGGAGGAGGAGGAGACGACTCCTGACCAGAAGTCAGAAAAAAAGCTTTTAATGTCAATAAATGAGAAGAAATGATATCAGAAGAGGTCAAATAAGAATGGAGCCACACAAAAGGAATCAAACAGTTTACAGAATTTGATTTTGTTTATTATGACGAATGCTTTTATTGATAATTCATTCTCATTGTTGTCATTTTGTGTGTCTCTGCAGAATTTTGCTTTGAAATATGGGAACTTCTTTTCTTGATGTTTTCCTTTGTTGCGCCTGTGTTTATCTTTGTCACATGATCAAACGTAACGGAGCGTATTGATGTTCAGACCTTTGTTAACAGACAAATTACATCTTCTTTCAAGCACATGAAAACTAAACCAACCAACAAATCACGTGGGTGATGCGGTGAAAACTTTTGAGGCATAAAACCGCGAGCGGCAGACAGCAGGAACCAGATTTATACGCGTTTCCTGAGCAAAGTGTTTTTTTAAACTGTACCTTTCGAACTGTGAAAATCTCAACGCAGAAACAAGAAGCTGGTGTGTTTATCTCTGCTCTGTAGGGATGATGGCCCTTTGCCTGAGAGTGTGGAGCTGGTTGGCACGAGCCTCACAGTTCAGGGTCCCGTGGAGAGCGAGCATGCTGGCCTGTACCAATGTGTTGCCTCGTACCATCATCTCCAAGCCGTGCTGCACATTAACGTTACAGTCAAACCGGTTATTCTGCAGCTCGGTAGGTCAAACTTTTTCCTAGACTTTCTCAGAGGGTTTTTAATTTTGCGTCATCGGTGTATCAGACGTTGTTTTCCTCCCCGCTCCTTCTCTCAGTTCCTCCCTGGATACAGGTTGATATGCGGAGCGAAGACGGACGTTGGATGATTGAATGCTCAGCAGCTGATGCCGTTCCTGCTGCCAACATGTCCTGGCTTCCACCAGAGGGTGTGTCTGAGGGCTTTTGGTTCAATTCCACTTCTCATAATGGAAGCCACTCCGTCAGGGGAGTCTTACTCCTCCCTGCCTGCCCGCCTCGGGAGCTCACTGCTGAGTGTGTGATAAATCACCCGGCCTTTGAGGAACCAGAGTACAGAAGTGTTACGCTCCCTCTTTGCGGTATGTTCAACATATCAACTGAATGTATAACACTGAATGCAGATGGATTTGGCTGCGGATGCAGCGTAGATTTTTATCTCTTTCCGAAGAAAGGCCCATTCACTTCCCAAGTTTCACCTCCGAATTTCCCACGCAGCTCCACCGAACATCACCATGAACGTCAGCGCCGAGTGGAAAGATGGTCGCAAGTACACAAAGATCGACTGCTCCGCCAACAGCGCCGCCCCTGCTGCTGATGTCGCCTGGCACGTCGGAGACGCCGACGACACCATCAGTTATCTATCAGAGACTGAAGTCCGGGATGACGGTTCGGTGTCGGCGCGAAGTTCTGTGTATTTCCTGTCCTCTCTGCATGCTGGTCAGAATTTAACATGCACCGTGAAGCATCCGAGCCTGGAGGCACCAGAGAAAACAGTGATACACGTTCCTGTGCAAAGTATGCTGCGTCTTCGCCAGAACTGTTTCTTCCACGTGTACAACTTCTCAGTCCACTCCTTTTGTCCGCAGGAGCTCCTTGGCTGAGTGTGTCTGTGATGCCGCAGCGGCACTCGTCTCTCTGGCTGGCGGCGTGTGAATGCAGAGGTGAAGGAGTCGGCGCGAACCTCAAGTGGATTCTGCCTGAAAATGCCCAAACTCCAACGTGCATGCACACTCAATCTGAAGGAGAGGAACTGAAAGCCAGGCTGACTTATGAGTTTTCTTTGGCCCTCCATGAGGGGGAAGACCTGACCTGCGAGTACCAGCAGGAAGACGTGACGACAGTGAGGAGGACGGTTCACATCCCCACATACTGTAAGACACAAGGCGCTCTACGGATAGATCAGAGACCTGCAATTAAAGTTAATCTTAATTCACTCTTTCATTCTTCAGCTATCTCCATCAGAGTCCTGAACCACACCACGCGTCTGCAGAGTCACTACAGCAGACAGCCCGCGAACCACCGAGTGTCGCTCAGTGAGAGTCATCACATCCAGAAAATACTGCTCCAAGTCGAAGGAAATGTGCCCACCTACAACCTCAACTGTCAAAGGTGACGTGTCCCCCGTCCTGCGGATGTGTACCGTCCTAATCCTGACCCGGCGACTCCTCTGAATGTGCATCACCAAAGATAAGAATTTAGAAAATAGAAAAAATAAATTATTCGACTTTTTTTTTGCAATAACTTGTCACAAAGGATTTTTTTAGTTTATTTGGATGAATGAATTGGAGCTCACAGCAGCAAAACTGCGGCTGCTCATCAGTCGATATCTCAGTCTGGCAACGAATCAACAGAATGTAAGAGGACTCGTCAGCTCGGCGCTGCAAAAGACGCAGCAGGTGAAGCTTTTTTCAGCACAAACTACAGAAACCATAAACCGTGTTTGTGACCTATTGTGAGCTCCATATTCAGCCTTTTGTTAATGTTGGGAGTGGTTATTCCAATCGGTCTGAATGTTATTATTATGACTCCTATGACTGGAAAAAGGCACATTTTCCTAAAAGCAGCTGTATTTAAACACTGCCAAAGTTAACCCCCCACCCCCAAAAAAAGCCTCTCGTGAGCACGGCTGTAACCGCATCATTTTTGTGCTGAGATTTTAAGTATTCGAAAGTGAACAGAGGAAGTGATTGTGGAGGCGTTTTGTTAGTGTTGGAGGTTCAACATTTCCTTTTTCCAGTTTTGCACGAGGCCATGCTTCTTTTCATTTACCTGCATACAAAAGATTATTGTATTGGGGGGGAAAACTAAAAAAATAACCCTCAACAAACAGACTCTTTCCTCAAAAATGTTAAAATATTCCCGTGTCTCTTGTGTTTAAGGAGTGACGGCTCATTTGTTCCAATGGAGGGGGCTGCCATGGTCTTTAGGTCGGAGCCCACGAGGCACGATGGGGGCCTGTACACCTGCTCGGCCTCCTTCTATCACCACACGGCCACAGTCAACATCCAGGTGGAGGTCACGAGCGAAGACGAACAGCTCAGTGAGTGGCGGCCATGTTGACTTTCTCCCTCAGACTGAAGTACAGGCTGGTCATAAGAAACAGTTTCAGGAAGGTGAACAACAGTGTTACAGCTGCATTACGGCCACTGCACAAACCGTAACTTAGAAGATAAA
>JAUESE010000020.1:18939882-18961388 GCA_032274725.1 Malacoctenus triangulatus
GAAGGACAACAGGAGGGTTAAAAACCAGCATTGACACTTGGTTCCAATATAAACAACTCACATTTTAGATTTTCTGCATGCCTAAAGTTTAGTAAAGTGTTTGAATGCACAACTTCAAACAAAATACAAGCATAAATAGTTATCTATTGAGAGGATTATCTTGACAGTGACTGAATTTCTTCCGACTGGTTTCGTTGCACTTGCCAGCTCGTTTGCACCGACTCCGACAGGTGTGAGGTTAATGTACGCTGCGATGGCGGTGATTGATGGCTGGCCTCTGTGTAAGAAATCTCAATAATCCTGAAAAGACAAGAAAATGAGGTGTGTTGGCGAGCCATTTGTTCCTGCGGCCGGGCCGGGCCGCGGCGTCCCATCGCTGCCCATGAGGCCTCTTTACCTTGAACACACTGATCCAGAGCCCATTTTCGGCGGAGCGGAGAGTGATGGAGAGGCGACTGTCTGTGTTTTGTCAGGCCTTTGATGGACTCATTGACTGTGAGAGGTGTCGCGGATTCAGATGGAGACTCGCAGCTCAGCGGAGAGGCGGGCAGAAACAAAGAAGACCCGTCCTTAGTGGAGGAACGCAATAACTCACTGCCGTCACGTCTGTAGGAGGTTTGAGAACCACTTCAGGCATCTCATTTTGAAGAAGCACAATGATGGGAGGATAAACTCATTCTTGATGGTTATACAACCGCCGCAGAGGCGACTTTTACTCAACGCAGACGATGTGCTGCATAACACCGAATGCTTTCAGTAGGAAGTGGATCTAAATGTATGTGCTCAGGTATCCAAGGTAACAAATCCCAGTCTGGGGATTTCTCTAAGCTGGGATCATGCAGAGGTCCTGCTCGTCACACTCTTGTAAAGGGCAAATCGGACTGCTCCTCACGCCAATATCCCGCTCCTTCATACATGTGTAGGTGGTTTAACACTCGAAGGCTCCAACACTGAACAAATGTGCAGGCAATTCAGATTGCTTGTCAAGCTGCATGAAAAGTGTTTCATGGATGTGTCGGAGGCTCCGTTGCTGCCGTCTGTTCTACATTTAATCACGTCGCTTGATTTTGTTCGGGGGCTTTTCTTGCGTTTTCAGTCAAAGCGGACTGAATCAGTCAATGGTTTCAAATTCATTTTTGTTTGGACGGATATTCAAATTGGATGTTTATTGTGGACAATCAAGGGAAATAAGAAAAAAAAGTGGATTTCTCATCGTTTACAGCGTTTAAGTCTGACAACCAAAGTTTCCTCTTCAAATTTTTAGGGTGAATTATGGCACAGAAAAAAACCTTGATAACTTGTCATCAACCAATATCAGTTTGAAAGAAAAATGTTGGTTCATGAGTCATTTAACTAAGTAATTGTGAATATTGATTACAAATCTTTATTTTTTTGTAGAGTTTCACTGCTTGTATTATCTTTATATCAACAAACTATGTAAAATAATTGTAATTATAAAGCATTATTCAGACAAAATCAAATTGTATGCTCTTGTAAAGAGCATTCTTCATCATTCGAGCATTTAATAAGTGAACAATAGCTTTTTTCTGGTGCTGTTTTCTCAGAATATACGCAAAACAAACTGAGGTCAGAGCTGATCGTAAATTCAGCAACAACCTGACAATCGTGAGGATCAAATCTTGTTTTGAGCGATTTTTCCAAAAGGACAGTCATCCCTGCTAAACGCAGCTGCACACCTGGTGCAGGGACGCAGGTTCAACTCTGCATTGTTCTTCCTTCCATTCTTCTCACCACCAATTTGATGCTTTTTGTTCATGTGACCTTGAGCGCCTTTGAGAAAACAAAGTGCGAGCGTTCGATGCTGCCAGTGGGGGCTGTGACAGCGGGCTTTTTTTTTTCTTTTTTTTTGCTGCCGTGCCTTTGAGCTCTTTCCATTCAGTGGTGGTAAACATTTTCCCCTTCAGAGGAGGAGTTGATCGACAGGCTTAACTGTGGAGCAGTCTGCTGCCTGGTGTATTTCTGTAAAATACTTTCTAAGTTCTTAACGCTTATGATAAAATAGCATCGGTTTCCTGCGTCTTTGTGAAGGCTGCTGCTGCTTTCAGAAAGATTTGATTGCCTAAATGGCGGAAAGAACTTCATCCCTCATCAGAGATCTGACCTTTGGAAACAATACTGTCTCGCCATCCTGCGCATCCTTTCAGGCCTTTTGAAGATAAAATACACTTTTGTGGTTCTCGTTAGAGCCAGACAGCGAAGCGTTGGAGCGTATTGACGACAAACTTGGTCGAACTACATAAACTCGCTCTCAAAGTACTGTGCAGATAGATTGATGGTGAGTAATCACTGCCGTAACAATAAATTTCCAGTTTTAGGAGCAAACGCCGCAATCCAGCGGGGCTCGGCTTTATCTCGACAGGTTCAGTCAGGATTAATAGCCCCTTGTCCTCAATACATCAGCAATATGCAGGATTGCTGCAATTTTAGCAGCACAGAGAGCCACAAAAATGCCAAATGATAAGAACTTATTGGAAATGCAACTCGGTTACTGTAGCTTGAATAAACTGCCTATTTTTATGCTTCATTAAAACAAACGTTCGACTCGAGATTAAAAACTTTTGCGACGAGCCGAAGTTGAGACCGCTTTATTACAACCAAAGCGTGAAAATGTCTTTTAAATTGATTTCTACCCACTCACCTCGTTCTCGGATTATCCCAGCTGTTTTATGTTATGCTGATTTTTCGGAGGCTATTTACACGACGTTACCACACAGCACCCTGAAAATATGTATGTAAATGTAACCTACAGCTGTTGGAGTCATTTAGCTGTCAGTTCATTTTTAAAATTACATCCAAGCAAAGAGACGATTACGCCAACAATCAACGAAAGGCACGGAGTGAAAAAAGTGACAATTTAACAAGCAAAACGCAACAATAATTGTAAACAGATGGAGCGAGCGAAGCGCAGACGTATAAGTGAAGGTTGGAAACTTTGCGTCGACCAGTGCAGCGTCTCCTCGGAGGAAGAGCCGGGTCAAAGCTGGCGAACATCTGTCACTGTGAGCAGAATCATCACGGCAAAGCATTAATTAGCACATTTGGCCCCAATGTTACATGTAGATTTGAATTTAAAATGTTGAATGCTGTCTGTAAGCCTGCATAATTACATGTCTCGTTGTATCCAAGTATGAAGACGAATCCTCAGGCTGGTGAAGGGAAAATTTCATTGAATGTGACGAATAAGTACCACAAAGTCTCTGCGGTTTGAGAGGAACCTTAACAACGAGTTTTTGCCTTCAAGAAAGTGTTAATACAGTTGGTGTGAAGAGCCACAAATGTTCTAATCCGTAATTATCTCCACCAAGGAGGTTATGTGATTGCTTCAGGTTGTTGGTTCCTCTGACTGTGAACAGGATAACTCGAAAACTTCTGCACGGATCTGGATGAAATTGGTAGGATGGGTGGGGGTTGGTAAAGGGACGATTTGACTGAATTTTAGTGGTGATCCGGTTAACTGGTGATCCAAAATGATGAATATTGCACTTGTTTTGTTGTGTCACCAAAGGGTTAACTTGACAGTTGGTCTTTAGAAGTCTTGTTTCTATGTGTTGTTGTGCGTTCAGTAGCTCCGTTGCATTAATGCTGGCTATGGTGGTACATCACTAATGTGTGGCATGGCGGAGGTTTGCGCTCTCTTGCGTACCCTCTCTGGTTTACTTCCTTTTGCTGTTATTGTGTCTGCCTGAGCTGATGCTGAAGCCGCCGCCTTCACATCCTGTCTGACGTCTGTACATATCTCTCTCGTCTTTGGCTACGTTTCACGCGCTAACCTGTGTAATCACCAGTGAAAGATCGCACAGAGAAACTGGAACAGGAAGCCGGAGACTCGCATCCAACAACAAACCACCTCCATCCCCAAAGACGCCATCATTCCATATAGATGAACAGATATGTCACCGCCATGCAGCATCAGGGGTACTGAGGAGAAAAAGGACGCCGTTCTATGACGCACGCTCGCCGCTTAGGTAGGCGGCGAATCCCAAGGCTGTAAGACCGGCGGGCTTTTGTGTGTATGTTGAAACCAGTCAAGTTTAACGAGAGGAGAATAATCTCTGAAACGGTGGGCGCTGTGAACGCAGTGGGCAGACAGACGACAGGAGACGGAGACCATGTACAGGTTTTATTTATGGAGCTACAACGTGTCTCTGATGGCAACAATCAGACCCAACTTGGAGCTTTTGATTTTTGTTTGGATGTATTTGTGTTTTTAGATTTTTGATGCTGAGTTTTACTCTCATTTGTCGTGAAGTACAAAGGATATTTAGTCAACTCTGAATTAAACGTGTACACGTCAAGCATCTAACTGAGGTGATATACATAAAGTTATGTAACAAGTCGTATTTTTGCAGTAAATGAAGCTATTTTCACAATGACACCTTTATTTATCAAAGGTTCCCAGAAAAGGTGTCACAGCCTCAACTTAACAATGACTCAATGATAAAGTTAAAAATATGTGTTCCAGACTGTAGATGGCTTAAAACAAATGTAAGTAATGGCTTCACTTGTGAGATAAATATCTTTTTTCAGAGGGAACGACTAAGTGTGTCCCTCTGAACGGGAATCTTTTTAGCATTTATCTAAAATATTAACTGTGCTTTTTGAAGCGCCGTTTGTTTGTAGCTGCATGAGTCATGGGCTGGAAGTTTGGGCTGTTTGGAAGTTTCCTGTATATATTTGTGGAGCATAATAAAGTCCTGACTGTGCTACAGTATGCCCAGCGTGCCTCTTTATGAATTTGATTATAATGCCTGTGCAGGCAGCATCACAATGGGGAAGTAATAATGGATAATATACATATACAGTCACTCAGTTCCAGCCCAGCAATAAAAAAGTTTTGGCTCAATTTATGTTATGATCCTTTTCCTTTCTCACTTTTCTCCCCGTGAATTATTCCCGCAGTAAATAAGTGGGAGGTTAATGATTTTTCGGGTCTAATCGAAGGCCTCGCTTAGCGCTGTGATGCAGCTGAGGCTTGTCGTCTTGGCTCGGGAGCTGCTTGTCAGTCATGCTGGTGGAGAAATAGATAGTGATGCTGCGTGTTGTCCAGATCGCTGCGCCGGTATTAACCCCATTATCCCGGATACTGTTGGACGCGTAAAAGCTGCAGGGAGCGGCGGAATCCGACGCGCAGCCAGTTTGCATCTCTCACTGACAATTAGAGAGGAATTCTTATTCCCGGGAACCGATGAGAGTTTGTCATCATCCATATCAATTATTGGACATGTGACACGGGTATTTGCATAGCCAGAGTGGCTCCACTGCTCCGACTAATGGAGCCACCATCTGGACCCGCTCCCTGACTTCAACTGGAGAGAATCGCGATGCAAGATCACGAATGTGCAGCCTGAGTAGGTTTTCTGTCGGAGGTGGCAGGTGGAGCCGAGAGGCGCGGGGGGCGGGGGGGGGAGTCTGGTGTTGTGCTGCCTGCATAATAGCAACGAGTTCGCAGGTGCTTTTATTAATTCCAGAAAATTCATCATCGTACAGCTTCATGTATTTATACGAAGTAATCATCAAAAATGAATTCACAGTCTCATCAAGCCTGTTTTGCTTTGGGTCACAATCTTTTACGGCACCAAAACTGAACTAATGAGTCTTTGGAAAAAAAGAGAAAATAGCATGATAAAAAAAGGATCAGTTCATCTCTGCGCCACTTCTTTCACTCCTTTATTTTTTCTGGCTTCTCTTCTTCTCTCGGCACTCCTTACCCTGTTAACCTTTCACACTTCATAAGGTGCTTTAACATTTGGCTCTCTTTCTGAATGTGTCCAGTCTGTCCGCCTGCATGGCCCATTTTAATGATTTTGTGCTTAATCCGTGGGAACGTTCAAAACCGTTCCCGGGCTAGAAAAGGTCACATGAATGCGGTGTTATTGGAAAGGGTTCAGGGCTCCAAGAAATACCACTTCTCTGAGTTTCTCTTTTTTTTTGTACCAGGGAGGGACTCAATGGGTTTCTCTCCAGACCTTCACCGATTCACTGTTGTGCTCCCAATAAACGAGCTGCCAGGCTCTTATTTGTTTGATTTATTCGGTTTGGAAGAAATGCAGGGAGTCGTCGAGTCATTTGGAGACTGGGTTGGAAAGTTAGAAACTTCACCGTAACTCGAACAAAGGTGGAAATGTTTTCATTGTCAGAACATGTCACCTTGTGAAAGTTGAATCCAACTTGAACTGGACTTTTAAATGACTTTAAATTCATCTTTTTTGTGCAATGTGTAGTCAAGCTGCCTGACCTTTTGTTGGAACATACTGTATTTAGTTTGTGAACATTTAAACATCTTTATGCTCATCGGCTGCAAGAGTTAAAAGGATTAGTGGCAATATTTTGGTTTGTGAGAGTGTTGAGGTAACCGCCACATTGTGGTGTTCTGTGTGCAGCCGTCAGTCAGTCGTGAGGCTCCGTCGTGCACACATCCCACATCAGATAAATGCTCTTTACTGTCCCCGCTTGCTCTCGCCGTCCCATAATGCACCGGTGTGATCAATGGGACCCTTGGCTTTGCTCTTATCCTTCTGCCTTCCTCAGTAATCAGCAGTGTGATGTGATCAGAGACAGCCGCCTGTCCTGTGCTCGTCTCATGTCAGATGGGACCAAAGTATTCCTTCTGTCATTTCTGGCAGTCCTGTGATGGCGGGGCAGACGCGGGGGCTTCGTCCCAGCGTGATATTTATCTTTGAAATTGAGGAGTTAGACCTACAAGCGACCACCTCGCTCACCTCCTACCCTCTGGCTTTGCAAAGGAGTGTCTTTCAAAAAGGGAGAGAGATGAATGATTAATCGCCTCGACTCCCCTCGGCCTCGGGAGTTTACTGGCAGTTCTTATTTTAATACCTCGGACTCCAGTTTACAGAAGCTTCCACTTAAACATTAACGTCAATCTGCTAACAAAAGCAAACGAGCACTGCCCGCAAGCAATAATCACCGTGATTATGTGGCGGACCTTTCTCTCTGACTTCAAATGCTTTGGTGAGAGCCGCTGCAGCCCAGATTACACATTTGAGTGAGCGACGGTTTGGCTTTTTCTGCGGGAGGAGAGAAAAGGTCCCTCCTTCAAAAGCAGCTCTTAAAATCCTGTCAATCACAGCGGCGCAGCTTGTGCCGGACTTGGCAGAGCTTCCTCTGACAGAGCCACCAGGGAGCGTTTGTCTGCCATTCGCAGACAGTTCAAGGTTAATTGATGTACATCATAAAATATTGATAACAAAATGATCAGTTGTGGCTCGCAGCGAGCTGGTGGATCTGCTGCTGCGGCTGTGAACGAGGAGTCCGTCTCGAATTGGTGAAGGGAAACAATTTCCCTCAAGTTAGTCATTTGCACATTTTGGGAAGTGGGTTAATGAGTGCCTGCTAATGGAGAAAGTTTTCTCTCCTCTCGAGCACATTACTATCTGACTCCATTTATGAGTAGCTGCAGGAAAAAAGGCAGGAGCTGATCATTGTCCATCACAGCCGGGAGGGTTTGTTAGACCAGTGATTTTCCACCGTGCCGTGAGAGATCATCAGGTTCGCTGTGGGATAATATATAACTGTGGCTGAGTTTGGATAGAAAAATGTCGATGTCCTTATTAGAGACTTTTACTTTAAAAGTTAAAGCTGTAGTGAGTCTCAGCGACTGAGGAACAATACATCTTATTTTGTTGAAATGACATCTGTTTCATTGATTATTACTTAAACAAGGTCCAGAGCATTTTTTTGTTGATAAAAACATTATGTAACAGAAACACAAGCTTCTTATTCTTTTATTTTTCAATGAGAATTTTGCAAAAAGATCAAACCTGTTAAAGGAATCACAAAACAGAATGAAACAAAATGCTCATTCAGTGAATTTAAATAAGTATTTAAAAGTAGTGACACAGTTTACAAATGGTGACTATTCTGAAACTTGGATCGTTTCTGTGAATCCAAAACGGTTGGAATAAAGCCCACTTTGTGAGACGACGAGACGGCTGCCTCCCTCGATGGCGTCATCTCAGCGCCACCCAAAAGAATCACGCATCATTTGTTTTATGCAAAAGAGCGGCGCCGGCCTCGTACCCGGCCTTCACTCGGGAGGAGACGGTGAAGTCGGGTGATAAACAAATAACTGTCCAGAGGTTTTTCTTTTTCCAGAGAAGCAAACCAGAGCTGCCTTCCGAGCAGCTATCTTTAATATGCACCACAGGGATTCTCTCTTTGAGCGCGTAAACCGCAGGACTGTATTAATACCAGGCAGCAGAGAATACAATTAATCACCACACATTGAGAGGCATTCAGATAGCTTTGTTGGTGCGCTTGTTGAAGTTGTTGGATGGGTAATCTTCTTGTTTCTGTAATCCAGCTTTCGGAGCAGACAGAAATGCCTCCTGGTTTCATTCTTGTGCTGACGGTGTCTGGAGCAGTGGAGAGGATTAGCTGATGCTACAAGTCTGGGGGAGGAAAGAAAAAAAAATGCAACAACGGACCGGGGGAAAATCAGCCTCTTTTACACTTCTGCTTATTTTCCAGCACTGGTCGAGAAAACAGCCACAATTCCGCTCCGAGCTGACAAAATGCCGACTGCGTGATGGCACAATTTGTCTTTGTCGTTCTTCAATTAGGCTAAGTGAACGTGTTGCATGTCCAGAGGCATAATTACAGAGCGAGGTAAAAGGTTGCGGTGCAGTTTGTCAGTGAGATTGGCTGTGCGTATCGTGACAGTGAGGCGCCGCATGCCCCCAACACTTACTGGAATGAGAAAGAGCGAGAACTGCGGCGTTCAGAGGAGAGGGAGAGGCGAGCGAGGAGGGAAAAAAAAACGTCGCCAGTGTGCAGATGAAAAGGTTCAGCTTAAGTGCTGTTTAATGAGAGACTGCCAGTCAAATAAATGAAATGATCACTGTGCTCTAATTAAAATGATTCATTGCTAATTTGGTGGAAGATGTGCCGTTTTTGTTCCCCTGCTCTCAAGAATCGATTTCCAATACCAGCTCTACTGTAATCAATTGAACAAACAGAAACGTACCACAAAAGGCTCCTGCAGCTGGTTAACAACATCTGGGTGAAAATAAGCTGAAGATATGTGGCTGTTGCACCTTTTTTTTTGCGTCTTAAAAAGTTCAAGGGAGAAAAAACAACATATTCCAAATGCTAAACTAACAATAGAAGTTTGCTTCTACAATGTGAGAGTGAAATAGAACAAAGGTCAGTGATATTTACCTTTTTCTGTCTCTCCATCTGGGTAAAGATTGATTTTTTTTCCCCCTCTTAGCTCAGGTCAAACAGGGATAAGCTTCGCTAGAGCTACAACCCACAAACCACGACAGCAGTGCTTCATTTTTCAACACATTTTAACGAAGTAAAGATAGAAAAATAGCAAAGGGACGACAGGCAACGTGCGTCTGGAAACTCCTTCAGGAAGGGCGCGATTTAACAGCATCTTTAACACTTTTTCTTTTCTTTGAGGAAAGTTGTTTGTTCGACAAACCGCCGAGCCGTTGGTGCAGATTGCGTGTCTTAAGTTATTCGGTGCTTCCACAGAGTCCTGAAAGTTTTGGGAGATGGGATTTGAGAGGATTTCTCATAATTGAAGCAGAAAAACTTCGCAAGATCCAAGAGCTGAATCCTGTAACGCGGCTTTTTAATTGCCCTTCTTTTTCAGCCCACATGCGAGTCTTTCTTTTTTCACACTTTCAACATGAGGGAAAGCCCAGTGGTTTAGTGGTGAGCGCTGCGAGGACAGGACCTTTTGTTTGGAATTTGTATGTTTTCCCTTTGCCTGTTGTTTTGTTTGTTTTGTGTAGTTTTTTTGGGGGGGGGCGGTTCTCCTGCCTCACCTATAATCCAAAGTCACGCTTGTGTGGTTAAGCTGAGATTCTCCATCGCCTTCGGGTGTAAATGTGCTGTCACAGCCACGAGATGGATTGTTTTTTGACCTGCGCTGGCTGGGTTAGGCTCCGCCTCCTGCCATCCGAGCCGGGATAAAGTGGTTACAGAAGACGGATCGCTGGATGGATGTTTTTCTCATGGCGGAGACCGACTCCAAAACTCGTGGCCACCGAGTGCAACGCTGCCCGCTAAACGATGTCTTTTCCTAGCAGTAGGGTGCAGCCGAGCCAGAGCTGCTAAAAATCTACATGGGAGCTGTAATTGACAGCATCAGCACGCCGCCCGGTAATAGGAGCCTCTATTGTTTGAGCCCAGACTGCAACTCTGCCCACTGAATGCAGTCCAACGTAAACCAGCGCCATTATTTTCCTTCCCGGGGTCTCCTGTTTGTCTTGACTTTGCTCCAGCTTCAAGCAGACACCCCGCCGTTTGTGTTTTCTTCTGTCAGGCGCTGCCCAAGGTCGCCCCGACTTCTCGTCTGCCCTCGGCCTCAGAAGTTGCTCCACCGCTGACCCTCGCCGAGCTTTTCGTCACAGCGTGGGCAAAGGAAGATTCGCGGGCCTCGTAGACATTAGCCTTTCTTTTCCCTCCTCTGGCATGTTGCCGATAATGCTTTCTAATGATACCTCTGTTTTTGTTGTTGTTTTTCCCCGTTTTATGTAGCTCAGACAACCTAAGGAAGTGTTTTCCTTTCAAGGAGCCAAGGCAGAGCGATGCTGGCAGCTCAAACTCAAGGATATATTGCTACAAAAGTTGACAACATGTCGAGGTTTCAGAGTAAAAGTAGTGGCATGACTGCAACTTTAAATTAACTTGGTACTTGAGTAACTGGAAAAGCAAATTTATATCTTACAGAAGTGCTCAAAAGCATATTGTTGTAGACTTTCTGAGGTGCATGCACAGTGTGGGTCAGTCGTATTCACTTGTGAGTGTCAGATAAATTGGTTCGAAATTTGAGCTCAAGTGTTTATGAGCTAAAAATGAGAAGAGGCATCAACAGATCAGCCGAGAGAAACTGATGCAAACAGCAACACACAGCTCAGATGAAGCTAGCTTAGCTTTCAATAAAGACAGAATGATTTATTTAGGTGCAGTGACTCTGTGAAAAGTCCACCAACGATCGCTCATCTTTCCTTCTTTAATGAGAACCGTGTTAGTTCAGGTTTACGGAGGGACTCGTTCTCCAACTGAGAGGGCTGTACTTAAATATTATCAGAGCTGCTTCTCATGCTAAAGCTAACAGTTAGCTTAATGAGCTGGACAGGAGGAGACAGCAATTCGGCAGCTCGTCGAGAGTTGCAAGGGAGTAAAGTTGCTCTGCTCTTTAGTTTTATAATACTGTATTTCTAACTCCCTGAGCAGAGTCACTTTTACTCTGAACAGAGTCGGATAGGTTTTGATTTTTGGGAGTTTCAATTAAAGTCTTGGAACTGTGGACATTCTCCTTGAATTTTAAGGTAAAGCTGTTCAACTGGATTGAAAGAGTGTTCCTATTGAGGTGGCATGTTTATGTTACTGTGCACTAGCATTAGGTAATTGAAGCAAAGTCATTGCCCAGCTAATAAGTGATTCTTGGCAACAATGACCAGCGCATTGTTTGATGTCAGTCCATAAAGCTTGCAGTGTAGCGCTTCTCTTTAGCTGTAGACGTCTGTTTCCTGGACTATAGGAGGCACTGCAGAACAAGGACAGGCAAAGACTAAAATGCAGCGACGAGGCCGAGTTTCTCCTCAGAAACAGGACCGGACCATCAATCTTTCTCTCCTCTCTCCTGCGTGTCTCTCTGGCTACCTCCCCGTGTCTTCATCTCTTTGCCTTTCTGTCTCCCCCTGCCTTTCTCGCCGTCTTTCACCCTCTGTCTGGCGTGACTCCAGATGAGTCAGTGCTCCAGGCGCTCAGTCTCAGGTTGTTTGAACTTCCCGAAAAAACAGGGAGTTACTGGAGAGAGGTGGACGGTCGAAAGAGGGAGGAAAAAAAAAAAAAGTACTGCCTGCGTGGAGAAAGTGTGAAAGATCCAGAATATTGTCTTCGATCACGCTGTGACAAAGAGCTGCATGAAGGTCTGCGGTGTAGGGTCTTCTAAGACGGAGGGCAAACAGCAACCTCGGGCAGCATCTGACAGCAGAAAACAGAAAGCCACAGGGTGCCCATCTGCAGGCGGGGGGACTGTGCGGGTGAATACGATTCAGGGATTCTGAAACAAGAAGTTATCCAGTGGAGCCTCTCCCTCAAACATGCTCCGAGCCGTGCAGCAGTGTATTAGAGGACGGCCTGCGAATCCACGGACTGATTTCAGACGGAGTATTGACATTTGATGGGTCCGACCTTTCACATCTGCTCATGAGCGCCGGAGGAGGACGGAGCCGTCGCCACCTCCGAGGTGAGTCACCGTCTGCTGTGAAGTGGAGGTTTTTCTGCACGCTTGGAACTGAAAGTGTCGTCTGCTAAGTTCTTTGTTTCTGCTCTTTTTGCAGACATGCAGAAGCTGCATTCACGTCCGATGCCTCCAACAACAAGCAAACGACTCGGGGGCGACTCCAACTCAGAAACGTGGCCCTCCTGTTTGTCGTTTTCCCAAAAGTAACAAATGATCTTGCAGAATTTCTCTCCCTTTTTTAAGCTTGTTTTGTAATTTCCAGTCCTACCGTTCTTCCCTCTGCCATGGAGGTTTTGTTTTCAGTTGTATTTGTCTGTCCGTATTCGTGTTTGTGTTCTCGCAAGGTAACTTAAGCACCTCTCAGTGGATTTAGATAGAATTTGCAAAGTAGATAGTCAAATAAAGTTCCTTTGTCTTACCCTTTTCTTTGCTCTCTTTTCTCCTCAGAAGAGTTTGGGATGTGTGACTCACTTGGATTAATTACATTTTAAGCCACAAATGTCTCAAACGTCACATAAAAAAAGCCGTCATGTGTTTCTCAAACTTTTCCTTCCACTGCCAAAGAATTCACGACAAACCTTTAGGAATCCGACTTGTTCAATAACTTGTAAAGGACACACGACAACGCTGTTATTCTACAGCACTCCTCCTGAAAAATACATCGCCGCTTGCCGATTACGTGGTGAGAAAGCGGTTTCATTGTGCTGATATATACCAAGGACATCAAGCATGGCAAATGAAACATCTGAAAAAGGAGAGCCGGCTGGAGGATTCATCAACCCCCCGAACAGCTGGAAGACTGCGAGGCGTTTCCAAAAAAAAAAGTGCGTGCCAACAATTCAGGGACAGACAAAGTGGAACAAGTGTGCTCTCCTGTTTGCTGAGGGAGAAGCACGTTTGGTGTAAAATGACAAAACTCTGGAACATTCTAAGTTTCGCTGCAGCGCAGTGTTTTTAGGAGAATTGTGAATCTTGGACAGTCCTGTAAGATCCAGACATCTTTTCTTCACTGTGATGGGAACGAAGAGCCTATTTTCAGGCTTTCTGTGGAGCTCAATTTTTGGCACATTCAGAGAAATTAAAACTGGAGCAGGAGGATTGTGTAAACATGCAGCACGGCGGCCCTCCAGGACCAGGATTGCCTGGCTGTGGTCTGAACTCTGAGGGTCTTCTCCCCCCCTCCTCCCTTCATCCCTTTTTTTGTCACTCCATCAATGATTTATTCGGTATCACTTCGCTAAGCGTTCCTAATCCTTTTTCCAAAGCGTCTCTCCTTATTGAAACGGAACAAGTATGCAAATATCCAATCTGAAACATGCCGCCGGTGCTCATATTGTCTAACTTTGTAAACATCGGTTGCCTACAGGCCGGCAAACGCGTGTGTCCTCCCTGAATTACAATTCCAACTGCCGAGGAACACAACAGACTGATGAGCAGCGACACATTGTTCCACATAATCACACGCTCGTTGGTGATTTCTGCACTGTCATCCACCGTCGGAGATCACAGAGTGAGTTTGATCGTCTTGTCCTGCTGTAATTGAGGATCAGGGATAAATTGTATCTCTGTCATCTTTTGAATACTTTTGCTCACCAACTTCCATAATCACTCTTGTAAAAGCCTCGATCGGAGCTGCGGTGGGTGATTAAAGACTCCGGCGATAAAAAATGCTGCTATTTGTGGAGCAGACAGACAGAGAGGAAGGAGGGAGTGGAGGGTGGGTGGGGGGGGGTGTACGTCTCATCTTCAGTGCTATGTGGGGATAATCGGGATTAAGGCTAGCCTGCAAAATAACACTGAAAGAGAGCGTGTGTAATAAATGTGAGCGTTCAGTCGATGGGAGGATGTAAAGCGGCTGCAGAGGTTACAAGAAACGAACAGTGAACGCTCGCTCGCTCCAGACCGACTGGAGAGGAGACACGCAGCACCGACAGGGATCTGTTACAGCCCCAGGAGCTGTAGTTATTGCATATTTATTAAACAAATAATTAACATGATTGTGTGTGTGTGTGTGTGTGCCGCTGTGCTTTTTCATTACACCGCTGCGTCTCTGCTCTCTGGCAGGGATCCAAGGCTGTCCGTGCACCGATCAGGCCGGGGTGTGAGATGGCGAACGAGGGAGGTGGAGTGGATTTATTAGCCGCAATTAACACCGGGCTATTGTACGAGGCTCCCGTGGACCATATCAAAGGGCCTGCCGAGCCGAGCGAGGGGTCCGGTTTCATTAAGAGGTGGGCCTCGCCGGCGTCGGAGGGAGAGCGGGGCGACACCTGTCGGGTAGACCGGGATGTCCCGAAACGAGTCGGAGCCCGAGCCCGGGGGTGTGAGCCCCCCCCACCTCCCCCCGTCTGCTTCCCCCGGTGGAGGAAGTCAGTCTTTTGTGCAGCGCGGAGGCTGCAGAGCTTCGCGCCGACATGGATCCGCCTCATGATGGGACATGAATATGTATGTAGGTTAACCGATGTGCTTCCCTCTAATTGCGATGGGAGGGAAGGAGCCTGAAGTGCAATGCTTCATGGGAGATGCTTCTTGTCTTGGCATCCACGCAACCCAAAAGTGGGAAACCTGAAGGTGCCCCCCCCCCCACACCCCCTCTTTTTTTTTTTTTTGAAGGTTTATCATGCATTTTAAATGAATTTTACAACACTCCTCTCATCCTGTTTCCAATGCATTTCTGATAACACCAACTAATTTTGCCAGAATTGTTCTAATTATATTTGTTGTGGCTTTTGTTGTCCCTCAATTTATGCCTCCTTGCCTAAGCCAATTAAGTTTTAACCAAATGTGATTATGAAGAATAAATGGTGACGTTCGGCTCCAGTAGAGGGTGGCGCATCAGTTTACCTAAGGCGAGGCTTTCAAACTTGGGGGAGAAAAACCAAACGAAGCTAATTTTAAGGGATATGCTTTTAATTTTGAACGTTTGCATAGGAACACTGGAGCATTTCAGATTAAAATCCCCTAAAGTGTGGCAACCATGAAATCGCTTTAATTAGGCCAGCTGACAATTCACTGCTGTCTCCAAACACACTGGACCCTTTGGTGAGTAAAACAAGCCAAAAACTCAGACACTCGCTGCCATTAGTTCACTAAAAAAATGAGACTTTGATGCTGTTTATTGTTATTAACCAAAGTACACTGAAATGTTCCTCTCAAACCTTTGAAATATAATAAACTTTCTTACCTTTTTCCTTCAGTCAGGTCAAAGTCACACATTTCTCAGCTGGTTGACGTCAGCAAGAAGCTTTCGTGCTGATCTTGGTGACTCGTTCCATTGTTCCTTATTAGTGAATTAGTGGAGAGAGGAAAGTCAAGATGTTTCAGACCGCGATGAGACGCTTTTAGCCAAGACTGGTGTCAGAAGGCGACAGTGTGACCCGAGTCTTTACAGATGTTTTCAAGAGGAAAAAAAGAGTCGATTTCTGTGCATACCTGCATATTTTGTGCTGTTGAGTCTATATGCAGTTAGGTAGAGATTTCTAGCTGCTTTTCCTTGAAGGCTGCATCATTTCTTGTGATTATGAGTTCGTGGTTCACTTTTTCTTGATGTCCTAAACTTGTTGTTTGGATTTAAAGGAGGTTTAGGGAGTAGCACACGCCTGGCAATAAACAAAAGGAATATTTTAAGTGTTTATAACATCTTTTATCACGTACTTGTGCCAACAACTCCGTATTTGCAGCATTCTTTAAAGAAAAGATATAATTCAAGTACAAAGGATGTGGAGGAAACAGAGAGCTGGTGCTGGAGCAACAGACACCCTGTGAAGGTCAAGTTGTTGCTGACTGTCGGTCAGAGTGGCAGCTGCCAATTTTTGAGGAAAGGTCAATCTGCCAGATCACAACGTCAGATCTCAGCCGTCACATATCACCAGTATTAATTACATTGGTATGCACGCTCGCACGCCAATCGTGTCGTTCTGTCTGGTCTCAGCGTTGCACATGAAGCCAAGTGGCGATAGTGGTTTGGCTGCGAAGCCTCAATTGGGGGAAAACCAGACATTTCAAGTGTTTTTCCTCTTTGCACGCACGCCGCAGTCGCATGTCCCAAATTTTTAATTCCTCCTAACTTCGGCTGTTAAACTGTAACTCTTAAACTGACATTGCCTTATTGAGGCTGTTAATCAGAACTGCATATTCATTCCCAGTTGTGCGCGTGATGTATGACAACACTCAGACTCGGCAATCCAATGTTCATTTTCATCTCCAAATGTTTGCGGACCGCGTCATTACTGCCAAAATGGAAACGGCAATTCTGTTGACACACTTTTCTGTATCGGTGTGTGTCAATACGGTTATCTCCGACGTGGCACGAGGGACCAAAAAATGTAGCTAATAGTCACAGAAAATTAATAATGTAATTTTCAACAGAGTGAGAACGGCTTCCAGAGTCATAAAATGTCCCTCCGCTGGCTCTGGCTCTGTTCCCTTTCGATATGTGCCTCTGTAAATAGCACCGGCAGGAACAAAGGAGGCCATCGTGTAGAAACCTGCAATGTCTCCAGGTTGGCATTTAGTAGAGAGCACTCGAGTGGACAAATAAAACACTGTACTCACCACAGTCGCTTTTTCCACTTGGAAAAATGATACACATTGTTTCAGGGTCGAATCAACTGTTGTTTCTCTCTGACCAGACAGACCAGTTTTACCTTTTAGTATCCATGCAGCTTCCTCACAGCCTCGATAGAGGTGATAAGAAAAACAAGGAAACTTTCCGACATTCCCTTGCAAGTAAAACTTTGGAAAGTGCCACGAAAGCAACTCTCGAACAACGCGGGTCTCTGCAGCGTCCGCCTGGTCCAACACTGATGGTAGCATGATTCAAATCATGAAAAAGTGTTTTATATGCAAGTCAAAAGCAGAATCTAACTGCTCATTGATGCATAAGCTGTATGTAAACGAAGTACAGTCGGAGGCAGCATGGTGAAGCGCTGGGGGGTGCAAAACAATAGTATTCACAGCAGTCAGCTTCAATAAGGTCATTCGTGCGCAGCCTGAGAAAGAGGAATAAAACATAAAACAACCTTTTTGTTAAAAGTCTCTAAACTGCTCTGGTTTTCAGATGCAATGTTTGTGTGAGAAGTGTGTTTTAATAGCTAGGAATCGATCTGTAATGAGTGATAAACAAACAAAAAAACACAAGTTTAATGTGCGTATTTACATCTTCCTGCATCACAAAGAGCCCAAAGAGGACTCCAGCTGATAAAAGGCTATTTTCAGAACAGAAAATACCTTTGAATATATTTTCCTTAAACTCGTGCAGAAGGTAGAGAAAAAGTCTTCCTTGCCCTTTGATATTTGTATCAGTTTGTTACTAAATAAAACTAAATTGCCTGAGATTAATGTTGACCTTTATGCACATATTATTATGTAAGAAAAGATTGTTGTTTCCTTGTATACTTGTTAAAGTGCTTTTTTTCCTCAGACTTTGTTTCTTTTATAAACTTTGCACTTCCAGTCTTTTTTTTAAACATATAAAAAGTGATGTTCTCACTAATGGGCTTCAACTGCTGCATGAGGAGTAATTACTTTTGATGTATATTGGTCTCTTTTCTCATTAATTACCAAGAAGCGTGTGTGTGCTCGTCTTACTCAGAAAGTGTGAAAACAACCATTGCTGTCAACACGCATGTTTTTTTTTTTAATGTACTGTTAAAGATTTGTGAAAACATGCCGTAATTATCAATGTTTTCCTCCAATGGAAAGTAGATTTGGACTGATGCGGTGCATTGTGTCTCTTTCACAGTATCAACACACTTTATGCGATGAGTCAGATTTACCAAAGACGACAGCTGCCACACAAGGTGTTCACACACCAAGGGTTCAGTGTCCAGCGTGGGGACACGTTGGCTCATGGACAGCAAGCTACGAGGAATCAAACCACCAGCCTTTGACTCAGTCAGAACGGCCCCATTCCAACCATTCAACGTGGGGTAAATCCCAGCTGGTAATAAGATGCGTTTGCCCAGAGGGCATCGGCTCGACCCGCGCGGCCATCGGAGGATTTGGCCACAGTGGGGGAATAATGTGAAAGCAATAAAGCCATCGTGTTTGTTCTCGGGTGACTCCTGAGATCTCGCGCTGCACAATTTAATTGAAATCATCCTACCATTGTTGGAGACGACAGTTTTAATTTACAGAGATAAGCAAGCTTGGCCTTGACCTTGCTCCGCTCTGACATGGATCGCTGCCCCTCCACCTTTCAAGGTGCCTCCAATCAGCTCGGTTTTCTTTGGACTATACTTCATGGCTTTTTTTTTTTTCTGTTGACGGTGTGGAAGCGCTTCTCATTTCCCTCCTTGCTCGCTTTTTTTTTTTCTTCTTCCCTTTTTGACATCTGCAGCGTGAGAAAAAGGAAATCTATGTAAACAGTACTTCAGTCAACAGATCAACACCTCACTGTGTTCCGACTGACCGGCCATATTGATTACATAATGCTTTGTTCACTCAGCTGCTTCCCTCCCTTTGTTACCATTATCAGGAGGTGTGCACAAAGCCGGGCACTTTTACCGGCCGCTGTGAGAGAGAAAAGTCCACTCAGGCAATTATGAGGGGAGCAATAGCCGAGGCAACCATGTGATGGCTTTTTGTAGTGAGACTCGCTGCTTCGAAACTCTTAAATCCTGCTTTTGAGCACCTTTAGTGGAGTGTGAAATACACTGCATTGAACTTGATTATAGACTGCTTCCATTTGCCACCGAGCCTGCGCGTTTTTTTTTTTTTCCTTACATACAGACATTGAAACTGCAGCCTGGCGGAGTCACATTCACACACTTCTCCCCTGTAATTGATATTAATTGCTTGTCAGCGCCGTTGCATTAAATTCTCAATGCTCGGCTGCTTTGTGGACTAACTGGAAACTTCACTGCAGTGGGAGAGAGAACGTCTACCTCGCCGCACCGCTTTTCCACTGCAAGCTGGAGAAATTCAGCACTCGGATAGGAATCAATAACATTCATATTGATGCACATTTTACCTGGTTGAGGTCTAAACTGCTCTTCTCTTGAGACGGATACAGGAAATAATAAAACACATATATAATAGGGATTGGAAAAGAGGGCGTGTGTGGCTGACAGACCGACTCATGAACGATTCATAATGCGATCGCAGGTTTAGGGTGACATTAAAATAAAGGTTTTGATTAAATGTTCCTCCTCCCTCCGGTACGAGTGGCTTCATAAGACAGACAGTGACACGGCACATGACAAGCAAAGAGAGGGCGAGGTGTTCTTTTTCAGGATAAAAGCTGAAATGAAATGAAAGGAACGGAGTCGTTTTTTCTTTTTTTTTTGCGGGGAGGCGGGGTCCACTGTCAGGACGAGGGTCCCCCGGCCTCGCCTCGGGCTAAGATGCTGCGTGGAAGCCGGCCCACTCCCAGGACCAGTATTAAACAAACCCCCTCTGTAAATATTCACCTGTCAGGGCGCGTTCTGTCGAGTGTTAGTCTTGAAATGATATTTCACTTGTCCAGTGGCAGGAAAGGGGGAGACGAGGAAAGAGATGGAAAAGAAAAGAAGGCAACCCCCCCCATAAACAGTATTAACATGACTGAAGTGAGCAGCTCTGGCGGAGAGGGACTTCTTTGAAGACTTACGGCCTAATCCTATCTGCTCAACTGCCATCTATAGCTGAGCTTTTGTCTCTCTCACTGTAAGACTTATTCCAGCAGGAGGCACACTGAGGGTCAATGAATTCGTCTGGAGGAGCAGAGAGCGAGGCGACGCTTTTTGTTGACAGCGTTAAGCAGAACAGTGGCGCCAGCGTATTCCTTGTTTACACATTAACGCTTTAAAATACCGAGGACTGAGCTTTGTGCGTTCCCTCAATGGAAAGTATTGCAGAGGATGTGATGTCTTAGCAGACTGAGAAAATAACATAGTAAATCTACTATAGTTTTGCTTTGTAGCCACTTTCGGATGTACATATGTAGTTTTTCATTGATCTGCTTCGAAGTACAGGTTTGCCCCCTGATTTGCATCAGTACATCATTCAACCAAACATAGAAAATGCAGTATTTCTTCTCCTGATACGAACGCTCCACCTTATGCCCAAAAGAATAATTACCTTTGAGAACAAATGGATGTTTAGCATGTAATGACACTGTCTTATGTCCCGATGCATTGAACAGGATTGTGTTGAGACACCAGCAGCTGTTTTTTCTACAGTCTGTCACCTGAAAGAACAAAGACTGTATATTCTTTGGCCAAATGAAATACAATTTGAAGATGCCGTCCAGATCGCGGTCCAAACTCATAACCATCTAAATTACTAACTTTTTGCTTCATTTGCACAAAAGAACTAATATACAAACAGGAGTGGTCACTCAGGTCTGCAGCTCTGCTTCTGAAAGATTAAATTTGTCAGTTTTGTGCTTTTTTTATCTTTGTATTTCTGGGATTTTGGAGCTTCTTCTTCTGCTCTATGAATAGTTGCGACGTGACCTTTTCGTGTGTACCTTACTGTCAGTTTATGCTCTTTTATGTGATGCATCTAACTTGTATATATTAAATTGTCTCCACACAGTGTATTAAAAGTCCTGGAGCAGTGGCAGAAGGCAACTTATATAATAAAGAAGAGTGAAATTTGAGTAAGTTCGCTGGAGTCTTGTAAGGTTTCACCAGAAAAAAAGCTTTACAGCGTTAAATCATTCGTTAAAGTTACAAGCCAGCCAAATGTGCAACTTGTTTTGCAACTAATCATTTCACCTTCATTGGTGAATCACTCCCAGAAACATAGGATGAGTTCCTGTGGGATTCAACTATCTATGGCTCATTTCAAGCCATTTTTAAAGCCACGATGTATGAGCTGCCTGAATTTTGTTTTTATGTCCTGATACCATTCATCAATTTCATTGATAATCTTGAAGATTCTTAAATTTTTTGTATTTTCTACTCTTATTCTTCAGTCATTTCCTCAAAAGGAAAAAACTTCAACAGCTGTTTACTTAAAATATTTGTGCTTCTCTTTACATTGGATTATTTTCTTTTAGAAATGTCTGAAAACACACCTTGAATGAATTCAACCTTGAAACACTTGCTCCTCATTTGGCTTGAAGGGACTTCAGCATTCAGACAGTATAGACAGAAAAATAAATCGTCATACTTGAGTAATTATTAACTTGTCTTTTTTCCTGAGTAAACAGGAAGGAGTGTTAAGTCTCTCTCTCTCTTTTCCCCTGAACATTAAACGTTCTGACTCTGCAGCAGTAAGTCCGTGTGGAATAGCAGCGGAGCAAACCTGCGAGGTCTCTTTCAAACGCTGCGCC
>JAUESE010000020.1:19042594-19057668 GCA_032274725.1 Malacoctenus triangulatus
GCTTCAAACTATCGAGTCAAGCTTGTGACATCAGCCCTTCATGGATTTTTTTCTGTGCTCCAGCTGCCAACGATGTGAAGGGAAAATACCCGTTCATTCTCCCTGTTTGTCTCAGTAAGTATTCAGTTTGTCGGGAGAAAGTGGGCTTTTTCAGGGAGAGACATCCTTTAGTCTGACAGAAGAACTAAGGCGCAGCATAAAGAGCCAGAGTAATATTAGCAAGAACCTCTTTTTAACCTTTATCGCTAGAAACAATTCAGAGTCCTAGAAAATAAAACTCAAAAAGGGAAACGATACATTTCCTTGAAAGCGCAGTATCGCCTCTACTTCCTCTCCTCTGCATGAAACATTTATCCCACTAAAACACTGCTCAGCGTTCTTATCCTGCGGCTCTTGTGTACATTTGTTCAGTCGGAGCTGAATTCAAAATGTAACTTTTGAAAGGGAGTAAAATACTGCAGGCTTGGTTTCAGTGAGGAAACATTCTTAACACACGAGTGTGGTTTCACATGCGACGAGGAGCTCAACAGGCGTCCGTCTGCACGAGCTGCTGGTTGGGATTCGGTGCTCAGCTGTGTGAATCGAGCACACTGACGCGCTGCCAGACAAATAGAGCAACATCCATGATTGGTAATCTATGCGCGGACGTGCTTCGCAGGAAAATGAACATCTCGTTTGTCTCCGCTGGAATCACACGCAGTTTTCCAGACACATTTGTTGATTTTCACTTCATGGATGATTTTGGCTCATCAGCGTGCGCGCTCGCGAGCTCCCACGCACCCTTTGTTCGTGTTCATCCGTGAGCGAGCAAAGACATGGATTAGTTCGCACAGTATGAAAAAGTTTCCCGACTGAAGGGTAAGAACAGTTGGATGCAAAGCCCCCAGCCCCCCCCACCACCACCCAGAGAATCAGGGCTCTATCTTGATGTCCCATTGAATTCCAGCCTTAAAGCCAGTGCGGTACCACTGGGTATTATGTGCATGTAGCCTAAATGGCCTTTGTGAAGTACTGAATTGTGAGCTCAATTTCCCATGCACGCTCATCTCTTCCTTTTCCCATTTGAGACATGATATTGAAGATGATCTCCCTATTCTGGCAAGTGGCCATTTTAAATGGAGGCTTTTTTCAGCGCTTTCATTTGTCAATCAGGCAGAAGAGTGAGTCTGCGACAGTGGCTCAATGTGAGGCTGTAATTGTCAGCGTCCCCCCTCTGCCCGACGCGCTGCTCGGCGTTTTGCATGTGAAAGGATCCTGAAAGGAGATGTGAGCGCTGAATTAATACTCCAACCGCCTTTTGTCTCCATCACTTTGACTTCTGTGGCCACGAGACACAGAGGCACAGACGCGCGGACAATTGATGAAGAAGAAAGGCGAGTCTTTAGTTTCGTTCTGGAACCAGAACTGCAGTGTCGAGGGATACGAAGGCACCTGAGGGAGTCTTCCTCAATCCCTCTCTGTGGTGAAGAAGTTATACAATGATCAGACTGTTTCAATCATCTTCTGTGAGAGAAAGTTTATGCATTAGCGATTTTTTTTCTTTTTAAGGATCTTTGCGAGTTTTGGAGCTGATGCGTGACACTCATTATAATCCCTCTCGTTGATCTGTAGCAATCTCAGTTTGAAAAAGCTCCTGTAAACAGACACTTACGGCCGTGACATGATTGTTAGTCATTTCTTCCTCCCTCGAGTACGAGTGTTTGCAGCGTTGTTTACATTTACAGACTCCGACACTTTGATGTGACACACACCAAACAAAAACTCCACTTCATGAAAATTTATAACGACACGGAGGGAGAAAAAAAAACCCGTTGGCAAATACTTTTTGTGGGGTTTCTCAACCTTTCATTTAATTAAAGCAAATAGTTGTGTTGTTTTCCGCTCAGCTCTGTGAAAGTGCTTTGTCGCAGTCGACTCCCGATTCTTTGTAGTATAACTTTAATGAACTCCGGATTGCGAGTTGGAAAATCAATGCTTGGAAGCAGCGCGTTCCCACGGCTCCTCACGCTGCTGCGTACAGTGGAAAATTGAGAAATTTACCTCCAAGAGAGAATAAGGCATGTAAATCATGTTCCTCACAATTAGTTAGGAATAACAAGCTGCCTGTATGCAAAAAATTCAATTTACATTTAATGCTCATTTTATTGTCCATTTCACTAATAGTGTGACTTGCAGAGTTGTACTTGAGATGCTTCGTATGTGCGACTTCTTTCTCCCTGAACATTTGCAGGCTTTCCACCACAATTCAAAGACTTGTTAGAGTGATCAGTACCCAGAAAAGACCTCTTCATGCATTTTTGATTCGTCTGATTTTCAGTCTCTCTCGACAGTGCACGCTGCCCTCTAACCAGCTGACTTGATCTCAGCTGACCACTCATCTTGACATCAAGTTTGATGAGGCAGGAACAAAGCCACTGATTGTCTGTTCGATGGTAGTGAAGCAGAGGGACAGGTTGCAGGGAGATGAAATGAACCGGTCCGAAAGAGGCGAACAAGATGTTGTATTTCAATACCTCCTGTAATACTCGCCTTCTACCACGATAATCGAACGTTTTACAGTATGACGTCTCGCCGTCACTGCACAGAAACTTTGCCCGCGAGCTGTCCTCGGTATTCTGGCCGACGCTGCCGATGTGGCCTCGGTCTACTTTTCCATCCTTGGGAATGATAACCGAGCTGTGATTCTGTGGAGGAGCTGATAGCGGTCCGTCCGGCAGCGCCGGCATCTATTGTGTTTTTAGGAAATGAAATGCTGCTATTTTATGAGTTTCCCTTATCTCCTCTTAATGTTGTCCCACCTGCACCCTCATAATCTCTACAAACAGTCTTGGTTCCCACATACTGCTGTCTATTGCACAGGTAATTATTTGGATAAGAAATGTTGGGGAGCACTGGGATATAGGATTACTTTCTTTACTTCAGGAATTACCTGTTTGAATTAATGGTTGGCAAACAGAACGCTGAAAAAAAGAGTCTTCGTCTTAGCTCCAAATTGAGCTAAAGCCAAATGTTAACAAACCATTTTTTATGAGGTTTTATTCGATGTTTGCGTTCTCATGTCAACAGAATGTTTCCCTGATCTCTCATCTGGACGTCACGGCCTCGCGCTTCCTGCTCCTGGATGGCAGAAGTTAGACGGGTCAGGTGGTCTTAGAGCAGCAAAGCCTCAGTGTGATGGGCTGCAGGAGCTTCCTCTGGACAGAGTCCCTGCACTCGTTATTATGTCCAGGTAATAAGCCTGAAATACAGCCCCATTCTCCTAATGTTTACAGCAGCCTCATGCAGCTTTAATTAAGGAAAGAGGTGCTCCTGTTGCTCCTGGAACAACTTCCCCTGATCGATCATTTTCATTTAGAAACACACACTTGACCATAAAAGTCAAACAGAAAACGACTTTGTAGAAGCCAAATTGCTCAAACGAGAAGGAAAGCAGGAGATAAGAATGCTGTCAGCGCGAGGCGACACCCGGTAAACGCCGCGCGCGGAGACGGTGGGAAATTAATTTGCGGCGAAAAAAAAAGAAAAAAAACGCAAGCGGGAGATTTTTTCTCCCCCTTATCTTTCCATGTGAACTTCACAAGGAGCGCGCTGACATTGGTTTTATTACCGCCAAGCACTGATGACGAGCTGGATGAGCGAAAGTGCTGACAGGGGGGAAGGAGCGGGTGATCAGTCACTGGCTGGGTGCCCATCACAGCTGCTCAAGGATGCTGAGAGGACGTTGGCCTCTGTCACGCCGTCGCCTCCATGAGGAGACCTATGGCGGGGACAAGTGTGGGGGGTTAAACGCCCACAACTGGGCTGCAACATGAAAAGAAGAGGGAAGCCTCCTGCAGCACGCAGGCGCACACCTGCACATGCGCGCCGTATTGCTGCGCACAGTTGTGTCGACGGCTCGATGGTGATGATGATGCCAGTCGAACCCCCGACACCATTCAGGTGACTTATGTCAAGTGTCAGCGTTCCTGTCGGGTTCCTTTTCTTTCCCTGTCTCCCCCCACGATTCGACGCACCCCCACCCCCACCCACCCACCCCCGTCTCATATTAATGTCATGTTTCCGAGAGTAAGGTTGAGAGATAACGGAGCTTCCTCTGCTGTCTGGCTCATCTTTGCCGAGTTTTATTGCCTGTGTCTGTCACACCTTCAGGCTTTGCTGCACAAGTGCAGCTGTGTACTCAGCATTCACTTTTATCAGCTCTGTGGAGTTGATGGAAGCGGGCGTAGCTTGAAGGTTACAGTGCCCTGTGAACAGCAGCCCCTCACAACGATATATTGATATATCCTTCACCACCATTTTATTGCTATAACATTAGTATTGGTCGCAGATTTCTTATGCCCCAACAGCTTTGATGGCAACTTAATGACCATTGTTTGAGACTTTTTCACTTGTTTTATCCATCCACTCGGGCGCTGGTGTGAATGTTAAAGACTCAGGCAGTTATGAGTCCTGCTCAGACACATTCACAAGTGGGGATATAACAACAGAAATCACACACAGTATTGTTCTTTTATACATCTTTGACTTTATGTAACCTATTTGAAAAGTATGGTTTTATTTATAAATTATAAAGTCGTTAAAGAAATTGATGTATTTGTTCAATTATCTACTTGTTGATGTAGTGGCTGATCTGTAGCTCACAAGTAGATTTCCCCAATAAGTTTAAGTATGATATTATTACTAAGAGTAGAACTGATTTGAATAATTCTACTACTGCAGTAAAAATTTTACTGCTTTGAAAACTGTTATGTACTGTCCTGACAGTAAATATTGTACCCTGAGGTCCGATAATTACACCTAAGACATTAGTCCAGATTGGACCTTAGGGGACAGAAACAGACTGAAACACTTTTCACATCTCCGACGGTGTAGTTTAAGCCATTAAAATGCAGAATCGACTCTGAGATTTTCCTGGCAGGGAGAAAGTCTTTGAGAAAGTCCATCCCGAGACAATATTCCAACAGGTATATGCACTTTGGAAAAGATAATAGTCTGTGCAATTGTTCCTCCTGTCTGCGAAAAGATCAATTCCAATTTAAGTCGAAGGCGATAAAATCAACAGCTCCATCTCTGTGAGAGAAAATATTCTGGGGCCAACAGAAACCTGGGTTGAATTGGGAAAGATATTTCAGCTATACACCTCCTCATCCACCAAACTCATGTGTTGTTGTGTTTACTTGCCATGTTGCAGCAGATTGACAACTCCATATTTGGGATATTCTTTACAAAACTTATTTTAAACGGCTTTGGGGGATCCAGTGCACATCCTTCCTGAATCATTTCTTCTTCCAATGTGATGTGATTCAATTATAGCATCAAGTTTGAAATCAAGATCAATTTTACTGTGCCACGAGTAAATATGCTGAGATGTTGCCGGTCAAATTACGATCACTCAAGAGATGATAACACACACATCAGATCATCAATGTGACTCCCTCGCATGTCATCAATCAATAGGCTGATCTGGCGCTCCACGTGCTGACAATGACTGTGTTACAACTCGGAGGGTCGCTCCGGTTGTTTTAGAGGGCGTTTCTGAGCCAGATGAAGGACGGAGAGAGCTTGTGTGTGATCGCTGGGTTGCATGATGAGCGAGACACACGCTTTGAAGAGGTGTGCGATTGCACGTCCAGGGAATTACACATTTTGTGCAGGAACTTCAATGAACTGACTTTAATTGGCCTTTTTAATACTGGGTTGTTGTTTTTTTTGCATCCAGCAGCAGCGCTGTAGGAAGGCTCTGCTGCTTCAGTTTTTCCATCTGGCTAAATTGACGTGTCAGTGGGCAGTATTGACAGAAATTAATGGTTGAAGAGACACGCAGTGACAGTTTTGTGAGGGCATGAAACTTGACAAAGCCGCAACACAGCCTCCTCGGAGTGTGTGTGACATCATTTTCCCGGCCCTCTCTCTTTTTTTTTTATTGTTTTGACTGAAAATAATTACTGCGAGTGCCCTTTATCACCATGACAGCGCAGAGAGATGTGAAGTTGACAGTGTTGACTTCATCATTGCTCATTTCCATATGAACAACGGCACTGAAGAGGCCTTCAGCCGGCCCACTTACCTCCACTCTGCTCATAAATTGCACAGCGACGATGCGAGTTACGCGCGCATTCCTTTGCACTTACCCTCAGTGAAAACCCGAATACTTTCTATAGATAACTGCCTGTCTCGGTCTCTGACAGGTCTTTCTTCTCTCTCTGTGATGCAGTATCGGATTATCCAGATTAGGGGCTGGCGGGGACGGGTCTGTGAGGGGACAGTATCACTTTCCTCACGCTCATTAATGGGTGTTGAAATCTACAGGACTTCGATTTATAGGGATTGTGGCCAGGTGATGGTGGGGGGGTTACGGGGGGGTGTCTTATCAAACGGCCACGCCGCCACAGACCTTTGTGTGTTGGGTCATTAATCTTGCTGTCAGCCAACTGTCGTCCGAAGTATCTTTTTTCGCTTGTCCTCCACCTTGTCTGTCTTCGTCCTTACCGCCCGGAGCTGTGACTGTCAAGAAAAATCCCTCCCAGGCTTCCAAGCGTAGACCACTCATGTAATCACTTGATCACAGATGTATTTGATGATGAGTGGAGGTGGGCTGGAGAGACCCACGGGGTGGCTCATCTTCACCCGGTATTGATTGGAGGTGGAACAATGAGAGAACCAGGCGACATCGTGCACCGCGGTTGTCCGGTGTCACGTATTCCCTGTTTTGTTTTTTTTTTACTCTTTCTGAAGGCTGTCTGGACTCCACCAAGTGTGCTGTGGGACATTGTTTTCGCACAGCCACAGCAGAGCAGGGAAAACATTTTTTGCATGCTGAATGAGTGGAGCATGGTGGGAAGTGTCCTCGGCCTGTGCTGCTGACATGGCCATTCTGTGCACATCTCAGGGAGAAGCCAAGGTGCTGAGCTCATGTTTCCTGACCTAGCAAGCAGCAACAGTGGTGAGCATAGTGATGAGGAGTGAACCATGCAAACCTCCTTCATGGTCTTTAACCTGCATGAGTCCTTTTTTGAAAATGTCTCTAATCTTTTGTCTTTTCTTAGGGTGGGAGGAAAGATTGTAGGGTTATTTGACTGGGGGAATGAAAATTTGAATTGAAAAGGAGATTTATCTATTAAATTTGCTGGAATCTCCTTCAGCAGCTTATTTCCATTTGTATAAATAAATGAATGTCATTCATTCTTTCACCCATGAAGAGAAACACAGACTGCCCTCGTTGTTTTCCTCTCTTCATGTCAAACTGAGGCAGTTTTGGAGAAGATTCGCTGTCTCGGTCTTCACACTCGTGACTGGAAGCGGGTCAGCACGCAGGCTTGTGGGACGCACTCCTCAGATATCCTGTGACAGTCCCAATAACGAATGACAGGACACTATCCAGCCTGGCAATTACAGACTTTAATGAGCCCTTTAATGGCAGATTCAACACTTGTCTTATAATTTTATAGTTGCAATATAAATCGATAGAGACTTCTCCCGGCCGTTTTGAAGAAAGCCTTCCGTTGAACCTGTGAAAGACAATGACGATCTTATCTGTTTAAAAGCACATAGGCGGTCATTAGTGGTGTGACTGAGTCAGTGCGTGAGGGCTTTACGGGATTGGTCAGCGCTGATTGCGCCGGGAAGGAGCTGCAGGGTTATGTCAAGGTGACTATGTCACTGTGTCATTCCTGCGCGCGCTCATGCAGAGCATTGCTTATTTATACATCTGATTTCTCTATTCAATTGGGGGTTTTTTTTGCGACTCCCGTGACAACGGATCAAGTCAAATTCCCCGAAGAAGCCGGGCGATCGATGAGCGAGGTAGCTGACGCGGCGCTCTGGGACGGCCCCTGACTGAGGAGCTGACAGGGCTGCACATCACTCCCGGCTGACATGTCCTCAGCGCATCTGACACCGCCTGTCAAACACCAACCGCTCACCACTAAACCACATCAGCACCACACATCTGCAGTAAAAGATTTACACTGGTTTCATACCATTTCATTACTTTCTTTGTTGGGATCTTGACAGCTGAGGTGTTTACAATCCTCTGTATACTCGCTCTCTCGACACACACACACGCACACACACACATTTCGATATATTTTATTCAGGCTGGAGAATTTCCTGGGGTGCGTGTTGGTCTTTCCATCCGTTTTGTCTGATTGGAGCTCATGGAAATCCTGACGTTTCCAGATGTCTCTCGCTCGCTCGCTTTGTGTTCAATGAGAATTTGGCTGCTCACTATTGATTTTCCATCAGTCTTGTGATTATGCTGGGTCCTGGACACACAAATAGGAATTCAATAGATGAATATGTAGCAAATGGTGTTCCTTGATATTCATTTGTAAACCTATACGAAGCACCAATCTGCAAAATTCAATCTGAACGAGGTGTGCAATCGTTAGTTGTTTGTTTTTTATTGGAAAATGCCTGAGAATGTGAGTTGAAGGGACCAGGAAAAGTCACACTGAGCACATTCAGACACTCTCTGTAATTCCCCACTGCAGCTTTTATCTCGCAGGCACTTCATCACTTCTCTCGTCTATAAATTTGAACCACCAGAGTCACCTGAATTTTGGACCTCTCCGATTTTCTCTTGTAAACCGAGCTCTCTTTACCTTTCATGACTCTTCCTTGACCTATAGTGCAGCACAGGAGCTGTCACACACACTAATTTAGTAGTGACAATCCATCACCTGAAAAAGGCCCCGTGGCTTTTAGTGTATTAACACACATTAACACTTCTCACCATGCTGAGCCAACCCCCACGTACCTCTGCTGCCGGTCGTTCTCCGAACGCTGATGAAGGAATAGTGAAAAAGACGTTTATTGGTCAATACTATTGACCTGCAGATTCCGAGTGATTTATCCCCCTTTTCATTGGGGTTGTTTTTTTTTTTCCCTTTTTACTTTTAGTGTGGATGTTTTATGTTCAGTAGAACTACTGCGAAAAAGCCCCCCCCCCCCCTTCCTCCTTCTTCTGCTGCACGTCCAGCAGCTTTCGACATGATTTATCAGTTTAAAGAAGAAATTGAAGAAAGCAGCCGAGAAGTGACATCCCAGTCCATTCATCAACGTAAAGGCCGGTTTCCCCTTGAAACGGGGGTAATTCCTGCAGAGCCCTAAGTGCACCGGTGTGGTCATCGGGAAAAACTGAAAACTGCTCATCTGAGGGTAATGTCCTGCACACTGTTAGGAACACCGAGGCCCAGGCGGGCATTGTTCTTCCCCCTCCATGCAGGGCGAGCTTTAACCTGCACACCACGTCGAGAGCCTTTACTTAAACATTTCATACGGTTTACCCCGAGGTGGAGGGCGCGGGGAGGGCTACATCTCTTTATACCCAATTAAGCCTGCCACAGGAGGTAGATGGTCCCGGCTGAAACCTCCCCTCCCTCGGTGCCCCATTAGAGCGCTGAGAAGCCCGTAGAAGTTTGAGTCCCTGGCGGGCCAAACCCCTGACCTAGAGCCAAGGAGAAGCACTTCAGCTCCTCTCACCTAAATATACAGCCGCGGCTGCAGAATACGAAGTCGCCCCCAGTTCGGGAGAGATAGAGTGGGCTATATACTGTAGGTATTTTTGTGTGCATGAGTGTGTTTGTGCACCAGGAGAGGTGAAGGGCTGCTTTTTTGTTATTTTTAGAGAGCAGAGTGTGTCCAAAACAGAACTTGAAAACAAGTCGATGACTAAAATGCAACAGAAACACCTACAAACCGAAACAACATTTCCTCTCCAACAGCTTTGTGTTGTTGGCGCGAGCGTTTCTGTGAGCATGCACTGCAATCGCCCTGCAGCCAGACTGCACACACCCTATATATTTGTTTTTCCGTTCCTTTATCAGCGTGCGGCGCGGCGTCCCCTCAGCCCTATATCCACCCAAATCATGATAAATGCCTCGGCATACTTTACCCAGTGGTTTTTGCATCACTCATAATTCACTGTCCCCTGTCCTCCCAGCCATCTGGGATCGGCTGGCCCCGGCACTGGAGACGGAGTCGGGGCCTGCCGGTGTGCTCCAGCGGCACCGGCCCATCTGTCCCTGCCTGCGGGCGGTTGTGTCGATGCTCGGCAGTCTCGCAATCAATGACCATGCAGACGAAGAGGGGAGAGGAGTGGGCTGAGGGATGGGGGGGGGGGGGAGTGTGGGGGGCAGGGGGGCTGTTTTTTTCCCCTTTCCAGCAGACACTTCTCTCCACCTCCAACTCTGGCAAGTCTGTAGTTATGGGGCATTCCTGGCTCACGGGCTGTCTTTCTCCTCATCCCACTGGCTGTTGTCTGGAGCCCAGGTTGCATCTTCCATCATATGCACACACTTTGTTGCGGTGTGACTATGTGTGTTTGAGGCAGTGGTTATCACTGCAACCACAACAGTAAATTCTTCTTCCTCATTACCACCTCAGGCCCCTCAGCTATGAATAAATTTCCTCTAGATTAATTGTCATTTCAGTGTGGTCATTTTTTAACTTCAACTTCCCCCCTGATTTACTTTATCCTCAAAACACCTGTGTTTTTATTATCCACTCCGCAGCAAAGGGCAAAGATTTTGGAACTTTTAATTTCTCATAGTGACATTTTCGAAAAGAAAATGAGGTGCGAGTTTCTAAATGTCAACCCAAAAAGCATTTCACAAGTTATACTTTGCATTCTTGTCCTAATTTGGTTCCATCTCTCGGGCGACTTAATTCATGTGATGAGACTGATGGATGATGGGGTGTGGGCTTAGTTTTCAAAATGGGCTCGTGATCCTTTTAATTTCATCAGCAGCTGCTAATTTATTAGGACTCAAATGCTTAGCAGTGTTAGCGTGCGCTGAAATGGTGGTTAGGGGACATTTATCTAATTACAGAGGATGGGATTCCAACGCGATGGATATCAGTAAGACGTGCCCACCAGTGCTTTACCACATGGTGGCAGGAGTGGTTGTGGGAATCATGCGCTCTCGCTAAGCCAGTCTGAGTTGTCAAAAACGAGACTGAATTAGGTGCACTTGAGACCCCCTGCTTACTGAGTTTTACCTCCGTCTTCTTTGAGACTTTCTGGACTGTCAAGTTTACGTTGGACGTCGGGATAACTGGCAGGGGAGAAATCTTTTAATGTATAGATCCTAAGTGCGCGTGGAGATCACTCATGTTGCAGGCATAATCTCACCGCAGCCTTTGAAGGTTGCCGGCTCCCACACATCAAGAGGGCTGCAGCGGCAGCACCGACTTCTCAAAGCCGGGGACGCTCTCATAGGCTGGAAAAAAAAGGAGCGTAATTGCAAATTAGGGTCTGCTGCTATTGAGGTTTCTCACCTAACTAGCCAAATAAATAGGAATGCTGGAGTTGGGTAGCAGTGACTGCAAACTGCCTCGGAGGAGGCGGAGACAGAGAGGAACAAAGACAGCGAGACCGAGCGGCAGAAAGACACCGAGTGACAAATTGAGAGTGAGGCAGACAGAAGCATCGACGGGAGCAGAGACTTTGGACACCTGTAAAGCTTTTATTGCAATTAAGACGTTGTGCATTCGAGAAAATCCCATTAAAGCCAAGGTATCGTGTTGTTCTCCGCGTTATTGCCTGCCCTAATGTGTGTGCGAAAAAGAGACAGATGCAAAACAAAGAGAGCAGGGCGTGTGGGTGGCTGAGAGTGAATTTGAAGCTTTATTACCGCCCTATATTGCAGCCCAAATTACAAATCTTGGAGCAGTTATTCCTGCCTCGAGATGTTACTTCAACCCCACGTTTGAGGCAAATCATCCTGTAATGATATTGCTTATTGCAAATGAGGGAAGTGATGGAACGTAATGAATGAGGCGGGGGTACAATCCGATAAGGCGGCATCTAACTAAGTGGGTCTCTCCTTCTCAACCTTCAGCTCGCCGACCTCGTCTCCCACTGCTTAGACCATTATTCAAACCGTAACAAGCCGATTCATTTAGGCTGTCGGTGAGCAGAATTAGATTCCCGCTTGAGCGACCATTGAGCAAAACATAAAGATGTTTTCCGCACCAAACATGCAGCATTTACATAATTTCAGCTCAGGGTTGGGGTGGCAATAATAAGTTATGATAAAACTGTCATTAGGGGCAGGAATGCGCGGGGAAGAGGAGACGCACAGTTCAAGATTAATATAGGAGCTCTCCGCGGTGCTGAAATGTCAGGGGACACAGAATAATGAGACTGGCTTTGTGGGGATAACATACCTGTTTGAGCCAGTGTGTGTCTGCATATTTCAGCATGGCTACATCTGTGAGTCTCTGTATACCAGTCTGAAGGTCACAACGTGTGCGCTCCCTTGTGCGTCCAGCTTGTTGACTTCTAACACAATGCCGACTGTTTTTAGTCGAGAAAAACCAACGACAAAACACGCCTTTAACCTCATCTTAGACATCAAATCTGGCAACGCAGGAAGAGTCGATGTTCAGGGCGAAGTGGGAGCTGCATCAAAGGAATGTCACTGATGGTTTTCCTGACCCAATGAGATTCTGGCTAAACATAGAATACAGCACTTATAGAACACATCAATAAAATGCATTACGATCATATGGGGCACGCCTGCCTGAAAAACTACTGTAAGATTGATGTAACAGGTGTTGTTAAGCCAACCAATAAAGAAAATATCTTTTATCTTAAGGTGCGTTCGAGAGTGTATGAAGAGATGATTCATTACTTTGTTTTGTTTGTAGATGGAAAATTAGGTTGCTGAATGTTTTTATTTTTCTTCTCAACCGAGTCCAATTTTACACAACTCTTTACCAACTATAGTCGAGAATGATCATTTAATTGCCTGTGGGTACTTTTTCAAGATGTTCAACAATATTACTGGGCAATTTTAGGATATGGGTAAAACAGAAAGTTGTATTGTTTTACTTTAAACTTTGACAGCAGCCTAATGATACTGTATTTAACTCCAGTCTCAAGCTCTGTAGGTGTGTCGATGCTTGCATAGTGAATTAATCTTCAAGCTAATAAAAGCAGCTAATAATAAGCGTTTGAACTCGTTTCTTGTTCATATCTTAGAATCAAATCACAACTCAACTGCTTTTACTTTAAATAGACCAGTTACGGTCTCTTGTGTTTTTAGGCTGAGTAGTTTCTCATTATCTCATGAAAAGTGGCGTGGGAATTAATTTGTTTCACTGTGGCTGCTACAACAGGATCCCACTCTTTTAGGAGCTGAGACGTTCGTTGTTTTGTTTGTTTTGACAGATTTATCTCGGCCCCACTGAACAATAGCAACCCCCCACCCCACCCCCACCCCCACCCCCCTCTATCCTCCGCCACCAGAAGCACTGGTGCTGTGTCTGTACACTCTGCCTGTTTCGACTCTCATGGCAGGACTTTCCCTCATGATAATTACTGGAGGTTTAATCAGCATGTCATGTTTTGAACTCCTTGAACCCGAGCTGATGCCCGCTCCTCCTGCCTCCGTTCCTTCCTGCTCTGCAGTCCTCTGCTGGGCTGCATTAGTTTATGAAACGGCTTTCAACGGTCAGGAAAAAAGCTCTAATCAAACAAACGTGTCTAATAGGGGCTACAATGCAGGAACAGCTTTTACAAGGACATGGCAACCAAGGTAATGTGCAATTTGTCACAGGCAATGGCTTTAAACAGTACATTAGATGGGCATCAACCTGAATTTATTCACCTCTACACAAAAGCAGCTGCAGCGCTGAATGGTGTATTTGACCATTACCAATGCTGCGCGCACTGTTTGTTGTGTTGCCCACTGCCACATTTTACAGCAATCCTCCTCTGCTGGTAAAATCATTTACAACTACTTCAACCGCAGGACATACATTTTTTAAATGCATGTTGTGAACTTGATGATTATGATGCTGGTTTATAAGCTATTGTCTTCCCCGCTAACATACGATGTTGTGATGCTATTTTTCAAAAGATTTAGTTCCACTTTAGTCCATAAAAACATTTCTTTATCTGGTAAATTAAACAGTATTTTATTTTTCATTAGCATCTTGAGAGCTGCAGCTGTGCCTCATAACGAAGAGTTGATGGGAAATAGAGACATAGTTTTATAATCGGACTGAGACAGCGTCCCTGCATGACTAACAAAGATGGATCTCCCTCGTTTAGCGACTCTGCCTGGTGAAACTACAGTGCGAATGTCTTTTTTTTTTTATTATCTATGTTCCACCAGTAGAACGCAATGAACTGTGCACTCGCGTATTGGCATCATGGGTGAACGATCTCAATGAGAGTTTGGCCACTGTCTTCGTCTGCGTGACATTTCACACTTCCTGGTTTCTTGGCCTTCCCCGTCGTCGTCCCCGTTGCCGGTGGTGACGCGGTTTAACCCGAGAGCTCGTGTTGGCATTGATGTGTTGCGTGTGAAGCGAATCAAACGCGGAGTCTGTGCCTGTGTCAGGCCGATCCCTCTCTTGACACAGGGCTTTATTGAAAAAGCTATAGCCCTTTATAGAGAGAGTGTCAATTTCAAGACAAAGTCAAGATGGCAGTCGCGCAGAATCCATATTTAATAGTGGCAAACGGAGCAAACACAATTGAGGAAAATCAATACTGCTTTCACGTTTGATCATACGTCACCTTTCACTGAACTACTGCTTACCTCTGTCCTTTTGTCTCCCTGAAAGAGGCCGTGCAGCTCGAACCGTGAATTGTAAACAAACACATAACAGTTGCACTTCTCTTTGTTCTGTGGGGACAAAGAGCTATCGGTGGGTGGGTGCGCGTACAGTGAGCGGCTGTGAAAATGTGGCATTAAATCTTTCAGCGCAAAGCGAAATACAGAGAAAAAAGTAGTTTTTCTTTCGGCTTTATGTTTCGCACTCCCTCTTTTTACACATCATAAATCAATAGTGGTCGAAAAAACAGCTCCTGTAAGCAAGAATGTAATCCAAGTCATTGTTGGAGGAGCCAATAAACTGATGTGAAAATAAAAATAAACCTTCATATTTCACTTTATTCACATTATTTTATAGTTTAAGAACTGCATAATAAGCTTCGCCTTCAGTGTTTCTAATTTATCATGTTAAATCTTGAAGTTCTTTCTTTGCAGTAGACAATCTGGGCGTGTCCAAGTCAAGTTTCACGTGTATGTAGCTTCACTGCAGATGTTGACGTTTAC
>JAUESE010000020.1:19072796-19083900 GCA_032274725.1 Malacoctenus triangulatus
TACTTATGCGATAAAATGTCCGATGCTTTCATCTGTGAAGACTCTTGGTTTTGTTCCAGTGTTTGGCTTCACTGTGATGTTGCAACAAAGATCGAAGAGTGGTTGTGCCGCTTCTCTTGCCACCAGATGCAGCCTCCTCATTCACACTGATGAATATGTATTAGGTTTGTGTGTTTTAGTTTTTATAGCTTATGCTGTTGCACTTGATCTATATCCATTGTAATTTCTTTGAGTGCTGAATATAGATTTTGCTTTTTATTATATTGACACATCCTTTATTTCGGTCTCACTAAGAGGATTGCGACTATCGATACGAATGAATACTGATGTTTCTCGTCGAATGCCGCGTGTGCAAACACACAAATGTTTGCTGACAAGTTTTCCCGGCAATAACGCGTCCGCGTTGTGTTTACAGCTTGTTTCTGCCGTTCCAAAACGAGCGGCAAATCAGTTTGCGCAGGTTTTTGTGTCGCCACAATGAATTCATTTGAATTCCCTCCCAGTTGGTGCTGCGATAGCATCGCTGTAACCTTCCTCTCTTGGCAGGGTATCATGTTGGCGTTGCCTAATCTCGTCACCTCATCCAGCATGTGGAGAAAAAAAGCTTTATCTGTAATAACCACTAAAATGAGAAAATGTTACCAATAAAAACGTGCAAGGTTTATCTCCTCATATCTGGGATATTGAATGTAGTGAACTGCACGAGTTCCATTTGGCAGCTCAGAGAGAATACAGTGATATGCATGAGGGCAGCCTGCTGGTATCAGTGATAATGTCACCAGCTATTATTGTCTACCTGAGACAAAATCTCAGCTAAGAGTGTGCACAGCGGAGCTCTTCTTCCCCGGCAGGGTAAGACGCACACTTTTATATTTCATGCTGATGCACAGCTTCTATTTTTCTCGATCTTCTTGTCAGACTCTCACAAACACGTATGCTGGCCAACACAGAAACCCAAAGCAGTCAAAAAACAAATAACAAACAAACACCCCATAAAGTTGGATCTGTCTGCGTGCATCCATGTGCTTGTGTGAGTGTGCAGAGATGATAAATAAAATATCCGCTTTTCTATTTTTAGGGAGCGCTTGTCTCCTCGTGTCCTCAGAGCTGGGATATGTCCCTCCGCGCAATATTTTCCTCCACGTCTGTGTGACTTTCTGCTTCTCACATCTGCTCCTCATCCCCGCTTTTTACAACAAACTCGCTTGTCAGGACGGCTACTCATGAGTGGTTTAGCTGTGCCGCTCCCAGCAGATGGGCTGACCCGCTCTCCAAATGACATCACCATCCATAATTGATACAGCATATTTACAGTATTCATGCATAAAGATGAGCTCCGGTCAACTTGTGCTCGTGGGTGCGCGGAGCGGACCACCAGCCTTGTTCTGTGCACGGAGGGTTTGGTGCTCTTTCTTTTTTTTTTTTGACGTAGTCTCATCCCTGTGATGAATGAGGCAGATTACAGGATTTACGGCTGATTTACTCCGCTCTGGATGCTGAAGCCAGCCACAGAAATATGACTGGCTGCCTCTCAGAAAACATTCAGACTACACTATTTCTTTCATACACACCAAAGGTTATCCACGCGTGACGCTTAGAATATTTCCTGTTTATACTACAAGTAAAGTCAGGGAGCTGAATGATATATTGCCATATTTCCCTGCATCACACTGGTGGTTTTTTGTGACAAAAATAGCACTGAAGTGACAAATTATTCTGCAGTGTGAAGTTAGAATTTTGTTTCCAGACAGTATTATTTCGCCTGGAACTAGGAAATGTTCTTTGGGGTATGTTTTAGCCTGCTTACAGTGTAAATATCAGTTTTATGTTGAAGTACCAAGTTTTTTCTGCGGGAGTTGCATGTGGCAGAATATGATGAGCTGAAGTATCCAATAGATGGCAACAGTGACATGCAAGCCTGCCGGCGTCTGAGGGAAGGAATGAGTGCTAATGATGTGTGGACTGTATCATGTGGTTTGGGTCAGAGGCCAGATGGAGTCCAGACAGTCTCGACCACAGACACACAGTCATCGGAAACACGGCGAGGAGATGCCTGCGAGCACGTAGCGCAGTTGTTGATGCCTCATTGTGCGCGTGGAATGCCTGATATTTCAGACCGAGCCATAAACGCCAGGTTACTCAACACGCAGTGTACTCGCTTGTTTAAACTTTGAGAGCTAGTCAAGCAACAAAGTGAAATCATTTTAAATACACACGCAAGCGATTCAGTATTAACACATTTTCTCTTCTTCAACACTAGACTTTCATTTTTCTTACCAAGTCTTTCAAGTAAAGACATTTTAATGAAGTTATCTTGCTCTGGAAACCCCAATTACTGTGTGTCGCCTTTCAGGTCAGTGAAAACAAGTCTGTAGTTAATCGGGTGTTGTAGGAAAGAGGAGAACGATGGCAAATGTTTAGATGAAACTCAGCATCATTAATATTTTAAAACTCCACTCACTGCAGAGACTAAGATCTAAGCTGCGTGATTCTCTCTGCATATTTACATAACTGCTTGAGCTGTATTGTGAGATATATTGAGACCTTGTGGGATATATTGTGGCTGTGTCTGAGAGTGTTTTGTGGTTATGTTCTGTTTGCTGCACAATGGTGTGCATCAAGCCCCTGTGTTTAGTTTTTATTGTGCTCGGGCTCGCAGAGAGGAACGCGGTGTTGCAGGCCGTGAAGTATGAGAAGAAATGAAACTTTTTTTATGCCGGGAGAAGCGAAAAAACAGGTGGGCGCTGTGATCAGACATGGTCTATAAATATGGGGCTCCGACAGGCGCGGGCCGGAGCAAGAAAGCACCGGGATCCAGGTTTGTGAAGGATATTCGGGGTCAGGGGTCGGTAAGTGCTGAGGCAGGTCTGTGGAGGTTAAAAATCAAATGGTGCCACTCCTTGATGTTTTATTCCACCTTTTTTCACGCCACTTTCCTTTCAACCATTTTATAGGCAAATGTTTGCACATACAAACGTCACGGTGTCCACATCTGGATGTGAGGCGTAGTTCGAGCAGGGGAAGAAGAAGCACATGCTCCTTAACTGCACATTTGTGTTTTGGTGCCATTTGCCGTGAAGAGCTTCAACTGTTCCTGACGTTTCAGGCCGCCTCCGCACCCAGAGACTGTTTGCAAAACTATGGATGGTGGAGATAATCATAGGTCGATGCAATCGCGTCGCAAAATTAATGGTTATGTTTTATTCATTTCCTGGGTGAGATTTCGACTCTGAATTTAACTTGTCCTGTTCAGACCTTTGGAACCGTAACCACACATGCTCGGAGCAGTGAGCAGTGAGCTGTGGCGCTGCAGCCTGGGGAGCAGTTGGGTGTTTTAATGGCCCTGCTCAAGGGTTCACAGTGGTGGCGACAACGGCAGCCATAAGCTGTGGCTTTTAATTACTCTATTTCAGTCTCCAGGGAGTCAAACCAGCAACCTTCTGGACACAAGTTTGCTTCTTTCCACCACTGCTCTTTTAGTGAATCTATATGGACAAGTCATTTTTTTATGATATGATTATTGGCAAACACAACAACTTTAGACATCGATAGGTCACTAATGTGTCACTTGAATATGAGAGTCAGCTTTTTAACGCCTGCGTTTTACATCAAGTAAAAGCGTCTGTCGGAGCCAGCAGCTTTCCACCGACACCCCCTGCACAGACACATAAATGAAGTGCTGCAACTTTGCATGAAGAGGAAATTAAGTGTAAATCTCAGCCTCACCTCAAGTAAACACAACCAGGAGACGCGGCAGCTAACCGCTAATCCTGTCTGTGGAGAGGAACAGATCAACTGCTCGAAGTCGGTGGCCACTGGGATATACACGCTACTTCTTCTGTGCTCTTTCTTTGTGATTATATTTTGAGGTAAATTGAATGTCTCTTTGAGCCTCTCGAGAAGTTTTGTGTGAGACATTCATGTCTAAAAGTAGAAGAGATTTTATCCCCCTGGAAATGCAGCATCTTTTTAATTGTGAAAGAAAACCACTGGAGACCGCAGATTCCTGCTTCGACTCAGATATTCACTTCTAACAGAATGAGTTTGGTTAAAAATACTGTTTGTCAGCTCTTTCATTGTCTTTACACTGGTGACACCGCATGGCCTTCGATAACTCATACACTGGGGAACGCAGACTTAAAATGCACACGCTAAGGACATGCAGGCAGTACGGCAGACATCAGCAAAGACCGAGCAAGCTGTTGACCATCACAGACAGAAAATTCTGCTTGGGCTTCTGTTTTCTCTTGGTGGGACTGATGAAGTGGTAATTATAGGAGAGGCCCCACACCTCCAGAGAGCCGAACATCTTTAGACTCCAACCACTCGCTCCGAACTCCTTTTAGTCACGCCATTGACCAGAAGCGTTTGAGCTAAACAAGCAGAAATGGGTGTTTTCTGCTGATGTCCTGACCGACAGTTCTGCTCCGTCACTTGGATGTAATTGATGCATTCGCAGCAATTTTGCACTAATTTTATGGAAAATGAATTTAACTTCACATGCAGTCTTCACTTCAGACTAATCCTGCAGCCTCTCCAGTAGCTTTTAAGCAGCACAAAGAGGACAAAAACATATTTTCTCCCTCAGAGGGCTTTTGGAAATGAGCTCAATAACTTTTCCAGCCCTGCTGTCTGCGTGGCTGCCGTGGTGGCTGATACACATCAGTTTAAGCGCAATCCAGCTGTGTCAGTGGTTGGCTGTCTGTGGTGGGAGAGGGTCCGTGCATCAGCATCCTCCCGTCGCTGACGCAGCATTCACACACATCATTTACTCACAACAATCCGCGGCTCTGTCTCGCAGTATCAGCACGGCCATGAAGGAAATCCATTCCTCAGACGCTGGTTAACTGCGAGCTTGTGTTTTGCATCTGTGTGGGGATATTCAAGCCATCTGTTCCCACAACACAGACAGAGAGGAGGGTTATTTTTCCTGGGAGGGGGGTTAAAGGCGACGTCAATTGGCATTTGAGGCAATGCAAAATCCAAGGTCGAGTTTATGGTTTCACCCGGGATGATAAATTGAGCCTCAATGTCACCGCGTGCAAGCAGTCTCATCTAACTGCCGAAAATTGCACCTCTGGTCATTATATCTCAGGTTGTTCTGGTTCTCGTGCATTTAATTAAATTTCGGTGTTTCGCTGTAACCCGACCGTCTGACTTTGGGAGGCCAAGAGAGACGTCGTCTCGCAGCTTCTCCTAAGTGCTGTGTGAACAGCGGGACAAGAGGGAATCACTCACAACTTATGACTCAGTGAGAGGCCCACCATGGCTGCAGCAGTAATCAGCACTAATGAACAGTGGCAGCGGAGCCTCACATCATGAAACCTTACATGCACTCCTCTAATTAATTTCTCACTTTGAAACCTGCAATTGACAAAGAAGTGGTGTTGCTACCTGGCTCGCTCGCTCTTTATTTTTCTGTCAGGCAGCTGCAGGCTGCTGTGGTGGTGAGAGGGTCCTTCGTTCGAACGCTGGTGGGGTGTGTCTGGAAAAAACTCAATTTGCCTGCATTTGATCATGAAGCTGCTGTATTTTCCCTTTCTTCACTGACTAATTCTAGAACATGTGCTCACCTAATTCTGCACTTGATGCCTGAAACAGATTCAAACAGCTTTCAGACTACAATAGGATAAAAGAGAAGGAGCAGAGAAAATCGTCTCACACCACATGAAGGCACTATTGGACATATTACCACCAGATGTCTGACGCCGCGGCGTTCGCTTCCCCTCTCTGCAGCCCGCTCGCATGTAGCAGAAAATGTTCCCGGCGTCGTGCTTGATTTACAGGCCTGTAGATTCACTGCAATAAACCTTGATCAATTACATTTGGCTTTGTATTGAGCGACTACTTTTGACATTCTCAACTTTCAGGGAAGAAACACTCCCACTTTCCCCGGTACGAAACTACACAAAGTTGAACGCAAACAGATGGTAATGTAATACCGTGCCTGGAGCAGATCGCTCCGTATTCAAGCTGCAATCCGGAGAGTCACCTGCCGCTAATAAATTTAGCTGATTTTGTGTGGTGAAGGCGCGACAGAAGGGGGGGGGGGGCTGTGTGATGCCCTGACAGGAGGTGTGGAGAGTTGCACTTTGTCCTTTGTTGCATTTCTTGCCTTTTCTGGATTTACGATCTGCTTCTCACAGCCTCTGGCCCGCGGGTGCCTCGGCACTCCCATGTGTCATGTGACACCGCTGCGTTCGAGCTCGCATAAAAACATCACACACCGAGGCCGTGCGAGGGTTTATTTAACACTTACATTTAAAAAAAAGAAAAATGAAATTATCGTTGTGAGTGGAAAAAAATGTGTTTGGGATTAGGTGTTGATTCACCTTGAACTTCAGGGAAACTGAGAAGCATTTTTAGAAGGATTCTGCAAAAAACAAACATCTAATTTGAGTCTAAACCTGATGTCATTTTCAGATGAGTTAAGGGTCGATCTTTACTCGTTTCTCATCAAAGTGCCTCGTTTTCTACCCACCTGACCTGTTTACCTTCCACCGACGATAATGACCTAAAGTGAGGCACTAATAGATGCATTTAAAGATAGATTTTCTCAAGACTCAACTCTTAAAAGTCTCTTGATAAGCGTACGTGCTGAAATGACTTATGGCGAATGCGTAATGAAATATCTTGAATGCGCTTTATAGCCTATAATTATGTCATCATGTGAACACCCGCTGGCAGGATATCAGGTGGGAACAAGCTTTGATTTAATGAGGTGACGGTTAGAAGAGCTGCGCGGCATAGTTTGGTTTTAGGGCTGCGTTTGAGGTCACATTGTCCACAGCCATGTGTTGCTCGAGATAACTCCGTTTTTCTTTTTTTTTTAAATCTTCTGAAGGGTGATAGAGTTTATCTTTTTTTCTCTCTCTCTCTCTCTCTAAAAATCCTCTGGACATTTTCACAAAAAAATGATACTTGACTGCGCCATAAGTGCTTATTTGAATTCCACAGGGGGATGTATGGCTTAGCGTGTCAGAGGACCCAGACTGAGTTCCCACATTGTAAATCATTATCCAGCCTTCATCCTGAAGGATTCCGACTGAAAAACTTTGCCTGAGGTGACGCGGACTACATTTCCTTCACCGTGAGCCTTTTTTTTTTTGCTTGACAACCTAATGAATTTCATCCCTATCCATGTTAACACGTCATTTGTCATTCGGGGAGAGAAACGCAGCTTTTTCTGACGAAGCCAAAGGCAACAGTGGAGACCGAGTCTTTGTTCGATCTCGGCCGGCTCACCAGCAGCTTCTCCTCTTTGTCCCCTTCGGCCGGCGCTGTCGCGTTGAAACGAGGATCCCCGGGTTTTTCTGAACCGACATGATATCGCATAGTTCAGAGGACTGTTTGACTCGCTGTGAAGTATGTGAATACACACATATAGGGTGACAAAATCAAAGCCGGGCCACAGGCTCGCTGACATTTCATCCCCGTTTCCAGATGTAAACTTCTGTAACTTGGACGAGCGGAAGAAGAATCAGATCTTCTTTATGTGCCAGCTTGTAGATTTGGATCATCTTCACAGTCCTCTCGTGGTTTTTTTTTTATCCCCCTCCACCAACTACTTTGCACTTCTGTAGACATCCAGAGAATAAAAAGCATTCAAATCTTGACAAACTCTGCTACCAAAGCAGCCACAATCGATCCGTCCATCTGCTGGGAATGTTTGCCTGGCGACGGCTGGACCTGGCTGCATGCCTGCAGTGGCCTCACCACACATCTTCCGAGGCCTTCATTTCCACCGCTGCTAATCAGAACGAGACATATTGAGCGCCCAAGTTGGTTTATCTGCACTCTCTCATTGGGCTGTGACTGGTTAGTGTGTACTCGACTAAATTAGCATACGCATGTTCCTCCCTGACAAGCACCAATCCGTGGTGGAATGAGAGCGTTTGTGTAGACAGAGGCTGGGAGCGAGAGATAGCGCCTGGCTGTTTGTTCAGTTTGCTTGACTTCAGATCAGATGCTGACTGAACTGTGACATGAGCAATCACAGAAAAATGAACACAATTGTTACCTTGAAGTCGTCACGAAGATACCGTGTGCTGAAATATTTGGAACCTCTAAGTCCATTTAAACGAGTGCGGTCTCACAGATGCAGAGTGTGACTGTTGTGACACTGTGGACCTATTTTTTTTTTTTATGAGGCTTTTAACCAGTGATGCATTTCACCAAAAATTCACAATCGCAGGCAGCGAATTTCCAGCTGAGCTTGTACAACTAAGCAACCTTCTATTTGTAAGAAAACAATAAGCAGTTTAATTAGAGACCACAAAGAATTTTAAAGGAAATAGTAAAACTTGAAACTTTCTCGAGGCTTTTGAGCTTAACTGAAGATCCTATTTTGGCTTTATGTTGTATGCTGTTGCAAAGTTTTTCTTGAAAACTTTATTCTGAATAATTATTTTTGGTTAAACTGATTTTACATCCAGTTTCCGAATATCAAACCATCTTTTTAGGGTCATTTTCTGAATGTTTTACATATTTAACAGTCCAAATGTTGGGGTGTTTTTTTGTGTTTATTTCATGTTTTTGTTTTTTGGAATAAAGTCACAGTTAGTTTAGAGGTGTTGCTCAGGTGTGTGGCTGAGCAAGTTGTGGTGATTAGTTTCAGTGTGTAGGCTCAACAAGTAACACTACATGCTAATGACTGTGCATGTGTGAGTCTTTTTTGGCTTGTGCAAAACGCAAAAACTTAAAATACAACACAAAAAAATTTTTGCCACATTCAAACACAGACAGGCTTTGCCTCTATTGAACAACTCATTTCCACACAACACAAAAATCCTGTCTTATATAATTACATGTATTATAACAGCGACTCCATTGTCTGTTGTTTTCTTTGTTAGCTAAAGGTCAGGACCCCCCCCCAAAAAAATGCTTCACTTAATGTGAAGAAATAATTGCTTGTCAGGGGAGCTATTCAGCAAACTTTGCCAAACGGAGTTGCATCAAGTGTTTGCTCATTTGTTTTGACCATAACACAGCTTGAGAGATGAAAGGGAAGGTAGGCGTGCCTGGTGTGAACTGACGGCTGGATGTCACATCATCAAACACTGAGGAGGTTCGACATCAGCGCTGGATCTTTTCTCCCTCGCTGGAGCTTTAATTAAAAAGAATTCCCCTCGGCTCGTGTTGATGCCACAAACAGCTCCAGGGCATCTAATTGCAACACTGTGAGACACGTAGGACACAGATGTGCCTGCTTCGATAAACAACAATCAAGTACACATTTTTTTCTGACCGAATAACAACTGCGACATTTTCAGTGCTTAAGAAAAGTCACTGAGTCACATGGTGAGTATTATGGCCACATTTCCTGATTGAAAACAGTTACCACTTGTGCCTGGAAAGTAAGACAGTCAGTGGAGCGGCTCTGTGAAATGCTGCTTGGAGGGACGGCAGATTAAAGGCTTGGGTTTTTTTTCAAGTCTCTGGGTTTGGGAAAGAACTGTTCACATTAACATATTGATGGAATTTTCAGAGATTATCCCCAAAACATGTGAATTGAGTTTGGAGACTCTTCCTTTCCATGAAACTTGCATGTGTGCGTGTGTGTGTGTGTGTGCATGGGTGCGTGTGTGTGGCCGTGTTCTGCTATACTAGCGGGGACACTGAACTGGTTTTACACGAGCCGATTTGAACAAAAATGATGGTGCTCTTGCTTAATTGAAATCATCGCATTTCTAGTCGAGATGGTTCTTGATTCCTCTGTGTCCTCAGGTCAAGGTGAGGTGTGTGTGTGTGTGTGTTCTTGTGTGGCTGTGCGAGAGACCACATGTGTCTGATTATGTGAATCAGAGAGCAGGGGAACGTAGCGTCATTGTCGTTTGTCATTAATTTGCCGCCGCCGTGAGATGAGGTGTGAATTATCTGCTCCACTGCCCTCTGAACTCATTCGCTTCGTCACCAGCTTCCACAGTTTCTCCTCTAGATGCTTTTGTCCTTTAATTTCTTGTCGTCTTTGTAAAAGAGGCAGTGAAAAAGAGCTGTGATGTTTTCTTTAGATGTACATGAGAGAGGAAAATCGAAGAAAATGTGTTTTAGCCGTCACTGTCTGCCGAAAACGCCCACACATGCAAAGACAGTTCAGCGTGTGTTTATGCAATGGCATAAAGCAGATTTCACAGTGAGAAGATGTCAGGAGGGGGGGGTGGGGGTCACCGCTCTGTTGGCTGGGGCGGCGTGGATGTTGACGAGCTGCCTCTGAGTCATGACCATCAGCCAGAGATGTCTGAACAGGCTAACGCATAACAAGCACTGAATAGCCGTTCACCCTGGCGGCGTCACTTGAATTCCTTGAAAGGTAATTTCATTTCTCACCTAAGTGAACTCTCTTTTTACGCCGTCCGTCTTTTACTCGTCCTCCAGCCTCGCTCGCTCGCTCTCTCTCGCTCCAGCCAGGAAAAGTATTGTGGTGTCACCGAGATGGACATCTGGGCTTTTGGCAGCCCGGAGTCTGCTCGCCTCGGTTCCAGCGGGATGTCAGAGCGAGTTCAGCCTCCTCCTCGCAGGCCGTCCTTGCACCAATTTGACATTGTGGAACAAAGCTGAAAAGCAGAATTTCAGGAAAGCGAGGGGGGGGGGAAAAAACGGTCGTAGATGTAACATTAAGTGGTGCGACTAAAGTAGCCACTGAGTGTTTTACAGAGGTCCGGCCTTTGCTTTGACATGTTCACCAGAGGTAAATCCACCCTGGAAGCAGCAGTCTGACAGGTTGCACTGTGAACAGCTAAATCACAGGGATCCTGTTTGGCACTGAGTGATTGCACAGAGTTTCTTTTAGGTGACCATTCAGTATTTAAGCTCCTTTGCAAGTCAATCAGCACTGTTTGTCCTGGAACTGCCTCCCTGGGTTTTTTTTTTTCTCTTTTTGGAGTTGCTTGCTGTTGCCCTCCGAGCACGTCTATCAGTGAGCAAATTGGCACGTATATCTTCCTCGCTTTCATTCAGCAGCAATCAACCACTCATCCATTCACCGATGAGTCACATTCCAGCTCTAAAAAGGTGTGACGCACTTGTGTTTACTGTGGGTTTTGTAACCCATGGAACCGTGCTGGGGATCAGATACAACACACAAACACAAGCACACAGACACACA
>JAUESE010000020.1:19123703-19135350 GCA_032274725.1 Malacoctenus triangulatus
CCACACGGTTTTTCGTATTGTGAAAAGTTTTGCTTGAATGACTCTGGTTATTAGGCAGATTCCTCCTGAATTTATTAGATCATGTTTTATTTTTAGTTTATCTTGTTCTGGATAGTTGCCTTGTGCACGCGTGTGTGTGTGCGTCTGTGTCTGTGTGTCAGTGTGTGTGCGCGCGTGTGTGTTGTTCAAGCCTATTTTTGTCCCTTGCCGTTAATCTTAAAACTACAGCACACTGGAAACTACTGGCTACTGTCAGACTCCACTCCCTACAGCACAGGGGTGTCAGCTCAGTCTCTGTAAAAAAACAATAAAAAACTCTCTGCAGGAAAGATATTTTCAACACCTGCATATCAATTAGTTTTCTGTGTATCCCCAAACGCAAACAGTAATTTAAATCATGCATGTTGCATTTGGTGTGTTGAAATATGCATCTTTAGCACTTGAGGCGCTGTGCATAAATCAATACAATCCATGTAATTAAACCTGGAGTATCCATTTGCTGCGGTTAGTCGATACCTAAATGCCATTTTGAGAGGAGAATTTCAGTGTTGCACAAACACTCTCTCTCTCGAAAACTGTGGGTGTAACAGCATGACGTTCCTGGACGAACACCGTACGGTTCGGAAAAAAAAGTGGGCTACATATGTGCATGACACAAACTGGCAGATATTGGCTGACATAATTGACCCAAAACGTAGTTGTCACTCCCCGCAGTCAAAGCCGCCTGGAGAGAAGCGAAAAAGATGCTTGTGTCTCTTTCAGTCATGCAAAAATGTGTCAAATGTCACAGTGATTTTTGGAATTTTTGAAACATGGTCTTCAAAAACATGCAAGCTGAGCCACACTCACACACACTCTGACACGCACACACAGACACAGAGCCCTTCCTCTTCAAAGCTGATATTACTGGCAGTATGAAAGGCTGAGCACTGAAAGTGCCCACCACAGGAAAGAGTGAAGTAGAAGCAGATAGGGACAAGAACTGAGATGCAGAGCAGCTGTTTTATTTATTTATTTTATGCGCTTTGTGTTGGATTACAGCAAACACTGGCAGCAAGCCGAAAGACACGGCACATCGTGCAGACTGAGAGAAGCGAGCATGAATGGATTGCTTAACATAAAAGCGAGACCTTCCACTGACCGACATTGGGAAAGACACGACTCCCGGTGCTTTAGGAGTGCACCAGTATGTGTTGACACCCGTGTTTGATTCCACCAGTGTGTCAGGGTGTGTACACTGGTCTGTTGAACAATATCTGGTGGGGTGCGTGCAAAAAAAAAAAAGACGAGTGCGCATGAGACAAAGGTGCAGGTGAACAGACGTGGGTAGAGGAGCCTGCTCAAAGCCCCATCAATCACTCCATGCTCCACCCGTCTCTGACAGCCTGCTGGGCCAGAGGAGACAGAGACATGTCCGGCAAAAGTACACCCCAAACTCCTCTCCCCCTCCTTCCCTCTTTCTCTTTGGAGAGAAAAAAAAGAGCACCGTAAACAAAGAGAGATTGCCAAATCATATCCGTTGCATTTTCAGCCCTGAAAAACGTTCGTCTATCCTACCAGGAATCGCTCGCTTCTGTGTCACAGATATGCTAGATTGGTACATCTCTGTAAAAATAACGTTTGCGATGCATTAGATGTGCTAAATAGAGCTGCTTCACTCTGACATGCTCCCCTTTTTGTCTTTCAGATCTCATCCCAGTGTGCATTCATGTAGGAAATAGCTCGTCTCTTAAAAAGAAAGGAAACACTGAGTTATGGAGGCCACTTTAAGCACATTTCTCTGTTTCTTTGGAGTTTTTTTATATAGTCCATTCATTTACGCGCGGTGACATTCCCCAGATGAATCGGGACGTCTTTGAAATAGTGAAGCTGCTGCACAGCTCCATGTCTGGGTGTCTGGATACTTCCCTAAACTCTTGTGCGTCAGAGGTTTTTCTTTTCTTTTTCTTTTTTTTCTTCTTCTTTTTCTTGTCGCCACAGTGACTGCTTATTCATCTCGATGTAATCCCTGCCTCTGGCTATAGTGCAGAGCCGGAGCACGGGTAGAGCGGCTGCCGGGTCCCAGGATAGTCAAGTATGATATTAACATTATGAAGTACTCGTCTAGAGCAGATAAGATACAGTCTGCGAGCACTTGAGTCCAGTGGGCCTGTACGACCACTCAGGAGAACCACTGATTGCAGAGTGCCTTCACTTCCCCTCCACTTCAACACTATTTATGTTTGTGTGGGTTCAATGTGCCGTTTAAGCGTGCAATAAATTTAACTTTAAACGAACGCGTTAGATTATTTGAGGTGCTGTGTGTCTCGCTGGGCTCCATATGTGAAAAATGCTCTTGGCAGTAAGCTGTGTGTCAGTGCTTGTGAGAACCAGATGAATGTGTGCCGCTGACTCTAATCTCCACTTCTTCTGCAGAGACCTGGGTATTACTCTTGTTGTGAGGTGTAATCTCCTCTTGGTCTGAGCCCCTCCTGTGGCCGGAGCAGCAGCGCCGTGTGTGTGTGTGTGTGTGTGTTTGTGTGTCTGTGAGGCTTGTGCGTGCATACGTGCCCGCATTCTGGTGTCCGGTCATATGACGGAGCGTTCTGCTCTCTGGACATGCTCTGGTTATTAAACCTGGGCTAAGCCCTCACTTGAAACCTTCTATCATGCTCCTCGATCCGAGACGATGGAGTTAGGAGGGGGGGGATTAAGCGGTTCGGAGGCGAGGACTTGAGGGGGGGTTTCGGACAGCATTTTGACAAAGTTCGAAAAAGTGTGCTCAGGGGGCACGCTCAGTCCGCTGATGGTAGATCTTGTGATGGCGTGTTTTTCAGGAAGTCTGAGACCTTGTTAACACAGAGACAAAAACGTTTTCTTATTCAAAAAGCTTCCGGTACTGCGCTGTATCGGGAAAAAACAGCTACAGTTGACTTCACTGAAAACACTGTAGTACACATTCTAGACCTGTAGGTGGTGCTACAAAACTCAACCAACAAAAATAGGGACAAAAAAGAAGAAAACGAGGAATTATCGGAACCAAAATACGTTGAGGAGAGCTTGTAGTCCAGGATTCTCGCACTCCGGGAGACATTTTTTAACTTTCCGGATACTTTGAGACTGTCTCACTGTGGACGAGGCCTCAGATATCTGCCTGTGTGCCCCTGAGAGAAGCTCAATATGGGAAGAGAAGTTTCGATTTAAAAAATTAGCACACAGGGTTAAGAAGTTTTGGCAGAGGTTCTCTTTTTTTATCACTTACATGATTGAGATGGATATTCTTTCGGTTTTTATTGCTTGCTGAGAGGTGACTGAATGTTGTGTTTGGCCACTAGTAGCCACAAGCAGGCTGGATTTCCTCATTCAAAGAAGTGATAACAGAGAAAACAGTGCATTTGCCTCACCCATGGGACATCTGCCTCCATGGGATATATCTTCTTTTCCAATATGCTATCACCTCCCCTTCTGTCCCCTCTATTTCGGTTACTCTCTCTATCTTTTATCCTCTGTTTTGCTTTCCCTAACTGTGTCTCCAGTGACTTGATAAAGACAGGAAGATTGAAGCAGCAGGTTATATTTCCAAGACCTCTGCGGGGGAGGAGGGAAGGGGAAAAAATGGGAGATTTAGAAGGAAAAAAAAAGACATCTAAAATTTTATCAGAGTTGTAGCTTGTTGCTGAGCCTGGAGCGTGACAGGCAGGAAGAGATGGTGAGCTAAGCAGTCGACCCAAACGCTGATAGTGATCTGCCTCGTGCTATCTGACTGCAGGAGAAACGCGCTCTTCTTGCTGCTGACGGTGGATGGTCGCAGGCCCGCCATTAGTCAATGACAAACGTAAACAGGCGGTACACGATAGTATTCAATTGTCATCTAATTGTCCTTGGTTGCTGTGGCGGCTAATTTGATCATTACCGCGCCAATAGAGAGAAAATGAGTTTCTCCTTGTCGTGTCGCACACACGTGACGGTGCGCAAAAATAGTCGCGGTTGCGAGACAACGTTGCTGTTCATTATCGCGGTGTAGTTCTGTCTGTCATCTGACCTCTCTGTGATACCGACGGTTCATTTCTGAGCCCCAGATATTCAGCACTGCGGGTCATGTTGCAAATGAAGGGCTCTGACTTCATTACAATGCCACTTGTGGGCTAATGATGGAGCACATGAAAAGGAACGGATGAACGGAAAAAGCAACAAGCCAGCGCGAGGCCACATTAAAAGTATGCAGGTCGCGTCAGAAGGCTTTCGTTTAACATCTGTCCCATCGTGTTAACTTTGAGAATGTTGTTTATGCACCCCAGGCTCGACTACATCTGCAGTCAACATAATCATCCTCAATGGAGGGTTTGTAAACATATACAATAGTCTAATTAGGAGCATAAGGAGAAGGCAACTTGGCTGCGCAGTGAATAGAGCAGAAACACCCTCACCTCTTCTTTGTGCCTGTTTGACCTTTCCGAACAGGGTGTGGCAAGGACACAAAGGGACTTCCATGTAACCATATACCAGCAAAGAGCAGGATAAAAGACAGACAGGGGGACGTCATGTGTAAAAGGAGAAAAGTAAAGAGGATCCATTCAAATTTCAAACAGTAGTCAGTGTTGCTGTGGGTTAGTTTGAAATAGCTGACATCTGACTCAGTGAGGCCCGGTATTGTATGACGGCCGTGCTGTTGTTAGGCTCGGGGGTGACATTTCTATTCTCCCGTCCAGACCTCTCCCTCTCGCTCTCCATCTTACACTAGTATCAGATTCTAATCTGTCAGTGGTGCCTCAGCTCTATTTAGCCGATTGGATCACATCTGATGGATGGGACAGAAAGCCCTTCAATGCCTAGGCGGGGTATGGCTCATCTTTTTCCCAGACTTCTACATTCCCTAAAATAGCTCCGAGTTTGACACTCTCTGCGGCAGCTTTTCAACACTTGTTCAACCAGGATCACACTTGTAAGTCAGGCTCTCCAAAGGGCCACTGTGAAGCGTTTCATCTTCTCCGGTGTCTGAATGGGATGTTACTGGTTGTATGTGATGGTCTTCAGAGCCTGTTTTGCTTGCGTTCAGGTGCGTGGCCTTGCGTCCAGTTGCATTTTTTTTTTCTCCCTGCCAATGGGATTAGCAGAGAGTGCCGACTCTGCAGGTGGAACCCTAAGTTAATTTAGCCCACTGTTTGGAGCTATAATAGCTTATTGATTGCCTGACAGAGATGCAAGAAGCAACATGGAAGGGCACAGAGAGGGAAGGGAATAAGTTAATCATCGCTCAGTGTGCTGCCAGGATTTAATCACATTACCCAAGGTTCACCACTGCCATGTAAATTCACTTTGGCCCTCGGAGGAGCGGCAGTAACTGCTCCGAGGCAGGCGTGGACCCTGCTGCGTGTGTGGAACCTCTCGTCAGCCTGGTCCCTGTTGGCCCGGTGCTGCTCGCCTGCCCAGCGCCCGCCTCTCCCCTGTGGGATGCAGGCTGCCTGCCCAGGGGCCGAGCGTAATTCATGCTAAGCCCCTGGGTTAATTTTAGCCCTGCTACCCAGCGGTGACCTCCATCTGCTGTAGTGCTGCTCAGGTTGTCTGAGAAGCATCGGCGTGGCCGCCACCATTCAGACCATAACTTCCAGGCAGCTGCTTGGGCCATCACTCGTTTCTTCCACTCGTCTTTCCCAGCCTCAAGTGCTCCTGTGCAGTATATGTATATACATGTACAGTATGAGCAGGAAGGTCTTGGTGTGTGTGTATGTGAGTGTGTGTTTCTCATAGGGCCCATTCGACTGTTGGCCCTCTGGCTGCCAGCACACGTTGAGAGAATGCTCCATTATTTTAACAACTTCTACCCAAACTGTCCTTTAAACAGCGTTATCCATCATCACACAGACTTCAGCAGAGCTGCTTCTTCTCTGCCAGCTTCGCTGGTAAAGACAGGGTCGTGTCTGAGGCTGCAAAGCTGCTGCTCATCATGCCTTGATCCGACAGTTGAGGGTGAGGGTATCATGTTGACTGGTGTTTACATGGCGCGCAGCAAAAGCGGGTTTAGCTGTGGTTGGGCTTCACCCCGTGCTTCAGCCTGGATTCTATCAATCTGTCTGCGCCCAAAGGCTCCGCTAACCAAAAGCAAAACAATGGCAGAGAGAGGACAGAGGTGAAGGAGTGAGATAACGTAAACACAAAGAGAGAGAAACGTTGACCTCACACACTGTCGTCTCACACACACACACTCAGAATTCCAACTGCGGGAGAAAAACATCTGGCCAAGCTGCGCACCTCAAACCAAAAATCTGAACTTCGGCAGGTTTCATCTGCGGCAGGTACAACATTCAAATCACTGTTCCGTCAGAGAAGCCTTGATGCGATTGAAAATAATTGGCGAGAATCTGGCGCTTTGAGATCAAACATGCAGAGGGAGAGATGGGAAAGGAACAACAAAGACGGGGATAAATTGTGGAAGGGAAAAAATGCAGACAAGCTGCCATTAAGCATGGGATGAGAGAGGAGAGGGAGGTGGTTCCAGTTGGACAGCCAGTCTCTCTTGGCTCGCGAGGGGAAGATAAGGGGACAGGTGGTGTTCTGTTCCCTCAAAGATCTCCGACAGCTGGCAACTCTCTCTGCTATAAGCACGCTGCCACAGAATGCATGTGTGCGTGTCCCCGAGAATGTGTGTATGCATGTTTGTGTGACATTTGTTTGTGAGCGTGTGTGTTTATAGCTACATGTGTCTGCGTTTGGTGGTTGTTTGAGCACTTGCCAGCTGAGACATCTCTAAAGTCAGTCTCAACTCCCCAACAGAGGATTTTCTCAGTCTCCTCTGTGTTTTTCATGCTTACCGACAGCTTTGTGGCGTTCAGCCATTTCATACTGCTCTGTTGGACTTAAATGCTTTTCTCTGTGTGTGTTAAGAGTAAAAGTTTCTCAATATTGTACACAGGATTTCTTTGTATGTCTGGAGTATGTTACTTTCAACATCTCCCATTGTTCCATACCCTTCACTAATCCCCCCCCAACTTCATCCCTCGAGCCAAGTCCTGGTCATCAGCGAACAAATCTAATAAACAAAGAAACATGTCTTTCTTTGGCCTTTTTCATCTTATGTTGTCTTGAACATGCCAGAAGGTTGCTAATAAATATGATCCAGATTCAACAGGATACACTTGCCTTTGAGGAGAATAGTTTGGCCCAACATAAACCAGCTTTCTTTATTTGAAGTTTTGGGAAATTAGGAAATCATTTTTGCTCGCAAGCTTTCTGGCTATCTCGCCAGCTTGCTCACTGTCTTGTTCGATTCAGTTCATGTGTCATTCCAGTCATAAATCTTTAATTATACTCAAATTTTATTGCACCCTCTCTGCTTTACAAAAAGTTACATCACTTTGCCATGTAAGATTTGTTTTTTTTATTCTGTTTGAAAGTCCATTTATTCTTCGCTGGAAACTCGACTCCTAAACAGCAACTTATTTGAGAGAAAACATTGTCAAATATCAGATTACGAGATGCAGAATTCATCATCAAAATAGCTGCAGCCATCCTGCAGCGCACCAAACCACAATGCCTCATAAACTCGATTTCATGACCAATGAGCTCTTTTCCTTGCCGATGCAGATGCCAGGATAACAAATGAGCCAAAACAGAGGAGACTTAAAATTCCTCCCTGTTGGCCTGGCACTGTGGAGTGTTCGTGTACTCTGGTTAGCTCCGACTTCTTTACTGTGTTGGCTTTGGACCGGTTCCATGTACAGCGGTGTGTTTGATCGGGTGGCGCGGCGGCCACTGAGAAGCGCTCGTGTCATCTCAGTGGCAGGCTGCTTTTGTTTGCAGCAAAGAAAAAGAGATGGCACTAAATGGTCCAGAGGCGCTTATTTGCTGTTGGCAAACAGACACTGTCCTCAGCGGTGAAGCACTCCGCTGCCACTGCGGCCTGACAGCTGGCGTTCATCCGCGAGCGCTGCCGAGTTTGTTCGCAACGCGAGTCGCTCCTAAATGTTACTTGTGCTCCGTAGGCACGGCCGCGGCGCTCCGGCAGAGGCCGCGGATAAAGATCCCCCCTCCAAGCGCTGCTTCTGGTCAAAAGAAAGAGAATCCATTTCCTCGACTGCTATTGATTGATGTCAACTGTTATAAGTGCTCTCTTTTTTCTCCTTGTTTTGCTAACGGTTCTTTGAAGCTGCTGCGATTCCTTTCAACTTCCCACCATCAATGGAACAGTTAGCCTGCACCTGATTCATTGATGTCTCGCGGCCCTGGGGTCACCTTGACGAGGTGCCTTCTTTGTGGCAGAGGAACTTTTTCATATGCAAAAATATATGGCAGTATTTTTAAGATGAAAGGAGCGTCTTCCTCAGCACCATCTGTATCCTCTCTGCTCTCTGGCTCTAAACATATTAGTCCCTATCAGTCTTCATTATCAGCTATAGACTGCACCACATATGAATCACGCTGATGGGAGTGTTCCTGATCTAATCAGCTGTTAAAGTAGTCCCATAATGACATTGAATATCTCTCCAGCTCCATAATTACCCTTACCTTCAGCCCATTGGGCTCACATATTTCATCATTTACGCACATTGACTCCATGAGGATTCTTGCGGGCCCATTCTCTCTGCAATGTGCATCTCATCAGGTTTTCATTGAGAATGAAACTAATTGGAATTAATAGATGTTGAAACAATTCTGCAGATCAATAATTTCGAATTGCCTGCGGCGTTTTGCACCTCACCACCTCTTCATGCATCTTGTGAGGGGAAAAAAAAACTTTTTGGACAGTTCCAGAGTAGCAATTTGTCCAACACACAATATATTTTTGACAAACAGTTACAGCTATAATGTACTTTCACACTGTCCACTTGTGTTCTTGTGACATAAATGATTTGTCTCCGTAATGACTGTCGCGAATCAATGCGGCCAGAACAAACCCTCCGCCATGACCAGATCACACACTGCTTTCTTTCAGACGTGGTCACTTTCTTTTCTTTTTTTTTTTTTTCACGTTCACTTTGCCACAAAAAGAATTCCTGCTGCAGCACTTTCAAGCTCGAATTGTATTAAAAAATATGGTTTCCTTTCATTCCGCACACGATTCCAGCTATTTCCCCCGAGGCGAAGCCACATAAAGCCATCTTTGTCCTCCAGACACGCAGATGTTATTATAGCTGTCCTCATATAACTATAAATATATTCTTTCTGAACATCAACTGTTATTCATCTTGACCATAAAGTTGTAAGACGTCCTGTAACATTCACTTTGGCATGTGGGGGGACGGGGGGGACGGAAATGTCAGCAGTCACGTTACAGTGATGCAGAGCTGTATGTTTAAATCTTACCGAGGATATACAACAGTGTGTATATAGTAGTGCGGATGACAGTCATATGGCAGTGTTATGGTTTTGTGGAAATACAGGTTGTCAGATACTTATTGCCTGGAGCCAGAGAGAACATGTAGGTTCATTGTCTGACTTGTTTGTGGGCCTTCGGGCCTGCACGACGGTGGAGTGGTTTGTGTTCTTACTTCAAAACATAAAGGTCTGAGGTTTGCACCTGGATGGAGCCTCACATGGGAGTCCGACTCAACCAAAAACATACAAATGATATCAATTACTTACTCAACGTCACCTTTTAGGTGTGAACAAATGTTTCTTTTTTGGTAAAACAGCAGAATTCAGATTTTGTTGAGAAAAAAATGAAGATATTCTTAAAATATGAGATGTCTGCGACTGATCACGGAAGGACGAACTGTCCCAACCGAAGAGATCATTCGCCGATCCTGCCTGCTCCAAACAACTTCAGATCTGGCGTTCATCGGCGTCTCAATCCTGTGGTCGAGCAAGGCGTAAATCAGGTGTTAAAGAACGTCCGGCGAGGAGGCTGTGTGTGGCGTTTTTCTGTTTGGATTTGCTTTGCTTCTCCCTCTCCGCCGCCTCCCCTGATCAGTGTATGAGCAGTGCCGGTTCCCGATGTCTGATTTATCTCTGCAAGGTGAGATAAGACCGTCTCTTAGCCTGTTTGCTAATCCTCTCTGCCACAGATGGGGAATGGGCATCAGTCTGGGTTGGAGACAAAAGGTTTGCTGGATGGAAATCCAGACTGCACGTTAAATACACACCTGTATTATGGGGACAATCGTCTTTTGTGAAGAATTCAATGGAGCCGTAGGGACATACATTTATTCTTAACAGCTTTTTCACTGGCCGGGGTTTAAGAATATCTTTTAAGAGATGGTGAAGGTCATTGAATTTGATGAATTTCCTGGACGGGTGCAGTTTAATTTATCACTTTTTTGTTGCCTTTTCCACCAGCGGCCATCTTTCTTCCCCACAAGCTGGATGTAGCCCAGTGAAAAAAGCTGTTTAATGCGCTGATTCTTCCCCCTACTATTACCTGTGGAAAAAAGCAGTACAAAATACATTTTTTAGGTCAGTTTTTTAGGCCTCGTACATTATAAAAATTTTACACTCAAGCTGTGGGGTCTCAGTGTGCTCAGAGAAATGTTTTTTTCCGTGCAGCGTTGTACAACTCTTCCCAGTCCATAGCGAGCGCTCACACTTGCTAAATACAGCGGGGACCATATTCATCGGTCAACTTTGATGTCAAGTTAAAAGACTGTTGGTCTGCACTCCTGTAGAACTACGTTAAACAGATGCTCGCTAATGTTTTCTCTGCAAGCGATCACAAGTGAGTTTGTGGAACAAAGTGAGATGTATGAGACCCGAGGGGAAGGCTTTCAACGAGTGCGTGTGTGTGTCCGCGAATGTTGAAGTGTGCACATACGTGTTTTTGTATGTACACTCTGGATGTATGGGCAGCCTCCAGATGAAACCGATTTGTATCCCTCAGCGTGTTCGTCGAGGGGCTCGGGCACCACCCGTCCCTGCTGACAGCACTGGCCTGTAATTGGCTGACAGCGTTAAATATCTCCGGATTAAACCAGCAGCAGAGGTAATTGGTTCAATGTAGTAAATTGAGCCACGTGACCTCTTGGTCAGGAGTACACATCTACTTTAAGAGTATCAAACAGAAGCTTCCTTTCAACAGGAATAACAAATGACCTGGACTTGGTGTTGCCCTCTTCAATGCTACAGTTGCCCTCAGCTGTCCCTTTCTTGTCATGACTTCCCCTTGATCCACATCCAAGCAAGTGTCATCACATATTTGTGAAAACTACAGGGACTGGCGGGGAAATAATGAAATTTTGTTGTGCAATGCGTGTCACCCGGAGTGGGATTACACTTTGGGTGACGAGTGAAAGGTGATAGAGGTGGAGCGCTAATAGCGTTCAGCTGCAGCGCATTAAACTGGCTGGATGTCATCGCGCTAATCAAATGAACTCTGTTATCATGCGGAGTTTTAATGAAATACTCCGAGTGATACCCGGTTCACAAATAGAGCCGTGCTCCAAGAGACTCTCCAGTCATTCGAGGGAGCCAAATGCGTGCTGAGAAGGAGTCAGTGTCTGAGATAATAGGAAACGGGGGAAACAGCCCGATACGGGATCGTTCATTTGCACAAACATGTCATCCACGCACATGGATCCTGTCAGAGACTCGGCGATATGGATTTCATAGACAAAGTACATAATGTTGAGCAATGGAAATGGAAGCTCTTCAGCTGCATCTCTCTGATGTGGTAGACAAAATGCAGGCGTAGTATCCCTGAAGAGCACTTATATTCAGGATACATCCCTCTCTCTCTCTC
>JAUESE010000020.1:19147399-19181839 GCA_032274725.1 Malacoctenus triangulatus
TGTGTGTGTGTGTGTGTGTGTGTGTGTGTGTGTGTGTGTGTGTGTGCGTGTGCGTGTGCGTGTGTGTGTGTGTGTCTTTGACTCTCGGAGTGTGTGTGTCTGTGGAGGTCATTCTGGGCTTCCTGTTGACAGCTGCAGGCTGTGGGCCGATTTACTCTGTGGCAGATGCCGCTGAGGGACAAACCAGTCTGAAGTTTACGTTTTTACCATTTGGCCATGTCTATTTATGGACCAGGACTACACTGAGTGAATAGGTAGACTAAGCAAAGTTGCTTTCGGTCGTAAAAATGTCTTGACATTACCCTGAGCAGGGGTTCAGTTGTTGGTAGTTGTTGACCTGGTTGGACACCCACATTATCAGGCAGGAAGGGATGGTTTGAGGGACGTTGAGTCGTGAAAAAGTCTACAATAGACTCACTGTGACGTCCTGGTGACTCCTTTCATGTGCTGCTTCCTCCTTCCACGTAAGCAGTTCTGGTTAATGTCTTTCCAAAGTGATGTCACATGCAATTTGTATTCCTGTTTTTGTGAAAGAGGATAAATCTGGACTGCTTCAGTCGGTGAGTGAACATGACCGAGCCTCAGAACCCCGGACAAGTATGTCAAAGGCTGGCACCAAATCATTGTCCCCTGAGATAGAGGGGAGGGGTCTGGCTTTCCTCATGTGAATTTCAAAGTCCACTTTGGTGAGAGGAGCCTGGCCCAAACCTGGCAGACCTCTACACATGTTTGAAAACCTCTCACAAAAACAACATTTAATTGATTTTATGAAGCCTTTATCAACACTGCTTTTTCTCCATTGAAGTCAGAGGAGCCCTCGGTGCCTTAATCTCGGACCCTTCAACGAGTCATCCAGAAGGTCTGAGTCACTTTTGAAGTTGCACTGTATGTGTTGGCAGTCTTGAGATCAAGGGTCCAAATCCAAACAGAGCGCAGGACCTTAACCGCAATGTCAAACATAGTTCTTTTTTCACCAGGGCAGCAAAAGTGGAAATACTCTGGCTTCAGGCGCAGAAAAATATGCAAATCACACACATCGCCTCAGACGAGAAGAAAGGCAGACAGTTCAGGGAGTCTGACCTGATCGGCACTTTGCAAAACATTTGAAAATGCTTTTTGTACCTTGCAACGTTTTGCCTTCGCTTTCCTCTCCTCTCCCCAGACACACACACAAAGAGCCTGCCAAACAAATGAGCAGGTTAGGCCATGCTTTGAGCACCGAACATGGATTCAGTTTCATTGCTCAAACATTTACCATTTTGTTTGCTATGTATCAGCCTGCAGTTTGACAAAGGCCTCTATTGTACCAGAGGGACGCTTTTTTTTTCTCCTTGGCGTTTCTTCTCGTTCTCAAAGCTTCAGTCCTGCACATTTGGGGAGCTCCACATGACGGATAAGTTTCACTTTATGGCCACAGCAATCTTGGCTCCATTGTTCGAACGAGCCCAGTTTTGTTTGCGATCCCTGGTGAGGGGAAAGATAGATGAAAGGAAGAAAACAAGTTGATTGCGCGTCACTCTAAACCAAGCGGACACGAGCCCGCGCCCCATGTGTTTTCTGCTGCTACTGTCTCGGTTTAATTTTAATGTCTCGGCTTGTTCAACATTTCCTTTATTTTTAGACCTTCGGCTACGACGGCCAACTCACACATCGGTGGCTTCAAATAGCAAGAGAGCGAAAAGTGGAAAATTGAAACATACTGTATATCCTTGGAAATATTGCCAGGAAAATGTCAGTGGAATGGAGATAGCGTGCTTATGTTGAACAGCTCGGCCGCTCTGCGGTGCTATCGGGATCTGGTGGGTGTCGCTGTTTTTGGACGGCGTGCTTAATACCTCTGTTTGTGTTTCTATTAGTCACTTCCTTTTCTGCAGATACTTCACACATGGATTTTACTTAGACAAACAGTAATTGAAAGGGATATCCCTCTCTTATTACAGTATAATTCTCTTTGACTCGCTCAGCCGTTAAATCATTCACACTCCAATAACAGAATCGTAGGATTTTCAGTTTAAACTTCTTTAATTTAACCAGTGTCTCCACAGAGACTCATCAGATATCATTTTTGGCCACGGCTGGGTTAATGTGCCGAGGCTTGATTAACCCGGTCCTCCTCTTGCCCTAATGACCCATTTTTGCTGAAAAACATGCCGCCTATCGAGGAATCTCCACTTTGAGTCTTCGATTTTAAGTGCTGGTATGTTTGTTGTACTGTGGTTCCACTTGGAGAGACAGGGGCAGGCTAAATGAGATCCAGACTGTTTTCTGTGAGCCCTGTGGGGTTAGTCGTGTTGACGAACAATATCCTGCCCCCCCCTCTCCCACATCCACCCCTGGTCTGTGGCTCCTAAGTGCCTCTCAGCTACATGGCCTCCTTTTCTCCCAGCGTCACTCTGTCATCATAGTACTTACGCCGGTCCCCCACTATGACAGCTGTCCTTTCATCAAACGTGGCCCTTTCAGATAGATGAGGCCTGAATAACAGTGACATAGCTTTGTTGACAATATTCAGGATGAATGATTTTTTGCTGCCACATTGATGCACGGGGCCGCTCCGGGGCCCATTTGTGATCACCTCCAATTTGATCAAATAGCTCTTTCAGGCTGAGTCGAATCATCTGACTGCCTGTCAGGATCCGGGACTTTGGACCCGGCCTGGGCAGACGGATGACAATCATAAACTAGGCTATGAAGTCATCTTCCTTATTAACATTGACTGGAAAGCACCACATTGTCAACTTCTCACCACCTCTGGCCTCTCTTTCTCACACATTGGTCTCTTATCAGAGTTAGAGTGGCTCGAGTATTGACCTTGAGGGTGAGGCGTTCGCTCGGCCCTCCGCACTGAGCTCCCAGTGATTGTTAGCTATTGTTTGTTGTTCTTCACTGAATGTGAGAATACAAATTTGGCTTAGCTTACGAAGTGGGCAGGGGTTAAATCTCCTAATGTTTTCTTTGCCAATGTATTTTCTTCGACAACTACGACGATATCCTCTGAACAGATGGCTATCAAACTGAACTGCAGTTCAGAATTTGCCAGAAATGTGCAAAAGAACTTCCCTCCGGCTTCATAATTATTTCCTAAAAAGTCTGTTTACCAGAGAGGTGTTCGGGGGCTCTTGTCAAGGGGATGCTGTGTTTTATTGTCGTCCCTCAGTAGCCTTTATGTTTCATCATAATCGGGACATTAAATTTTCCGCATGCTGACAACTCCGAGGCTGCAGGGTCGATGTGAGGAAACCAAAGAACAGAGAGGAAGTTTGTGTGCTTAATGAAATCAGGGAAAGTCCTCTTGGCAGAATCGTGTAAACCAATGTGTTCGCCCAAGCGCCCCGTGGCTTTTTCAGTCTTATTGGTTGTGGTGTTTGTGCCGGTGGACATATATCTCATATCCTCCCCTCACAATAATAAGTTAGGAGTAGTTGTTTGCCGCAAAACTTGAAAAAGTTCTAGTGGATCTATGATTGGATTCTTTGTCCTCACAAGATTGTCTGTAATATCTATCTCTATATATCTTCTTTTCCTGAGTGCTTCTGTGATTGGAGTGCTGTGAACCATCTCTTTGTACGAAAGGGAGAAAAGGGAAATTTGGACCGGCTCACACCAGAGAAAGGATACCCTTGGCCGACTTATCGATTCCCCCTGCGTTCCCCCCTTCTCCGCTCCACCTTTCCCTCCTTCCATCCGTTCCTCCCTCCTTCCCCTCTCCAATAGAGGCCTGATGAACCCGCTCCCCGAAGACCGGCCGCCAGCTACACTCAGCCGGGGTTTTCTCTGTCCATCTCCAGCCCTGCTAGGCAGAAGATTTCTCCCGAGGCCACTGGGAACAAGGCAGATTCTGTTACCGGCAGCGCAGGAGAAAGAAAAACGTACTGTTACTAGATATGAGTGAAATCAAATCTGTTTGACTTGCCTGGCAGCTATGGCTATTTTCCATGCAGGCAGAGAATATCGGGATTGAGTGAATGGAATGCGGTAACTCACCGAGCACTTGACAGATTTATAGAACTGTCAGTATTTAAAGCAGATCTGATAACAAATTAGTTTATTTCCATAGGGAACGGGGAGGAAATGAGCTGCGGTGACACATCGAACTCTGAGGTGTTCAATATAGCTCGCTCTTTTCTTTTTGCTTTCCTTTTCAAGCGCTCCGTCCTCTCCACGCGGCTCTTGTTGCACCTCCAGATTTGTCGGGGTGATTACAGGCCAGGTGAACGGTGGGTTCATATCAGGCAGCAATCAGAGGAGCATTTCGGTTCGCTCCCGTGTGCAGCGTCCCAAATTTGTGCACCGAACGGTTGCACGGGGCAGACAGAGGGGCAGAGCGTGTTTAGAGCTGCTCTCAGATGTCTAAACTAACAGTCAGTCTGCACTTCAAAGGCCCGTGGGCGTTGACACACTGCCCTCCTTTGTGCTCGTGTGTATCCGAGTAAATTGAAATTGAGGAGCGAAAGACGGAGCGGAGAAAACAATGGGCTATAAACAAACATGGGGTCGGGGCTCCAGAACAGCTGGTGGTGTGTTGTGAGGCTCCGGTGTTTGCTCCAGCAGTGCGACAGATGTAGCGCAAAACCTTTCTTCTGCTGCTTTCCTTGTCGGTACGCTTCGTGTCTGTGTGCGTGTGTCCAAGTGGTTGAACAAGAATGGAAGGGAAGAAAAGCCGAGCATTGTGGAGGATTGTGGCAGATCAAGCTATTATATGCACTTCATTGACCATCTTTGGTTCCCTCGAGTAAAGAAAGAAAAAAAAAACCCTCTCTACATCTCTCACTTTTCCTTCCTATCTCACACACTTCAACACACACGCATAGCCAATGTGCAGCCGCCCAACGGAGAATCTTCAGCTAATGAGAGCGTGTTGCACAATTACGGCGTCTTTGCTTTAGTGGCTCAGGTTTGATTCCCTCTCAGTCAGCATTGCTTTCATTCCACCCACCAACATGCTGGATGGCTGGAAGCCCCACTAATTGGATGGTACTGCATGTGCATGGAACTCAGTGTCCTGCCATAGCCCTTCATCTGGGCAGATGCTGCGGCCACGGTGGATGTTAATGTGAGATGCCGCAAGCTTCATCATCTGGTATCAGTCACTCTATAATTGGAAGGGCCCTGGTGGTTCATTGCAGCCTTCCCAGGCCCTGTTATAACCCCACCCACGCTCTCTAATGGTGGATGGAGCTTTACGTTCCCAACCATGTGTGGAGGAAGATTCCTTCAGAAAGAGGGGGGGGGGGGAGAAGAAAAAAAGAGAAGAGAAGGGAATGAAAGGGAGCCAGAGGAACAGGAGACGGCTGTGGTGGAGGTGAAGGAGGAGGAGGAGGAGGAGGGGGAGGAGGAGGAGGAGTCTGATCTGCTGCTTCCTGTCGTAGCCTTGATGGTACCCGTCTGTTTGCCAGGCTGCTCACCCGTTTTGCACCGTCTCTCGAATCCAAAAGTGCTCACCATCCCCCCTGCTCTCGCCACAAGAATGACGATAAAATGATCTCAGCTGAAGGAAATTGCGGCTTCCTGCTTGCATCTTTTTTGTTATACACATCTAGAAAAATCCTAAAAAACACTTTACTGCATTTGGGAAATATACAAACACTGTACGCGTTATTTTTTTGGTTTAAATCCCCCCAAAACCTCATTTTTTTAATGTTTCGGCATGTGCATAACATCGTGTGTGTGGTGTGTATGCTCTTTATGAAAGGCAGCTTGTGGAGCTAATTAAAAGGCCCTGAGTAAGGACAGGACCATTCATCTTAGTGATGAGCCCAAGCTGTCACCCCGGAGTCCTGTGGGGGGAATGAACCTCCGCAATAAAGGACACAGCGCACACTGTTCACTCCCTCCGACATCCCAATGTGAGGGGGTTGGATATCGCTGTGGTATTTTTTAATTCACCGTGTTGCGTTAAAAAAAACTCTTCAGAGGAGCTTCTGATGGAGTCTTCTGCGTGATGGACAGAAATCTCCTCCTCCGATCGGGCCGTTCTCCCACTGAAGGTGACAAGAGCGGTTAGAGCTGAAATGCTCCTCCTTTGACGGGGGGGATAAAGATATGCACAGCTCTCCCTCCAGATTTTCTGTGCTCAGCAGGGTTTTTTGGATCACAGGCCAGTTTTATTGGCTGTGATGGGACTGACAAAGATTGCTGCCAATGGAATCGGTAATTGATGCCCTTTTCAGTATGCATCTCAGGCCCGTGTATCCTTTGGCCTCTCCGGCTTGCCCCCTGCCTCTGCTCCACGAGTGAACCCAGCGCCGCCTGTCCCCTTGCCCTCTCATTACCACTGCAGGCCGCAGGGGTTGCTGGCAAGCCACCGAGAGGTGAAGCATCTGGGTCAGGGCACGAAAAAAAACTGACACCGCCTGCAGCCGCGCTCTGAGGTACAGTTTAGAATCACACTTCCCATTTCCATGGATGAGCAAGCCTAATACGGCGCGGTATTGATTATGGATGATGAAAATTGATCGGGTTCTTCTGACCTGAATGACATTATCCGTCCGCGCAGCTGATGCAGTGAAAACGGCGCGGTGCGCTCTGCTATTTCAGGACACGGACATCGTGATGAGCTACAAGATACCAGCGTTTATCGGTGCGACGGGGTCAGTCTGCTCCCTGTGGAGGGGGGGGGAGAGGGATAAACGTTGGCTGGCCACTTTGTGGTGCTCTGCATTTACTGCGACCTTTAAGGTTAATAAGATTTAAATGGTGCAAATGAGGTTTTTACTGTGTATCTACTTCGTGGCAAACTTCATAAATTCAAAAGCTTATCAAGTAAATGTTTCCGATTTTGGTCCAAAGTTGTTTTTTTTCACACTAAAAACTGAGATCTTATTGAAATATAACAACTCGTTTTGAGACAGACACACCTCGAATATTATGTTAAGTGAATAAAAAAAGAAAAACCTTGAGTTTTTAGCTTTTTTCATGCAGCTTTTCATGAAACTTTTCAGCCCAAAACCAGAGAGAATGAGGCGGGAGGTAAAAAGAGGAGTCCACTTTGAAAGGAGGAGAATACCAATTTCATGCACAAGCTTTTTTTTGGAGACACAAAAGTTGACAATACTAGAACTAAAAATGATTTTTTGTGCCTAAAACATTTTGCTTAGCCAATAAAACTTATTTCTAATATTTCATTTCAAGAAGTCTCCTCAAGAGTCTTTTTTTCACTTTTTTCATTCGTAGATTTGTTGCTTTTCTCGAGCAGAAATTGCTTGATGGCGACGTGTTTCCTTCAGTGTTTGTTGTGAAATGTTCCCTCATGCAGGTTGAACAGTGAAATGTAGGTTGCACGGTTATTTTGAGTCGCCAGTATTCAGATTTTATAGTTGTCTCCATGCATCACCGGGTCATGCCAGGTCTCCTTTCCCTTTGGCCTGAAATGCCCCCTCACTGAGCAGTAATACTAGTTTCTTCCCTGTTGTTCCTCCGTTTGAGCTCAAATTACAGTAATTACCTGCTGCGAACGGCCCAGAAAATAGAGACTAAATCTGCAAACTCCACTTGTGAACAATAAGGGCACAGACCTGCCTGCTGCTTGAATCAAACGCCCGGGTATTTTACATAATTTCTTATTGTGGCTCACTGTAGGTGTTGTGGAGTGCTCTCTCTCTCTCACCAGCATGAGAAACATGCAGAGTCAGAACAATATCTTTGTCTTTTTCCTGGAAAAGGAACAATTGCCCTTATCATCACAGTGGGCTCTCTGCGGCTCTTTATGGCCTCGTGTATGTGTCGGAGAATTCGTGTAGCAACACCTGCAGAGCCCGTAAAAGCAACACGTGTGCGTGTGTGTATATTTTTTGTTTGTGGGGGAAAAGGTCGATCCCTTAAGGGGGTCTGCTGCACCGAGACACGTAGGGGAGCAAGAGGTCAGCGGAGGAGGGGGGGCCGTAGGAGCCCTCACCTCCGCGTGAACCTTAAACTATTGAGGAGAGGAGCGATGGGGGGGTTGAGACTTGAGCTTGAACATACGTCTGCAGGGCCTGAGACAAAGGAGAGGGATTTCCTCTGCCTCTCTGACCACGTCTGACTGTCTAAGCTCTTATCTCCAATCCATCTGTCTGTCGGCTGTCTCCAGGCACGGAAGCACCATCTTGCCATGCCGCCAATACCTGTAGTTAAGAAAAGCAATAAACTGAGGTCGTGAAAACAAAATTGAAGAGAGTGAAAAGAATGCTCGTGCTAATTGTGGCTGTCAAAACCTCTTTGGGTTTTTTCACGACTCCTGTTATTAGAAAATCCAAGAAATGTTGGAAAGCAAAACGTGGAAAAAGTGAAAAACTTTCTTTCTCCTCTCCTTTTTTACAAGCAGGTGGAAAGTTGAGAAAATAACCCTCCTATTTAATTAAAACACTTTGTTGTCAGATTTAAAGCAATAACCTGTTCAAATATGGACTCCGTCTTCGCTTTGAGACTCTCCACGGTGTGGACTGTGTGTGAGCGCTGGAATTGTTAATGGAGGGCAGCAGCAGGAGTCTCTCTGCAGGGCTGCCCCGGCGTCGACACTGCAGAGACGCGGGCTCCGGCGCTGTGTGCAGGCGGGTGATGGATGGACGGGCCCGGGGTTAAAGTGGGGTCACCCTGTTTGTTTTGTTGTGTTTAGGTGGAGCTGTTTGCCACACTTCATCACCATACCTCAAACTCCGACGGGATGTGTGAAACCACCGATCCCTTTCCCCTTATCTCCCCCTCCCCCACCGCGCGCACACACACACACACAATTATCCACAGGCTCTAAAACGGGGAGTGTTGAAAGATACTTAATCACTATCTACAGGTAAGTGTGAATGATCGTGGCTCCTCATAACTAATTGGTCTCCCTTGGTTGCGGTTTGCAGCAGATCTGCAATGTTACAGCACTTGTCAGTCTCTTCATCTATCAACAGAAGATCCTTGAGATCCCTGCCTGGCCTGTCGTCATGTTATCATTCTTGACTGCAATAGCTCACGCTCGGTGAAATCAAGCTGCTCCCAGGATAAAGAAACACTGATGGGGTTTTTTTTTAACCTCTCCTAGAAGTGAATACAAGTTCATAAAGTGCTTATACTTCATCCGTGCTCGCTGGTAAATTTATACATACAACGTTGGCCTTGTGACCTGCGCTATCTACCGGAGCGTCACATCAGGATCAGTTATCCATAATGGGCTATAATTCACACATGCTACAGTAGGTGACCTGCGGTACAGATTCAGCCACATGGATTAGATCTGACAGGATTGGCTTTCAGAGGGCGTTAGGGAACGGCTGACCTCTCGTCATCAAACTAAAGACGCGTCTGCGGCGCGCCTCAACCAAGGTTGACTTCCTCCATCTTCTCATTTCATTTCCCACAGTGAAACAGTTGATTTTAACTCCGCGACAACGTTTCGTTTCCATTTAGTTTCCACCACGCCGCCTTCATGTTCGCCACTTCCCCGCCGGCTGACGGTGAGGTGCGTTTCCCTGCCAGCCACGCTCGTGGAGCTGGTCAGCGGCCAATAGTCACAGACTGCTGGTGGGTTTTTCTTGGTGTAAAATACGAAGCCCCGCTTTGCTCGACATGAGCAGAGCACACGCGCTCGGCCGACTTTCCCTAGATAAACAAGGCTGCTTGGCTGGTAGGAATTCTCCGAAACAATAAATCAGCGACTCGAGTGTTGCTTTTTCTGAATCACCTGCGTGAGGTTGCGTCTGATCTTCCCTCCAGGAGCTCGTCTGCTGCTGCTGTAATGAAACAAATGTAATAGGCGAAGCCCTCACCTGGAACAAGGAGGGTCGCTGGGCCGTATCCTCACTTTCACGCCAGACGGTCCCCCAAATAAACTCCATAATATGTCAGCAGCGCTCCCCTGCAAGCCCCGGCACATTTATCTGCCCAGCCTGATGTGGCTTATCTGGGGTCCGGCGTGTCGGCCACGGCAGATTGTCATGGATAGGAAACGCGTTTGTTGTCAGACTCTGTGAGATGTAAGTGGAGCGATGCAGCAGAACTGGTTGCATATCGATGACGTTTTTCTCCTTATTTCTGCACGTGTGTGTGCGATTTTCATGTTTACATACAAACCTGATGTTTTGGGACATTTATGTCGGTTTTTGGCCAGCTTTTTTTTTCAGGGTTACACTTTTGACTTTAAATTTAAGCGAACTGGCCAAAGATGAATCTGTGTTGGATCGCTTTTCTCCTTCCTGAATCCAACTCAGTGCGTAGATGAATGGAGGCGCGTACTGTTAATTTGTCTTTGTCAACTTGCACACAAAGGCACCTGTTATCAGCACCGTCCCGCAGCCAAGTGGTAGTCAGACAGCTGGATTAATCCTCTCTTTATAACAAATCACCTCCCGGTTAACCTTTCAGAAAACTGAGAGCGAGGGAGAGAGAGAGAACGATTACACAGCCACAGATGATCAAACAAGATATCTCACGTGTTTCCTTCATCCAGTCCTCCGCCACCTTCACACGTAATGATATTCCAGGCTTTTGTTTAGGTGGCTCAGTGTGTCTCTTGCACCTGTAAACAGTCACCTCCGATTGATCCAGTTGTGGAACCGAACACGTGTGTGTTAGAGGTAGCAGTTACGATAAACTCAAACGGAAAGTTTCTGACGAAAGATGAAAGCATTCCCATCATGCATTTCTCGGCGACGCGCCTGCTCTCCGAGGAGCCCTCCTGCCGACTGAGATTTGGGAAAATCCAGGAGACTTTTAAAATCCCACCGAACAGGAGGGAGGGCTACCCTAATACAACACGGGACGAGGCGTCCATAAGCGTCCGTGTGTTTTCATCAAAGTGAATATTTTCTCGGTCTCAGACTCTTTTCATCTTTTATGTATTTTTCCTGACAAAACCCTTCTTTGAGGCCTCACTCTCTGTCAGATATGTTGGTGATAATTAGGTTTACAGTTAAAAGCGCGCCAGACATTTGAGGAAACCCTCTGTCGTTTGAACGCTGATTTTCAAGGGGAACTTTGGGCAACTTTTCCTCTCAAGATGAAAAACAGTCGCAAAAAAACCAATTGATCGCAAAGTATCTGTCTGGGAGTTATTTCTTCCTCCTCGCTGCCTGTTTAACTCACTTGTCTTTCCACATGCTTCTGTGCGCCTACTCATTTTAGAGCTCTACTCTGTCATTACCTGGGACAAGAGGTGGGTTCATGGTGTGCGCTGCAGCCTGTAGTTTTCCTTCCTTCCTCTCCTATTTTGCCCCACATGCAAATCGACGTCACGCTCGCGAGCGCTGCTTCGCATTATCTGCTCGCTGGCCTTGTGTTAGCGCTCGCTTTTCTCCCCACTGCTCCTTCAGTGAGGCAAGCAGACACAGCTGGGAGGGAACGCTATTTACACTCATCTGTGTGCTGTTCACCATGACCGGTTGCATAGCATGGCCTCATTACATGAAAGGAGGCAGCCAATGCTCTGCAGACTGGAAGAGTGTTCTCCTGCTCACTTCAACGTGGTCCACATATGATCCGGGCGTGGCCCGCCTGCATATGGGCCTGTCGGATGTAATTACTGCGTGATTAATGACCGGTTTATTAATTACAAGGTGGATTTTACTTTAGCAGTTTGGTGTTAAAACGGTCCCGGAGAGTTCGTGTTTGTGTTTAAGTGAACTCTGACACGCCCTTGTCTGGAGGTGAGGGTTCAGGGCTGGAAATAGCCGGGTCAGCGAGGCTTTGCTCTTCTCCACACTTCGTCGCCAAAGCCCCCTCTTAAATAGCCTCCTCGGAAATGCGCCTGCCTTTGACGCAGGATCACTATGCATGACTGGTAAGCATATGCACAAACAGGTCGAAGTTTTCTATTTTAAAAATCTCCCAAGGATTAAAGCAAGGTCAGCGGCATTACACTGGAGCATAAACAGGTATCTGAGTGCCGTTCCTGATTTAGACTTTAAAAGGGGGGAGGTTAAAAGGGAGGGAAGCGTGTTTAGGGAGTCTTTGTGCACATATTCCTCAAAACCTATTATATTCCCCGAGCTGTATTACCTTCGTAAATCATCTGCAGTGTCTTTCCTTTGCCACTTTTCGCAGCTTATTATGCAAGTTTGCAAGTCGACTGTCTGCACAGTGTGTGCTTTTGTCTATGCAGATGTGTTTGTGCAGAGTTGTTGTTGTTCAGACATTTGCAAATATTCAAGGCTCATCTTTCATAAATCACTGCAACTCTATCACCTCTTCTTCGATGGCGCGCACGTGTGCTGTGTTTTTGCATCGCTTGCTGTAAATTCAGGTGGTTTAGAAAAAAAAACGAGTGCACAAAAAGCAAGTCAAGAGAGCAGAGAGGGCACTGGCTCAGAAGTGAGGGGCGTTCGTAACCGTAATCTCTTTTATGCCTTTAATTTGGGAGGATTAGTAACCTACATTCTCTCCTCTCATCTCTGGAAAGCCAGCCTTTTATGGACGGACGCTGCTCCCCCTCATCACATCTCGCCTTTTTGATTCGACTCATCACTGTTGTTCGGAAGCATTTGGCTGCACTCATCTAAAAGAAAAAACCTAAAACTAAATGTGGTAGATTAAAGCTGCGGATCAGAGAAGAGGAACAATTGCTAATCAGCCTTTATTTCTTTTCATGAGTCAGATGAGCAATGCTGGCGGCGCTGCTCTTCCGCTGTTGCTGGGATGTATTGTGATTATGCAACACACACACAGGAACACACAAAATCCTGCAGCATGATGAATGCCTATCACCTACTGTTGTCCTCCATTGATTGCACAGACAGAGGCCCTCATTGATCGTGGTCACCTACAGATTACAATCAGAAAGACACACAGCCCCGAGGTCTTCTTTTAGCCCCAAGACACCGAAGAGCGATGCTGGCACTAAAAATCCTGCATCTTAATCTCTCCACATGCCACCCTGGGATCTTCCACCATGCAGCCCCGTCTTCTAATTTGTCTTCTTTATCTGCTCAAGTTTTCATGGTGTCCTGGCGGACGGGCTGGAATTATTAGAGCTATTTGCTTCTGCATGAATCACGTTATTTGATGATGAATGACTCCGAGTGAGCGCCGCATGCAGTTTTGTAATTGCCGACAGAGAGAGAGAGAGAGCGATTTCACGGCGTAGAAATAGATTGATTTATTAAAAGCATAGTTCATAATGTGCTTTCAGACTTTGTACTAATGTTTATTGATGCCATCGTTTGATATCCACATCAGCACATTGAACACACCGCCGCCCCGCTGGTAATTTACGCCGGACCCATCTGCGTCCCGGCAATAATTCAGCTCTTTATTCGGGTGACCAAAAATGACGAAAGGCCGTTATGTTCACTTTTTACTACAGTAGTCTCTATAGTTATAGGGAAATACATCCCATACCCTACATTTTGCTGTGTTAAATAACGTTTTTGTGGTTTGGAGAGCCACAAAATAGACACTGGAGACAGATGGAGCGCAAGGCAGATGCCAAGAATACAGAGGAGGAAGAGGACTGACAGCATGTGATGAGAATAAGAACAAAAGAGGAGATTAGAAAAGCCTAAGCCTGCGGTGGAAGAGCGGTGGAGCAGCGAGGATCCACCAGTTTGATTGATTTAGGGTCAGGACTGTGTGATGGATAAACAGCTGCAAGACTTAAAAGTCTTACAACTTTTACCCAATGGATGTTTTCCTAAACTTTTCCCATGTTGTAAAATATAGAAACAGAGTGACGTTATCGTTGTTTTCGCCGGGATCTTGCATGAATTTGCTTTGCACAATTATGAGCGAGCAGCAGGAGGAGGTGGCTCGCAGGGTAAATGACTGATGACCCGGCCTTTTTCTCATTTACTTCTAATTTCTGCCCTGATGTGATGTAGATTGTGTTGCTTCGCACATGGCCAAGCAGCTCTTCTCCTCACTTTCGTATGCACACCGAGCCTCCTTGAGCAGACTGACCACCGATCAAGTGCCACGGGCCTTCCCAGGTCAGACCGCGGCGACCTTTTCCGACCTTTGTCTGCTTCACCCCAAATTATGATGCATTACACCACAAAGGGCTACTAATGGCATAGCATGTATTAAACATCTGTCTGGCGCCCTGATCAAAGGGCTGTTTACAACGGGACTTTAAATATTCTCACAGGAAGTAGTGGCGAGTAAAAAAGGTCGGGGGTCAAGGCGAGCGTGTGAAGTGGACCTGTGGCTAATTATTAGCTTACGAGGGTCTTTGTGCAGGGAGCCAGCTGTAAGACGAGAGGACGGGGGGGCTTTAATATCCTGTTTGCAGCCTCTAAGTGTTTCTCTGTATCACAGAGGAGCATTCCTGGAAGACAGAAATGGAGGCTGCCGCTTTGATGCTGATTGGGCCTGTCCTTTCGCCTCGAAACGAGATGATAATCTGCAATGCAGGTGCCTGGAGAGGAGAAACGCCACGCTCTTGATTGCGGTGAAGAAGCGCTTCCCCCGCTATCACGGCGTGCGATAGCAGGACGGCAGTCAGACTTCTGGGCAGCGAAGCGCTCCGCTGAACGGCAGCGAGCATTGTCTCCGCTCGGAGCTGCGACTCCATTCCTGTGGCGTCAGAAATTATACAGTTGGTCTGCAGCGACAGGATCCGCTGTTTGGACTTGACTTGGCCGCAGAGCGCAGTGCTGTTTAGCTCAAAACCCCTCAATTTGCCGAGACTTAAATGAGACATTGTGAAGTTGCCAGACATTCCTGAAGTGAGTGAGCAATCCTTTCGTATTGTCGGCGCGGAGAGATGAGAAACTAAAGTTGTCGAACATGTCAACGGGTTTGAAGGTGGTTCCATGAATGTGGAGCGGGAGAGAAAAAAAATCCCTGAGAATTCAAATCTCACATTTCTTGTTGTTCTTTGTGCAGTTTCTGTAAAGTTCTGGTTGAGCCACCAAGATCATTGATTCCAGGTTGTTTGTCTGGACCAGCAGGGGCCAAACTAGAGACAGGGGATCAAATAATGGGAGATAGTCACACTTTGCAACCTGCACTTAGTTGTAATGTGTTTCTGAGTTTCAGAACAGGGCTGCAGTTTTACCCCAAAGACGGTTTCTCAACAAATTGTATCAACTAAAAGAAACATTGCTGGTTAGGACCAAAAAGGATTGGCTTCACTGTATTGTTTTGGTCGGTCAGAGATCTGATCAACTGTCCCCAGTCTTCTTCAGAGACAGTTTTTTTGAAGGGGGGGGGGGCTCTGCCCTAAGTAATTTCCTCAGAGTTCAGCTTGCGGTTGATCATTTCATCATTTATCTTCCAAAAAATCTTGAAAGCCCGACACAGATCTAATTTTCAAAAACTGCAAGACCTTCAGTGAGTTTAAGTACCGTTAACCTCGGCAATTAGTTATGTTCTGGGAGTCAATAAGTCATTGACCTCTTTAATTAGAAGGTGATAATGGATGATCATTAATTGTTCCATTTATCTCTGCTCCAGATGTGCTGCAGGCCTTTTTTTTTTTTTGTTAGAACCGAATCGCTTCACTTGACAGGGAATGAAATATGTGCAGATAGACAGGACGCCACTGTCTTACTGAGAGGCAACCTTTGTCTCCTTCTTTGTTTACCCCCCAATTTCATCCCCAGTAACTCTTGACAGGTTTCTTCAGGACAAAGGATAATTACAGCCAGCCTCACTGTAATTTATGGGCAACCTGCGGACACTTGCAGTAGCACAGTGCTCTTTTTGTAAGGATGGATACATGACATTATTTATTGAGTAATAACCCTATTAAGTGGTGTTCAGTCAGGGCTTTGGCTGACTGCTGCTACTCTGGGGTTATAATCATCATATTTCTCTAAGCTGACTGTCAACATTACAGTGTGCTAAATGGTAATTATTTTCCAGTCTTCAATATACAGCATATTCCAACAGCAGGTACTCCAAAAAAAGTCCTGACATGTTTCCAGAGGATAATAACCAACCAACACTGAAACATCGCTAACGTAGGATTTTATTTTTTGCAGCATTGGTCAAATGTCATAAACTCAGCAAGGACTTTACAATATTGCCTGAAAAATTCGAAACAGCTTGATATTTGCTTGGCCTCCTAAAGGAAGGATTGCGGAGATGTATTCATCTATTTCATCGACGAGTTTTTCTCTCTTGAATTTTCAGCTAATGTCTCTATAGGCTGTGTGTGTCTCTGTTAGCCTGTCTCTCTCTCTCTCTCTCTCTCTCTCTCTCTCTCCCCCCCCCCTCCCTCTCTGAGGGGGTATATTCTCAGTCTTTGGCAGAGGTCTCTCCCCTTTTCCTCTAATTGGCCAGCTTTCCTCTCTCCTTGCCTGCTAGATAATTGGACATGCAACCCCAGCCCTCGCCTCCCCATCATTGCCTCCTACTGCCCCCCTCTGCATTCCATATACTCTTCATCCCAGTATGAGTCTCTCTGTGGGCTCATCTTTGACCACTGGATCAAAGAGAATACACAATCGTGCACTATCCAAACACATCGCGGCCCAGGTTGCTCTCACTCACAATACCAAGTATTGGTATGAAATGAATTTTTATGTCCAATATATTTCATCCAACATCACCTCGCACTACCTGAACCCCTGGAGACAAAGAGTAGCATCTCCCGTAGTACACAGAGAACAAGGTAATTCATTTTGGGGGGAGTCCTGCTGGAATAATTCATGAGGGGCTCGATATCAAAATATTCTGCTCTGCTCTGGCCCTTAATAATTCATGCTTAGCATTCGTCTTCATTGGTATAGAGAGCATGGGAGTCATCCGTCACTATGGGGAGCTGCGCTTTAACTAGTACCCAGCCCTGGTGTGGGTTGTCACAAGGTTCACAGAGGTAGAGCAGGAGGGTGGGAACAAAAGAAGGAGGCGTGTGGCTTTGTCACTCTGATGAGCGAGCCCCCCCGTCTGTGGGAAGGAGGCAGCTCCGAGGAGGAGAGGGCTGAGCTGTTGACCTTTGGGTAAGGGACCACTGGTTTCGGATTGAGTGATGGTGTCAGCCGCTAGTGTAAAACACCTCTATTAGGAATGCCTGGCATGCTCGGGCGCTTCTAATTATGAAGAATGCAAAACAACAGTCAGGAGAGACAGGAGAGGTCGCCTTGCAGTCAGCCGTACGCCAGGCTTACTCACCAGCTCCTGCGATGTCAGACCCACCACCGCGTGACTCCTCGGCTTACCTCATACACACACGGAGATCTGACGCATTCCCCGCCGAAGCTTTGTATTGCAGTGACTTCTTCTCCATGAAAGTATCCACCGGTGGCTATCATCGTTTTTGAGCTTGTGCTCCACTGCTACCAGCGGTTTGTTCTCCGAAGGTGCACAGTGTGAGCATGCTAAACTCGATAGCTCTGGACCGCAGTCAAAGCTGCGCTCGGCCAAGCATCGCGCTTCGTGTAGCCGTCAGGCAGGACCGAATCCGCTCGCGTTGGAGCTCACCGAGTGGGCGTTCAGACGCTCCATGAAGTCCATCGAAGAAACACTGAGCTCATCCAGGACCCAGGAAAAAAAGGCAGCTCAGCATTTGTGTTTACTTAAAAAACAGCCAATGATGCAAGCCATCTGTGTGCAGTTTTTTTCACCGAACTGTGTTCCACATCCCCATACCCCATCCCACCGAGGAAAAAGCCTTGTAGCATCATCAGCAGATACGCAGAGCTTCTCGTCTGTGATTGAAGGCTAAGAACGGAAAGGATGGAGGGATGGAGAGCGGAGGGACTCCCCAGAGATTTTCCCACTGGGAGACCGGGGTCAACCCCAGAGCACGAATAACTTCTTTTCTTTTTCCGGGAGCTGCGAGTGAGTGATACGCCGGTCCCGACGAAACCCCCACCCACCCCTTTCCACCTCCACCTCCACGCCTGATCACTCACTGAGAACTGAGAGCTCATTAGAGCAGACCACAGAGAAGCACAGTACAGGCGCAAAGACTCACCACACAAAAAAAAAGGGCCAGATGGAGAAAAGCAGGGCCACTGAAATGCCATCACAACCTTTCTTCTGGCAGCTGCTGGATTTATCTCCTGTTAGGTAGATATTATCTGAACCGTTGCTCATCTCTCGATGAATAAAACAACATGATACACTGCTGTAATTCACATCATGATGAATGCTATAAAACCTCAAAGTGTTCATCTTTACCTTAGCAGTAAAACATGCTTCTTGAATAACCTGACTGGGAGATTTGTCATCTCATCCAGTTTTACTGTCCCCTGTCTCCATAAAATACCTCTATTTGTTTAGTGGCAGCCAAGCATTGCTTTTTCTCTCAAAGGAATGTCCTTGTGCCCACCCCAGTAACCTTGAGCTTAATGGAGGAGGTCGGTCTGATGCAGAAAGGGGGGAAGGAGGAGGGGGGGGGGGGCTGTCTTTTAAAGGAGGAAATACAAAATGGAATGAGGGAATAAAAGAGTCAGTCTCGCTAATGATAGCAGCAAGGAGGGCAACGCTGGGAGCCAGGTGATTATTCAATATCTGCAAATTCATCCAGTGCTCTCTGTTTCCTCCCTCCTACCGTATCGCTCCTCTTCACCATCTCATCTCAGCTCCTTTTGTCTTGAATGAGTCCAAACAAGCTATTGTCGGATTTTTCTCCCGTCTCAGCACAAATTAATTCCTCCTTTATTTTGGTTGTCCAACGCTTGTGTCTAGAATCTAATATCTAAACGCTTGATATGCATTGCCCTCCCAAGGCATTTTATTCCCGCTGCGGGTAATGAACGAGACCCAGCAGAGAGGCACTGAGGGAGGAGGGCGAGAAAAAAAGTAGGAGTCTCGAATGAGGTCCAGGTGTGCGGGTAATCAATTTCATGGAGTTTGGTTTTGCAAGGCCGCATGCTGAAGGAGACTGTCATAATTGGGCCACCATTTCAGACAGGTAATGGCTCCGCGGCATTCCTTCCAGGACATACACACAGCGAGACGCATTCCTGCACGGGCCCATAGAAAAATCACAGACCACTGAGCACAATTGAGACAGATTGGATCGTGGCATTTCCTAGTTACCTCCATGTTTCAAGGACTGTTGCAAGCCCGTTCATTCATCATAAGGGGACGGCTGTTTAGAGGAGGTTCTCGCTGGCTGTGGTCAGATTTATCACCGAGCACATCTCCAGGTCAGCTTGTTAACATTAGCCAAGATGAGCTGTCCACACGCTCAGGTGCTGCAATGTTAACAGGCCTGTTTATTGACGATGATCTGTAAAGCGGCTTCACATCATCGAGCTGCTATATTCTATATACTGTTCCACTCGTGGATTACGCTCGATGCTCGAATCACCGTAAGAGTTTCAAGTAATATATTTATTTTAAGACTGTGCACGCCTGTACAAATGCATTACTTCAACTTGCTGCGAACAACTGATGGAAATCAGCCTGTGGCTTAAATCTGTCACATTTACAAGTCAATGTTCATTAATGTGCACAACAGATCGAAACATAAACTTAGATGAGATCAAACTGTTTAATATTGACAGCAATTTTTTTTTTCACCTTCTGTGAAGAAGGTTTGGAAACTAATTGTCTGCATTGTTTCTTTAAAGAAAAAAGAAAAACAATTAATTAAACACTCTGAGTCAAGAAGAACTAATTTGTTCAGGCATCACTGTGTGAAAAAATAAGCCACTAATCATACGGTCCAATAAACTTCAAGGTGAGCGGCGTCTTCAGGGATGACGATCAAACCCTCAACTTTATATCAAAAAAGCAAACAAAACTTAAAAAAACCAACTATTTTACTTTTCTTCACCCACAACATTCATTTCACCAGTCGAGAGGCAATCAGATATACGTTATTAACACCACAATGCCAGCAAAATTCTCCAAGGACTTTCAAATACAGGGCTGAAAAAATAGTATCCAAAAATCAGAGTGTTGATTTTCAAGCCACGTTTAATTTGTTTACGCTAAAGGAGAAGAGAGAAGTCAACACTTAAGACATTAATGTGTGAAAAATAATCAAGTCCATTGAGAATTGTAAAGTCAACTGTATCAACAAATTAAATGTACAACAAGACTTTGGCGGAGTCATTACATTTCTATGTTTCTTACAACTTAATGTCTACATTTGTGCAATATTTGCTCTAAAGAAATCTAAATTGAATAAGACGTTAAATAATTTATCCGGGTGACATGAGTAGAAGAACTTCTAGAGGAGCTGATTTGTTCAGGAATTTACGCGCGTATCCATTGACGCCCGCACATTTCCACAGACTGCACACAAAAGAGCGTTACAGTCTCTTGAATTATTTCTTTTCCAGCCTTAATGGATCCAATTACTCTCTCAAAGACTGCCGACACTGTACCTTATGGTGAACCAATTGTGATGGTAATTCAGTTGTTTTTAATGGACACGCTCTCAATAATGAACCTTTGGGGGGGTTTCCAGACAAATTGCAGCTCACATGGTAAACGTATATTATGCTAATGCGAGGTGCAGAGAGGTTGTCATGTCTCGTGAGGTGGGGGGTGTCTTATAGTCCCCCTGTATAATGGAGAAGCCCTCCCCGTAATTGCTCCCAGTTTCGTCCTTTAATGGGAAACGAGGGGTTTGCTTCGCTCTGAAGTATGTCACAGTGTGTTAAAATAACATAAATGGACACATTTATGTGGATGTCCCCTGCTGAGGGACAGCATGGCATGTCTCACCATCCTGTTTCATTTACTGGTCACGCTTTACGTCGTAGGCACGTACGCTCGGTTTGAGGGAGTCGCACAATGACAGCACAACATAGCAGATGGCTTTTAACAACCCAGAGTGTTGAGACACGGTTAAACTAACTGCAGAGTATTTCTGGTGGTTGATTCACGACGATCCAGTGTCGCGTCCCTCCGTGATGCCCAGCAGGCTCATGTTCTCGGCTTCTCTCCTGACCAGGCGGAGTTAACACGCCACCAAGATAAGAGATATTGCCTCCCCCCCTCCCCCTTCCCCGTCCGGGACCCCGATCTCTGACACTTACCAGACAGGAGCCTGGGATGGAGACCACCGGACACAGAGGGGGTCACTGTATCCCGTTTCACCAGAGACGATGAATAGATCTGGGACAAACCAAACGTGCACTGCCCCCGGGCTGCCTAGGGCACCGCGGTCCGGAGAAAAGAGGGAGGTAGAACACAAAAGAATGACTGAAGTGCATTCCTGAAAGGAGGAGAGTTAGGATTGAATGACAGCGGAGGACAGGGGGCCACTGGTGACACTGGCGGCCAGTGGGATCGAGTTTTCCTTCTGAAAAGCAGGCTGGGGAAAAACAATGACTCTGGCATCTGTCTGGAAGGGAGAAACGTAGACTGAGGATCTTGTGCTGTGGAGTGTTGAGGGTTCACTGGAATGCCTTTAATGTAACCCAGCCCGGCTCTCATCGGATACATCATGGCTCTCCTTGTTGGATTGTAACATGAAGAAAAACTCCATCGCTGCATCAATTAAAGCGCACTCGCCAGCTCTGGAAACTCCACGGTGGCTGGAAAAAAAAAAAATGTGATTGAGAAGTTTATGGCCGAACAACACCGAGGTGTGCGTGCCAGGATGACTTGTCTTGTCCTCGGGCCACATCCAACATTAGATAAGGATCAGCATTCCTCCACTCTACAGATGTAGGTCATGTAGCCACAACGGCGCGAGCAGCATTGCAGTCTTGCTTCATTTGTTTTATTACCCATCACTGTGTGCTGTTGAGCTTTGTGCCCTCGCACCTCACCGATGAAATCTTGCTCCGCCTTGTTTGTTCTGTCTCGCGTCCCCCACGGAGCTGAGATAAAACCGTATCAACGTCTCTCTCTGGGCACTGCTCACATAATTCACCACAACAGTCGCACAATAGCGCATGTGTTTGCTTTGGGAAGTGGGGGCAGCCAATGAATCTGGCTCTTTAAATAGACAACATACACAAAGGCAACAAAATGGAAAGAACCAGTAATATATCAGTCCTAACCTGCAAAAGATGTATTGCAGACATAAGTCATATTGACAATCTTTGTATTTGCTTGCTTAACAGAGACGTATCAGATCCTGCCTTATCTGACCTGTGTTTCCCCACTTCTATTTATGTAAGTTTTTCAAAGAATGCTCTAATTTCACAACTTGAACCAAGGCCAGACAAGCATTCATCTCGTCACGACTTGCATGGCGAGTGACAGCTTCGTGTTCGGCATTTGTAGAAAAAACGCAGGACCTGGAAATGTCAGAGAGGCCCTCTCAAAGTCCACAAGTGTTACAGTGGCGCGCCCGGAAAGGAACCCAGAAAATGATCCGCGGGTCGCACGGGTCGCGTCATGTCGAGGTAACTCCCCTGATGAAGTACACACGCTTCAAATGCCTCTTTATGGTGGGAACTGCCAGAGACAGAGATATATATCAGCACAGCCTACAGCGTGCAGGCCAACACATGTCAGGCAAACAGTGCCCAGTAGCCCTATCAGGGGTCTCCACACACTGGAGATACTACGGAAGCCTCCTATCACCCCCCCAACTCCCCCACTGCTGATAATGGTCTGTTTGTTGGTGGCATTCTGTGAGTTGAGTCTGGAAGTATTTCCCCATTAAAATGCTGACATGGGACAGGAAGAGGCTTAATAGAAGCCAATTAGCTCTGAATTTCGGTCAATTAGCCGCTTTCTTCTTTTACATTACTGTGTATATTATCTTTGGTGAGAGGGAATAATGGGCGAGCCGTCAGGAACTCGTTGAAAGTCTGGTGAGCTTGTGTTGTCTCTCCAAAACAAGTGCTCAAACGCAAACACTCAGAGGAGTCAATAAACAGAGTGACATAGACATTGATCAAAGGCCGGCTTAAATCCTCGTCTCAGTGTTTCAGCTTTTCTTCCCTTCTAAGTTAAACTAATTGCTGTTATATTGGAAAAGCTTTTGGCTTAATGCAGTTTTTAAGGTCCTTTCTTTGTACTGGGATATTTCCGGCATAATGTGCAGTCCACTAATACGTGGCTGACATGGTAGAAGGAAACGCTTGATCTCCGCTGAAAAGGAAATTGAAAGAAGTGAGAGAGAGAGAGAGAGAGAGAGAGAGAGAGAGAGAGAGAGAGAGAGAGAGAGAGAATAGCAAGAGTTCTGCTGTCATGAAATAAAAGCTGAGATAGAAACAGGAGAAGGAACGACAAACCCAGAGCGATTTTCTTGTTCACTCCAAAAAAAGGATAGACGAAAACAATCAGCGCGATAGTAAATGCAGCATTGTGTCAGCAATTTGACTCGCACACGGTGAAGTTGGAAACTTAGCTTCTGTGAAAGCGTGATCGTGTGCTGAGGCTGCTGGAGCAGGAAATCGGACTCAGATTGGTTTGACTTCGGCGCGGCTCGCTGCCGGACTCTTCCTCCGTGGCCTTCCAAGGATTTTCTTGAACGGAAATTCAATTTTCTTTATATATTTCTTTGTTTCCGTCAAGAGAGACTTCAAACCAAGCGTGGCATGCTGGATGGGGTCCATGTGCCCCGTGGCCTTTGTGTTTCGTGGTGACCTGCCAAGGACTGTGTGCCAGAGGGAGGTACTAACTGCGAGCCAGCGCCGCTGTCTTGTGCCGAGCCCCCGGGCCATAGGTCAGAGGGCTACTGGCTGGAGCTGTCAGCTCCGTTCTGCCTCTTAGAGCGAACACACACACAGACGCACGATATGCGGGCACGAGTGGTCAAGCTCAAATCGCAGGATACACAAACACATCGGCACAAGTGAGTGCTCTCTGGCATGCTCCTGGACGGACTGGAGTGGGGAGTTGTCCATTTGGAGCTTAATTGTGTTGTTCTATGCATTAGCTCAGAGCTCATTATGGACTTCTACGGGGCGTGGGTGGATGAGGATTGGTGCACGGAGCGGTGACGGAGGGCTTTTAGTGGACAGATGAGAAAGTGGAGGGCCTCTTCAGGCCGGGCGCTGCTCCTCCACCCGTCGTGGAGTGGCCATGGATTGCTCTCACTGCCCCGCTCAAGTTGCTCGGCGCCGGTCCTTGTTTGGGCCATTCTGAGCAATGGCTTTTGTTAGTGGCGCTGACTTCGTCGAGCACATAATTTCGAGTACATTAGCGACAGACAGTTATGATAACAGAGAGTCGCCGCGTGTGTTGCGTTCATAATGCAGGACGTGGACATTTCGAGGCTTTTCATGCAACAGAGGAAGCACGCGTCATCGTCTGCGGATGGATGTCGTGCTCCATTTAGTCTCTTCCAGAAGATAAAAAACAGTGTTTTGCATCTTAAAGTTTATTTTTCATCGCGCACTGTGTGGTGCTCGTGTGTATCGCTCTGGCACAACACAGTCGTGTTTTGCTCCGAATTAAAGAAAACACATTGTGGCTGGAAAAAAAAAAGGAAAAAATACAGGTCAAAGCATTCGTATCTCGACCATCTGGCCGAGTCATCGCTTCTAATAAACAAGGGAGTAATTACTGAAAACTCTGAAACAATAAATATTCGACAAACACGTGGTCTTAACAAGCATTTCCTTGACAACCAACGACTGCAAACAAGAATATTTTAAGCGGACATGAGCCAAGCAAGCACTCGCTCATTTCCAGTCAAGAGTTCAGGCTGCTGCGTAGGCTTCGTCAGACTGAACTCAAATGAGTTTGTGCTGTGCAGGCTGCCGCCAAAAACGCTTTGGTTTGTGCAGCAAACTCATTTGTATTTCTCTTTAAGAGGTTCAAGTCAACCCATTATCACCCTGCACATATTAAACAGTTTTCCTGCGTCTAAAACTTCGTTTAAAAGAGGAGCACAGATCAGTTGTTTGGATGTGAGTTACTTTCTCCGGGCAAAAGTCAGTCGGAATAAGTGACCCTTGATTCCAAGTCAACTTTTATGAAACATCGTGATGCGGTATGGATGTTTTATGGATGTGAAGGTTTTTTAGGTTGAATCGTTTTGAATTCAATGTGCAGGATTGTGCGGCCGGAGAGCAGGAAGTCGGTGCGTGCGCGAGACAAAGAGCCCCATCGACTCATCGCTCACGACTGTGTAGACACCTGCTGCACGGCCTGATCTGTCACCAGGCGAGGAGTCGTGTGAGAGGTGCATTCCCCGGCGATGCCTACAGTATCACGCTCAGGCAACGCGCAGGAAGCCACTGCGAGGTGCAGCGAGGGCCGATGCTGTGCAGTTAAGGATTGATAGTGAAATAGCTGGTGACAGATAAAGGGGTCAGGCAGCGGGTTTGTAAGGACAACACTGGTCGGGGTTTTTAGCCACATGATGACAGCGCCGACACTGGAGCGGCGTCTGGCTGCGCTCGGGACGTCTCCTGTTTACTAGTCAGAGTTTCCACCCACTTGACTTTGTTGTAGGCCTGTCAGGGGGCGAGGTGTCCACTTTAAAACCAGTCATTCACAGCACTCCACTCTTGTTTTCCTGGCCCCATTTTTTTCTCCTTCTCTTATGGTGTGCATTTCACCCCCCCCAAAAAAACGAGCACAGGACAAGAAACTCAACACAAAAAGTTCAACAGAGTCGACCAGGAGATAGGGAAGGAATCAGACATATACAGAGAAAAATACTGCATTCAGTTGCCACTGAATAATTCATCAATTCTCCATAATGAAGAAAAACCCACTGGTTTTTATGATGACATATATCACAGCTCTTTTATGCTTTGGGTGCATATTAAAAAGTGGACCAACAGCACATTCTGAAGGAAGAGATCTGAGAACAAGCTGTGATTCTTGGGTGAGGAATGAACTGTCAGTGTGATGTTTTCCCTCCCTAACCTAAATATACTGCAGCTCTCCGGTCGCCTCTCGTGATTCGTCTCAACTCCACGTGTGTATTTTTCTGCGTTTTGGTACCTGACCCCACCTCAATTAGCTACATAATGAAACTTCGACACAGCCAACCGCAGTCGACAAGCACCCCCTTCAGACGTCTCCCTAACTTTTGGCTTCGTGTGAGTCTCATGTGCAACCCTCGTCTGATGTGGAATCGCTGGTCAACCAAACACTTGAATGTCCTTAAAAGCTCCGGTCGAGTCGCCTCAAAGCCGTCCCTCATCACAGAGGCAGCACACTGAAACCACAGGCTGATGCGTGCGATAAAAGAGGGCCCGAGGTATTGAGCTTGCATCCATCGCCACTTCAAAGACCAGCAGGATCTATAGGAGCGCGCGCTATTGTCTGCTGCGCAGGTGTGCTGCCTCCCACAAGGTCTGGAGGTCTCAGAAAAGCCAACAGAGCTCCACAGAGAGGGCCTGCTCAGATGCTATCTCCCCAAGATACAGACAACATGATGGCGAGTCAGACAATAGAAGGCATCTGGCACTGCAGGGCTGCTGTGTGTTTGCAATCAGCGCTGCGAAGTTTGCGGGCAGACTCTGTTGTTTGCATGGGAATGCGATGCTTTGTTTCTTCGTGAGGGCAGAATATGTTTAGCAGGGTTTGCCTGCAGACGCAGCGCGGCCCGGGTGTGCCAGCTTCAGCCCACATCCCGAAAAAAAGAAAAAAAAAGATGCCAATCAGCTGGAATGAAGAGTTTTCTTTTAGTTTTGAGGTTGTGGCTGCGGTATGTCAGGATTTGCCATCTTTCACAAGTCGTGTGATGTACGTACAGTTGCTTCTTGGAAAGGGCAGAGAACCAGAAATAGACTACTTTTTGATTACTGTGCTGGAACGACAATTGTGAGCTTTTTCGTTCCCACAGAAGGCGGCACTGTTTTCTTCCTGGTGTCTGATGCTGCTTGTTCTTTAATGTAAAACACAGAAATCAATCAATTGTCAAACATCGTCGAGCAGATTCCGCACAGTCTCATTCGACTTTGATTGGACAGGGACCTGTTGCACAGATGTCCAGCAAAACACTTCCTGTCTGACTGCGCGGCTCCAACGACCCGGGAGCAGTTTATTGATGTCACCCATATGGCCCCCGTGCTTCCAGGCAGGTCTCACCCACATGACACCAACCGCTCTGAATTATTCTCGCTCTCCCCCCCTACAACAAACTGAACACCCTCATCTGCTGCTCCAGAAGGCAACAAGCCCCATCACATCCTGGCCCTGATTGCCCCCCCCCCCCTCCCTTTGTTGAGCACAATGTAGCTTTTTAGCTGCAGCGCCTCTTATCGAGGTTTTGTTGGCATATTTGAGCCTGGTAGAAAGCAAACATGGATTTATTTGATGATTTGCTCAGAGGAAAGTTGGTGGCGGCGTGTGATGGACTGTCTCCCCCCCCCCTCCTCCCTTCCCCGGGTGAGGCACGTTAAGCGTGTTTTATCTCAGGAGGGCTAGGAAGGACGCAGGGGGAGTTTATCTGTTCGCCGAGTCCTGACCTCTGTAGAGTGGAGATACCGAGGGAGAGGATGATGGTGGTGGGGGCCTCTTCCTCTGCTCATTCATCTCTCTTTCGCTCTCTCTCTCTCTCTCCCTCTCTCACATCCCCCCTTCTGCCAGGCAACAGTCTCAGTGTTTCATGTTTGCTTTCACACTTGCTTGTTTTACACTCTGGCTCTGCTGTTTTTCTGACTGAAGGGAACCAGTCGGGCCAGCAGGTGTTTAATCAAATGTACCGCTGACCACACCACCTGGCACCACTGTAACCGAATGCGACGTGTGTAAACAGGAATATTGACCTCAAACTCAGTGAAATTTCCGTCCATCTCTGAAAAGTTCTGCCGTTACAAACGACACGTCTCGTGATTTTGTTGAGGTCGCAGTCTTTCCGTCTTTCAACACATTGTTTGTGAAGACATAAACAGACTGAACATCTGCTGTCGTGCCAGTTCACCTCTGCCTCTTCGCCCTGCATTTTCATATCCCCCGTCTCATCCGTCCACCTCCTTCGCCCTCGCTTTTTTTAAATTTCCTTCTCCTTTGCTCCCTCACTTTAAGCCTCCCCTGCACCAGATGTGCCCCTCTTTTCATTTCAGATTCACTTCAGTGTGGATGCTCGGCGTTTCCGGCTGACCACGTGCCTTTGGTTTCTCAGAAAGGCGGCCGTGTTGAGGAGGGTTTTTTTTCCTTCTTTTTTTTCTGAAAGGCTGACCCAGAGGTTGCAGCTTCCTGTGGTGGTCTTCGTAGGCATCTGAGACAAATAATGTGGAGGACCATGAAAGGGAACAGAGAAAATGCCCAGTATTGAAGATCTAAAAATATAAACGAACCCGTCTGGTGAAATATCATAGAAAGTTAAAGATTAAGTTGTACTGATTAAAAGAAATCGAAACAAACCATTTGACGTTCATTATATTGCACCTTTAATAGGTTTCCTTGCAGAATTCAAGTTTATTCCCTAACAGGATTAAACGCCTGAGGGAAGTTCTTCAATGTGATTAGATGCTCATATATTAATTTTTCAGATGCCAATGTTTTGAAGACCCTTCGCCAACAGTCCAGTGTAAAGTGCCTGCAGGGGATAGCGTTGAAAATATATGAGCCGAGTATTGAAAATTCTCTTTCAAAGTCACCGAGCGAAGCTGCTGGTTGTCCATCATCTCTCTGCAAACCCTGTAACTTATATTTTGAAAATGTCGTTTTATATTCCATCATCGTGACAGCTAATAGCTTTATCGCGAGCAATTTTGAAAACCTCTTGTCAAGTTTCATGAATGTCACAGCTCGCGGGGCCAATGTAAACATGATGTTAACAGATGTGATTTCAGCGGACAGCTGCACGAGTTGCCTCTTTTTTGGAACAGAGGACAGAAATTTCTTGACTCGCCGACGTGATTTACAACAACATTTTCCTGGAAAGATGTGTGCCATGCAAGCACTGCCAAAGATACGGCGATGAAGAAGCCAGACGCTGAGAGGGCAGGGATACGAGTCGGAGCTGAGGCGGAAAACACCGAAAAATGGCCAAAAAACGTCCTCGCAAAAATATGTTTGGACAGAACGCACCTTGACAAGTCATCTCTATTCATAAGGCAACCGTCGAGGCTGCCAAGTTTAAACTCGCAGAGGCTACGCAGGAGGCGCAGACTACCTCAGAGGAGGAAAAGGTTTCTCCTCCAACACTATAAATCTAGCAGATATTTTAAAGTCCTCTGTGAGTAAAGTTGGTGCAGTAGCTTTAAATTTCCCCTGCTGCTGTTGGGCTCGGCTTTGTACCCTTGGGAGAGGGGTTCATAAATCAGCTCACTGGGATGTCTCGGGCATGTTAACAGTAGCAAAGTATCCCATAAAACAAAGTAGAAAAACTATGACAAAACATCGCTTTTGCTCGTGCCCTATCTAATGAAAACCTAAAGATGGAAAATCCAGGTCTTAGCGTCACTGAAACCGTACGCGGTGTCGATTTCACAGGGATCACATTCATCCTGGCACATCTACAAAAAACCTTTCCCCCTTGGCACCAGCGACGCTCAATATTGCATGTTGGACATGTTGACAAGTGCAGTGAAAAGCTATAGCGGCGAAATGTTTGGCACGGAGCGCGCGGGAGCGCGCCGTCACTTGGTAGGCGATTGCCGAAGATGAAATTTCAACTGTATATTTCATTCTGGCGCGGGAGATCTGACGGCGCTCCCTCGTTCCGTTCCCTTCGGTACGACTTCCCACTGTAACAGATCTCCTCTCAGATATGGACGTGAACATCTTTTCATCTTCTCTGGGTCCATCTGGGAGAGTTTACGGTCCATGTGGAAACCATTGGAACGGGGACGGCAACTGATCAGAGAAAGATGTGCCCCTTCGGAGCTGCAGCACATGTTGGGAGACTACTACCCCTTATTTGCTTTGTCTCACCCTCTTTAACATTCCTCTGCCCTATATCTGTGGAGGACCCCCTCAATCCCACCCCACCTCCACGCTTTTACTTAACCTCTTACAGTTTCTCCCACTCGTTGTCCCTCTTCCTCTTTCCTGCCCCCTTTTCCCGTCTCCCCACTGCCTGCTAAAGTGATTGGGGAGGGATGAGGATAGTGGAAATGAAAGTGGCCATGACGAAAGGCTGAGGGATCCGCTGTAACATTGCATTGGTTGCACTGGATTCCCCCCCTGTGTTTTTTCCGTCCCCGTTTTTCCTCCGCGCCTGCCTGCTTCCCTCCACAAAGACACTATCATGTTACTGTTCCCCAGTCACCTCTGCAGCAGCCGCTGATGTAATCCCAGTTTATGGCTCTGTCCCGACCGAGACGCGCTGTTTTTTTTCCCTGCAACAATCGCTCTTTTTCTCCCGTTTCCTAAACCTCTCTCTGATTCCGCTTCCACTGGAAACTCTAAGTGTATTAGGCTACGGTTTCCATTACTCCCAATGACAAACTTCAAACTTTTCTGCTTCGAATTAGCTTGTTTGACATGTGCTACACTGCAGTCCGCGCTGGCTCTCATTAAACATGCATTAACAAGGCGCAGTCCAAACATGCTGGCAGCATATGCAATTAGGAGCGCTAAAACACAAGCAAACACACCTACCTGCACACAAAGCTCACAGATAAACACGCCAGACTTTGTCATACTGCGCTGCAAAAGTGGAAGTAGTCACACATTAACCAGTGGAAGGTTCATTTGACCTGTGGCGAGCGGGAGCCGAGTGATGTTTGCGATTTCCATTATCTCAGACGACGCGAGGCGCAGCCAGAGCCTGAGTCACTGTTAACGTCACGGGCCTGTTTGCGCAGCGCCGTAACACAATGCCACCCCGTCGGTCCCGGCTGTTTGCCGATAATAAAGCTTTTGTTTTGAGAAGATGAGCTTGAGATTGGGGGGGTCGAGGGGGGGAGGGGGGGGCACGGCGCTATCTGGCTGTGAGATCTCGGGATAATAGAGAAGCGAAAAGATTCGCGGCAGATGTTTGTGTTCCGAAATGCTCCGACGAGGGCACGCAGCGGGTCAAATGGCGCTCCGCAGGAACGCGTGCTGTGTTTATGGACGTAATTTCCCCGATGGTGTGACTTTAGCGAGCTGACAGGCTCCTGTTACAGTACAGCCTCCCTGCCTCGCATCAGCCAGTTAAACGGGTCCAAAACACCGAGCATCATATCGAATTAGGCTCATTGGTGACGTCTTTGCTGTCCTGACTGCTACTAACTCATTTAGCCATTACTGTGTCTTATCTTTCCTCTCTGAAGTTTCTTTTTCCCTCCACACACAGGACGCACAGATGAAAAGGCAAATAAACACACATGCGAAAACAGACAACCACACGGTTCTCGGTTCCGCAGGAAGAAAAACAAGTTGCCTCACATCCACCCCCCCCCTTTTTTTTTTCTTTCTCAGCACTCATATTGAAGGGTCCCGTGGCCGGTCTGGGTCCGACACAGCTTCTTTGTCATCGGAGACGAGGAGGGGTCAGATTTTGGCGAGGCAGTGGAGGAGGTCTGGGGTAGGGGGTGAGGTGAAGGGGGGGGGGGGGGGTCCGACGGGGCTCCAAGGGCCAGGAATGTTAATTGGGAAGATTGTTTTAATAAGGTCCTCATCTTTGCAGATGCTGGGAGAGAGTTAGCCGTCGGGGCCACACAGACGGGAGGGCAGCTCACAGTGAGATATTGTCAGAAAACATGAGTGACACAGTGTGAACCGAGCTGCGTGGAGCGCACGGTGGGATCGAGACACAAGTGGATAAAGATATTCCGTGGCTCTTGGCATGTTTGCGGCCTGCTTTTCTGGAGGTAAAGGGATTTACTGTAATGAGCGTTCTGCGGTGACAAACGCGCGATCTGCATATCCTCGCCGCCTCTGTGTTGTGTGAAATCCTATTACACTGTGAAGACTCAGACAGACAGCGAGGAGACGAGCCTGAACGCAGACCGAGAGGGAGGAACGGCGGCGAGTCGGGATTGAGACGTCGCGAGAGGGAAGGGCTCGGAGGGGGTCGCGTACCTAAGCTGCGACAAAATAAAACATGGAGATAAACACCGTCGCTCGCTCCAGGTGGTTCTCTGATACAGCAGAGAGACATCTGAAATGCTTTGGCCTCGACGACAATACCAAAGAGGTGATTTTTCTGAAGAGGCTCAGAGAAAGTCAGTCATTTTTTATCAAGCCAAAAACCTTCAACCAGGAGTTTTGATTGAAGATGTCACAAAGCTGTGTCAGTCACACCGAATGTGAAAATCAACTCACATTCAGAGCTATTGTTGAAATATGTTGTTTCACATGATTCACTGTGTTTATGTTTGTGGTTTGCATCAGCGCTACGAACATTTTGTGTTTGTTGTTTTCCTTAATGAGAAGCTCTTTGTCAACTTCACACCGTAATGAAAGTGTGTCCAACAGAGCTGAGTGTCTCTGTGTGTGTCTGTGTGTGTGTCTCTGTGTGTCTGCGTGTGTCTGTGTGTCTTTGGGTCTCTGTGTGTCTGTGTGTTGTATCTGAGAGAGTGAAAGAGTCACAGAGTGAGTGAGCATACTGTACAGGTGTTCTTGTTTGTGCATATGATAGTCTTACATCTGCTCCTTTGTGTCTCTCTGAATGCACTGAGCTGGAGGCGATACAGTGAGCGCTCCGTTTCGGAGCTCCTCAGTTCCTCCTCTTCCTCGGGGGAGCAGGCGGCAGAGCTCCACCTATAGACAAGATCTGAAACACTAAAGAGGAGCTGCTTTATCCATAGAGCTTATATCTTCAAAGTAAAGCCCAAGGCCACACTCGCTGGCTAAATTTGGACCTGTCATAAACATGCTCGTGCATAAAGTTTAGTGTTGACTGCAGCCGAGTTGCTATGGCCGCGCCATTAAGTCTTTTGTAGGGCGGGTGGTGTAAATGAAGGCAATTCTGTACTTGTAAAGCTTGTTTATTTACCTGTTTCCTCCACCTTTATCTCCCTCATTATTGTTTTACTGCTCTGTGAAACTCCGACGGCTCGAGTTGGGAACGAAACCAGGTTTGATTGTATCGGCACCGGGTTTATTCCGCATCGCAGCATATCCTTTTATGTTACACCTGATTGGGGTTGAAAGGTTAGTCAGTCACCGCAAAATGTGACGCTGTAGTTACACACCAGGTGAAAAACGTGCCGTGTAAACACTGTTAGAGTTACTGTTCATAATTGGTCAGACACCTCAGGTTGAACTATCAGAAGCTGTCAATGAGCACATAGATTCTTTGCAGTCATTCAATTACAATGTGCTAATTCCACACAGATGCTTATTACACCGTTTGCTTTGTAGTGGCTGGAGTTCCTATCAAGCTTTTATGGGGTTTGTATTTTTTTTGTTAACATTTTTGGACGGAGGGCGAGAGAGAGAGAGAGAGAGAGAGAGAAAGAGAGTCGCCCCTGCAGAGTTTTTTCTCTTCTTTCTTTCCTCCAACATTCCTCCCATCTGCAGCTCGAAACAGTCTCAACGCTCCTCATTTCAACCCGACTCCGGCTCGCCCGGCTCCCCAATCAAACAGGCTCTGTTTATTGAACTATGAGGTGCCAAGTCACTCACTCACTCAGTCACTCACATAAACCTGCCTCCCCGCTGCCCTCCGTGCCTTTCGCCGTGCTCGCCAAACGCCATCTCTCCTTCTCTGAGCCTGACGAGAAGAATTATGACCATTTAAACAAACACAGGCACTCAATGGCCTCTCTGTCTGCGCGGATGTGGGGCTGAATTTCCTTTATGTGGTACGTGTCTGTGTGTCTTTGTGTGTGTGTGTGCTCCTGCCTGTGTGTGCACACATGTTTGTGTTTTTTTTATGAACGGACATAATTGCCGTCGGGCATTACTGTGCATGAGGTCTACATGTGTGTTCAGGGTGGGGGTGAAACGGAGACGAGGGAGAAATGAGATTGAACGCTTCGCACTCGGCAGCTGTTTGAGGCGAGCGCGGACTCGCTCTCTACAGCCGCCAACGAGAGGTCCATGAAGCCGTCGCGCTCTGGCTGTAGGTGCCAGGAATCAGCTGGAACCACCCTGCAAGGTGCAGCGTTGAAGTCTTTACACTCATGGCCAGAATCAGTCCTTCCCTCATACTCGCTCACCAGCAGGACAGAAACTTAATTCACTTAATAGACGTAGAGATGAGAGTCTGTGTCATTGTTTCACAGTTTGCTATGTGGTTACGTCCCGTCCCTCCTCAGTGGCACGGCGTCACTGTTCGAGTCCGTAGGATAACCTCATGACATTTGGACTGTGCAGGTGCAAAACCCAAAGGCCAGCGGGGTAATAGTGTGTCTGCTCGCGCTGACATATTTACGGGTGTCCACAAGATATCTCGCGGTCACCCGGGCACTTAGGCTGTCAGGCCATTTTAACCGATGCGACGCCGCAGATGTGACCTCGTATTGAATGTCACGGTTGTCAGGAGAACTTCTATTGTTTGCAAAGTGATTTACAAGAGCCAAATTTAAACCTAAATGTGAAATCTATAAATTAGATCCAAAAAAGGAGGGAAAAACATTTAGAAGTGGGAAACGTGTGATGGCTTCATTATCATGTCAACTGTTATTTACAACTTTCCTGCATGTGGGAGTGTTGGGAAGCGAAGTTTATATCTGGTATAATCTCACCCAGACGGCATCGGTGGGCATGCTCAGGGCAGCTTGCATGCTGCTGGGTGGGATCGAGTGTCTGCGGGGTGGACAGGAGGCCGTGAACTCAGCGCAGAGGAGTCAGAGAGGGGGAGAGAGAGAGAGAGAGAGAGAGAGAGAGAGAGAGAGAGAGAGAGAGAGAGAGAGTCTGCTTTGTCGAGCCTCAGTACTGGTGGGG
>JAUESE010000020.1:19187216-19202412 GCA_032274725.1 Malacoctenus triangulatus
CAGAACATGCTCATTGACTTTAATGTTATTCAAGGAGCGAGCTGTCTGAAGTAAGATGGCCGCCGTGTAGCTACGTCGCTCTCCATTGGTAGCATTATATCTATGCTTGAACAGATCCATTTCATCAGAATCAGGTGTGTTGAAGCAGGGAAGCTTCTAAAACCTGCAGGACAGGGGCTGTCGAGGACTGGAGTTGGCCACCCCTGCCGTAGAAGTTCCTCCCCTTTTTCTTTCGTCGTTTGGTTGTGTTTGATTGTGCTGATTGGCTGTGCGCTTCAGGGACGCTCTGACTCAGCTCGCGGCTAATACGCGCTGAGTAGGAAGCAGTTAGCGGCAGGTCTGGATCACATTTTAACCAACTGGCTGGTGGGGTTTTAAGGCTTCTGGCCGCACGTTATGCAATTGTCGAGCAGTTGAAGAGTTTGGCCCCCCGAGTGCTGACAATGTACCGACCTTCACCGTGCAGTCATGGAAAACCAAGTCTTGCCCGGATAATAAATATAAGGTACTAATAAAGATATTCCACTCTGTGTGGCTGCAGCACCGTAATGAAAACCAGCCCGCGCGAGTTGTGTACAATACATTTTCATTGCCGTGCAAGTCGGAACAGTGATTTATCGCTGCTGGCTGTCTTCAGTGGAAGACTGTACAAGCACTCAGTTTTAGTACAATGAAGGCCAGTTGAGTTTTGGCACACTGTGCTCTGTTTGCAATTCAGACTTGTAAACAGTGCAGCTTATTCCTCCTTTGTTTCTCCGGAGCGACGCGGGGCGGAGACGGGCCGAAAAGTCCGTGTCGGACCTCTGAGCGGCCTGATCGAAAGAAACAAGCGCGTAATTGAGTTTGAAGGGAATTCAATCATATCTGTCCGCGAGTTTAGATCCACCGCTGTTAAGCACGGAATCGTTTCACCTCGTGGTGAAGTCCCGTCGTGCGATTGATTTTGAGTCACATTTGCACATTTATGATCTATACATGCACATTAGCCCAACTATGTTTGAAGATTTATTCACCAGAGATGGTCATTGGAGCTAAATGCTATTCAGTTCTCTCCAAAAAACTTTAAACTCACCTCATTTTTTAGTTACCTTAATATTCATGAGCTTAAAAATCTATTTTATCAGTCATTCTTTGAGCTTTGTTCAACGTTTAAAAGTAAACTACCTCCTGCTGGTAACTGTACGGTGTAAAAGGCAAATTACTTTGAACACTAAGAAGTCCTTTTTCATCTCCGTCTTACACACACGCACACACGTGCTTTCCCGTAATTATATTTCTGCCCCTCTAAATACAACAAACAATCCATTTCTGTTGTTTATGAAGCATTTCCACCGTAATCCACCTCCAACCTCCCGCGTGGTGGAAATGAGGACTTACTCTCACTGCTGTACAAACGATTCTGTGCAACGATGGGCGAAATCCTTTGAGTAAACTCGGTGAACACTGACTCAGAATCGTGTCCTTGTAGCCCGCGGCGCTGCCGTGCCTTCAGTGGGACTAAAAAACAGGGTCGGGAGCAGCTGGTGGTGCTCACTGTAAACTTCCTGTAAACCTCGCAGACTAAGTGTTCCCAAATGACCACTTAAAGAGTAGCGCGAGACGTCACCAACGGTCATCTAAATACCTGTAATCAGCCGTGGTGACGGACGAGACTCCAGTCTGGGTGGTGTCACCTGGACGGCCAAAACAGCACAATCATGCTGTGGGAGTCTGTAAATGGTGCAGTGATCTGGGACTGGAGGGAGCGAGGGAGGGAGGCAGAGGTCCGAATTGTGTTTAATGTGATGAACAGCTGAGCTCGTCAAAGCCCCCCTCCCCTCCGTGATCCAGCCTGCGTTATGATGTCTGGCCCAGTCCCCTCCTCCCTCCGTGTGGCGTGCTGAAACGTGCAGTCTCCTTGGTGATCACCGGTGTTCACAACGACCACTGCAGGTGGTTTGGGACTCTCTCTCTGCACTTTACTGCCATTTTTTTTGCCGAAAAGCAGGCCGGAGCAAACTTCAGGGAGGAAGGGAACGGCTCCGTTGTTCCATCTATTCGCGGCTGCTATGTGTAAATACCAGTGACATGCTGTGCCGTGCCACATATATTTGTGACTTCATGTGGGGCAGTTGTGAAAAGTGTCCCTGCTGAGCCATAAAACTTGAGGTTGGCTGATTACCCGGCGCTGCCGCCGCGCTGCGAGCAGCAGCTGGCCACATTCTTTCAACTTTTGTCTAACTGGTCTTGCAGGAACAATGTTGGAGGGACACATAAACAGGCAAAGGCTAAATGTCCGTATTCGAGCCCAATCTATTGTCTGTTTGGACCAAGTGTCTGTGGGCGGCGGCGGGGATGGCTAAAACGCGCCACATTGTCCTCCCCCCTTTTGTGCAGGAGTTGTGGCTAATTATCGGCCTGGAAAATGAACTGCTGTGTGAATACCAACAGAGTTTGGTCCTGAATGGAGGCTTTTGCATTATCAGCATTGCCAAATGACATGAGACAAAAGCCAACAGGATAGAGCCATCTCCCTGTAATGCAGGGGATAATGGTCAGATTGTTGGGGCTTTCAGCAGCCTGTGTGCTGCACTGTGTTGTGTTGAGAGGATATGCAGAAAGAGGGCCGCTCGCTGCATTCATTTACTTTCGCCAGCTCTCGGAGTCCCTGCTGCTCTGGCACTCCAAATATGCCCGTGGAGAATGGGAAACTGCTACAGCCTCGCAGAGGTAAGAGTATGGATGGAGTGGATGTGGCTTTAAGTGGATCCTCATGTCAAAGCCCCCGTGGAACCAACAGCACACCCCCTCTTTCTGGGACTCTATGGGTCTGCCCTGACCTTGGGCCTCTGTGCGTGTCACACTGTTTTAGCCGTTAAGCCTTTCCTCAAACAAACAGTAACATAATGATACTTCAAACCCCTCCAGCACCGCGGGGTGCCCTAAATAAGCCAGCCTGCCACAGCCTCTTCAAGTCCCTCTGCCTCCTGCTTCACCATGAATATTAAGCAGGGGTGAAGAACCCGAGGAATGCCTCAGAACCTCAAGAATACATCTGTTGTCCAAAGAGCCGTCGCCGTATGCTCGCGACTCCATAAAACAAATAAAAAAAAACGTTGACTGATGTGTGAAGCGCGGCCAAGTAGATCGAGTACGACGTCGTATGCTGGAAGTGAACTCGCATGTAAGACGGTTTAACTTGCTGGAAGATTTTTTTGTAATATTGTGTGTCGAGCCCTCTGTCAGTGCCTCACTAATGAGGGTATCCGTTACACGCTTGCAGGGGGTGGTCCCGGTCTCCGAGGCTGATGTGTGTATTTAAAACCTTAAGCTCTATCTGGCCACAGAGATCACCGGCGCTCCGGCTTTTGTCTGCGTCTGATCTGACTGGCACGGTTGTCAGCTGAGAGCGGAGCTGAGGGGCCTGAGCCGGGCCGGGGCTGCCTCTCTGACTGCCTGAGAACAAAGCGTCTCCCCTGGCCTGTAATCAAAAGCCCTGGGAAAAATCACAGACATGACATTCACCTGGACAAACACACCTTCACAGCTGGCTTTGTGCGCGTGTGTGTGTGTCCGGTGGACTTGAGGTTGTATGCAAACAGAGAAAAATCAATTGCAACAAAACAAGTTTTATGAAAGACTCCCTTCACAACGGTGGACAAAACTGTCCTCAAGCTTTTCAAGTGGCCTGAGAGAGCGTCCGGCGCTGCAGTGCCTCAGGTGTTACCTCGGGGATTTGCGGTCGTGTTGGATGAAGAGAGTGTTTTTTGGCTCGCCTTACTCAGGAAGAGGCCAGCTGATAGTGGTTTAGACTCGTAACAGCACAAAATAGCAAACCAGAGTAGTGCAGTCTGGGTCTCGATAAGCTCAGAGCGAAAAAGCTCAATAAAACCGCTGTTAAGCATCAAGCCATTATGTGTTTATGAGTACATTTTAGCCCAGTGCTGTAATGGTGTTTTGGTACCTAAATGCTCTCAGGCAGACTCGAGAGCAGTCCGGAAATGTTTTGTAACCTTAAGCTTCTTCTGTTTTTCTTTGTGTCAACCGCGGAGCGTTGAGTAGCTCTCAGAGTCCTGATGTCCTTTTCTTCCCCTCAGTGTTCAGCTGCTCACCTCCACTGCTGTGCTTTCTTTCAGATCCGCGGAGGGAAGCTGATGATCACAAACGCCCGAAAGACCGACGCTGGGAAGTATGTGTGTGTCGGCACGAACATGGTTGGAGAGCGTGAAAGTGAGATCGCTGAACTCACAGTTCTCGGTAACTTACCCCCCTTTTTTTTTAATATCTTTTATGCACCTCAATGTCCACATGATTGTCTCACATGAAACACATGCACACACGCATGCACACCAGCACATGTTTCTCTGTTTTCCTGCAGTATGAAACACAATCCAGATGTTAAGCTCTGATTGTCCATCTCCCAGGGTGCTAAATAGTGTCACTGACCTTTATCAGATAGAGTGTGAGATGACCTCCAATCTCACACTTAACTATGAATCCATGACTGGTTCCAGCAGCTCCTCTCCCGTGACCAGCTGCACCGTATTTCACCAGAAGTGACCTCTGACCCCCCCGGTACTCTCCCACGTCCCAGGCACAGAGCGCGGCCAGACTCCTGATTCCTGCAGCAGTGTTTTTCTCCCTCCTTGGAGACGACTGACAACAAAGCTCTGTTCGTAACGATAAATAATTTGAGCGAATAAACAAGGACAGCACTTCGTGACGCTGGTTAATTATAAACCACCCTGGTTAGCTGTCAAGATTTAAAAATCCCATCTGATGGCGTCTGTTCTGCGCACATGGGAGCGATGAGTCATTTTAAGCCTTTGTGAATATACAAAAATAAGGAAAAATGGGAGTGAGACAACCGTCAAGACTCGGTGACCAGAGAGAATTCAATTTAAAGGTTAAAATGACTGAAGTCTTTCTGGGTCTGGTCTTGTGCTGAGTCCTGTCCTCTATTAATTTAGTGTCCCGTCATGTCTAATTACAGTCATATACTGGACTACAAAGTGAGTACTGTTCGCTGACCTGGATTTCTTCTTGTGACTAATGTTGAACAGCTCGTTCTTATATTCCGGACTTCATTTTTCACCTTGTATATGATGTTTACAATGTATTAAACTACAATTTGGCTATTACTCTGCCATGTTATGTGTGAAAAGTCAATTTTTACACCTCGTTATTTTATTGTCCTTATATAATGTCTTACATACCCTGAAAGAGCCTCCTTGTAAAGCATAGCTGTTCAGCACTCAACAGCTTTAGTTCTGTTGATGTAGATGTGACGGTGGAGGGTTCTGCGGTGTGTTTGTGCTCCCAAGTTCGAATCGTGAGCTGTTATCTTCCCCGCAGAGCGCCCCAGCTTTGTGCGACGCCCGAGCAGCCAGGTGGTGTTAGTGGACCAGAGCGTGGAGTTCAGGTGTGAGGCCCGAGGTGACCCAGTTCCCACTGTGCGCTGGAGGAAAGACGATGGTGATCTGCCCAAAGGAAGGTATGACTCGGCCCCCTCCTTCGTGCTCCCTCGTTCACTTCCCCCAGCTTTTCATCTTTTTTTCATTTAACTGACTCCATTCGATCCACGTCTGCCCCGTTGTCATCCAGGTATGAGATTCGCGAGGACCACACCTTAAAAATCCGCCGCCTGATCTCAGCCGACGTGGGCTCCTACACCTGCGTCGCGGAGAACATGGTGGGCAAGGCGGAGGCATCGGCCACGCTCACCGTCCACGGTAAGACATAATGCGACTGCGACTCTCCGTTTGACACGGTTATGTGTGCCGGACTTATTGTTTACTGCCCTTTGAATTGCTTTTTTCTCTGAATTCATTTCTGTTTTGGGTTATTGTAGAGCTTGATTTAATTGCAATTTACTCCTGGCCGCGGTGCAATAATTGCCTTCAGCTTTGGCCCTACATGGTCATCACTTTCAACTATTCTCTCTCAATTAGCTGATTGATTTCTAATAAAAAAGAAACGCAGAAATCTATAATAACTCCAGAGTTGTGCACATGGGAGCTGAACAGCAATTGATTTCATTTGCCCCAATACAAGTGGCATTTCTCCAGAGGCCCATGTTCCTGCAGGTTCTCACACATACAGTAGTATTTGTGAACCTATGGAATATCAACGGGTCTCCAGCGGCGCTCGCCGTCGGACGTCTTATTAACACAGTTGGAATATAAAGCAGCCGGTCACAGAGTGTGAACATTCAGAAAGAAACCATTCAGAGCGACTGGGGGCTGGGATCACCCCGAAAAACCCTCCTGAGAATCGGAGGAACACAGGGGCCATTTAACGCCAAGCTAATGGGAATGTAGGGAGTCGGGTGAGACAAGGGGGAGGAAGCTTAGTGCGCAGGAGGACGGGGGGATTGGGTGAAGGGATAGCGAGGGCGTCGGTTTTGGAGGTGGCTCTCCGCTGATGCAGAACGGGTTGGGAATTGAGGCTGGTGGGGGGGACGAATGTGATGAAGAGGAGGGAAGCCAGATGAAGGGGGGCGGGGGGGGTGGGGGATTCTGTGGCGAGGTCACTCATATTAATGTCACCACCAGCAGCAGTCTGCGCAACAGAGATTTAAAGAGACAAGGCAATCCTGCTCCTCTGCCGACCCCCACCTGCAAACACAGATGCTTCATCTTCACACGGCTACCCTTTGCAATTATTTCCTGCTTTTCTCCACGGCAGCAATCTTTAGACTGGTTGGAGGGACAAGATTAGGCGCACCTGCCAATACGGCCATCAATATACTGTATCTACCGCTCTCATTGCCTTTTTCCACTCGTTCTGCCTCCCTGATGAAAGCTTAGTTAATGAAAGGGAACAGCATTGATGCGGTGGTTCGATAAGCTGTTCTCCTGAGTTAGAATCATATTTGAAATGCTAAAACCTTCCCTGTTCTCAGTGGAAATTAAATGTCTTAACCTCAGGCCACTTCCCTGCTGCCTGCACGCAAAAGGAAGGCACTGACCCTCTTTTTTCACTGAAAAGCATGAAGACTGAAGTAAAACTCTTGAAACTCACTTCACCTCGACAAAGAAAAACTTGTGCTGAGGAAATGAAGATTTCAGCGCGTGACATCGATCTTTTGTGTCCCAATGACTGACGCCTGAACCAGGGGAGCTTTCCTAGAACCGCTTCCATCCACCCCTCAGATCCGTGAACTCCATCCAGGCTAGGACATGAGGAGGCCGGCGAGGCTGTGGGCACCGAGCAGTCCGGCTAATTAAAGACAAGCCGGCCGCGGTCCCACGCCCGGAAATGACATGCTTCTAATTACAGATGCGGGCATAGGAATGGAAAGAGGAGCCGGGTAATTGTGGGTCCAGATGAGCTCCGGGTAGAAGAAACGATGCATAGGTAGTGAGCCGTCTCCGTGGTGGGGAGGACAACAGTAATGTGGGGGGCAGAAGTTTAGTCTGTGGGTTCAGCGGGCATGGCTGTCGCCCTGCATCAAGAGTCAACGTCGGGCAGGATTGCCGAAGCCGCTGCGTAAGAATAACCGAGCAGCCGAATTGAATAATTTGAGTGGCGGAGAACCACTGGCAGAGAGACGCACACCACAAAATGGGTTATCCGATATTTAGGGCCAAAGTGGAATTAATATAAATATTCTTTGAACTGCAGTTTTCCACTGAATGTGCTGTGATGTGTAAATGGACGATAAAACCAATTTAATTAAAATGGGATTCATTAAAAAAAAAAATTATTAAACACAGAAGTCATTCCCCACGGAGTCAATCGCGCAACTCCTTTGTCGGTGCAATAGATTACTGTATGTGGAAGCAGCAAAGAAAGTGGCACAATGTAGGAAGATATTGGCCTTCAAAGCAGCAAATCTTCTTGAGGAACAGACATTTTTTCGGGAGAGGAAAAAAAATCCTCCTCTTTGTGGATGAAGAGGGGGATTTCACACCTTCCATGGTCAGACTGTCGGTGGACAATAGGGACATTGTGGAAGTGGCGCCTCGGGACGTTTTCCTTTCAACGTGCCCCGCTCTCGTTACTTAACTCAATCAGTGAATCGCTGTCCGACACACACGTTTGTCAGTCCACGACACCTCCTCTGGACTTATAAATTTGTCAAGTAAAATATTGAATTGATTGATGGGACGAAGGCATAATTGGCCCAGTCATCAGCGCTGTTTGTAGTTTCATAGTAAAATCGTTAATCGAAGCCACATGAGACTCTGAGCAGCGCGATGGGCTGAACGGAGCGGGAGTGCACGCAAGTTTTTCAAGATTTACGAGTTGCACAAAGACATTCAGATGTGGGTCTGGAGTGATTAGATTATGTTTATGTAGAACATTATTTTGTTGATTAAACCTCACCAGAGGGTGCCGTAGGAATTTAAAGGCATTGTTTCAGGCTGCGCTGGACCGAATTCGGAAAAATCAACATGTTATCTTTCCCTCAGATGGCTGACTTTGCCGTTAGCCGTGATTTATGTGTACGAGGGTCTTGAATGCAACTGTGGTCCCCGGAGCGGTGTTGCTAATAACCCATGCGAAGGGTCTGGAAGGAGACCTCGAAACCTCTGCCAGAAAAGAGTGAATGAAAGGGACTTTCTTCTGAGCAGCGCGCCTGGTTGGGTGCCTCACATCCAATCAATGCTTTGTGTCACTCCTGCACAGAATATTTACATTATTTCTTGTTCTTTGTCAGCTGAAACCTCATTAGTCTACTTGTTGTCACACAAGACTGTGAGACCCCATTTCTGTCGATGTGAAATCTCCTAAAAATAGAGGCCAGAGCATTTGCGGTATCCTGCAAACCTTCTTTGTTCTCAGCTGCTATTCATCACGCCTGAATCCGCGGCGTGCAGTCCGATTCACATGCTGATAACGGGCCGGCTAATCAGCAGCGCTGATCAAATCCCAATTAATATCCCCGACTGAGGTCCCGGGTACCGAGCCCGCCTCCTACTGGGACGGAGGCCACAGCGCTCAGTGTGTCTCCCTCGGCTGCTCTCTGATCGCCTTATCGACGGAGACTCCCCTCTGCGCGGCAACCCAGCAAAAAGCTCCCCAGAAAAAGTAGCCAGGTCAGATTTAAGGCTCACCTCTCCCTCCAGGTCCGCAACTGTGATCACAGCAGCATGGGAGAGGTAGGGTTACCTAATTAAAGGCTTAGACACACATGAATGCATGTGTGGAAGTGTTGCAGCGCGGGGGAGGGGGGTGGAGGGGGTGCGTATTTGTGGGTGTGTCCGTTCTCATGGCGGTGTGTACTCAGGGGCCTCTCACACACGGATAGTGGAGAGCGTCTTCTTCAGGGAGTGTTTGATGTGCGCCTTATCTGCATTTTAAAGGCCAGCAATGGGCAGGGGGAGGAGGAAGGGGGCCGGTCATTATTCTGACTGACAGCGTTTATGTTTCCGAGGGAGCCGTTGAGGCAGACAGATTAGATAAGGTGAGTGATTGGCCGGGGGAGATTTACGTCCAGAGAGTGACAGTTAACATTCACCTTGTGTTTTTACGGTCCAGACGAACATTTGCGGGCCTGCGTGTGAGGGGGGGGGCTGTGATCCGGCTGCTCCTCGGGGGGCTCTAAACCTCATTAAGCGCGCCGCGATTTGCACCTTCACACAACACCTGGAACGAGAGCGGAAATATAAACAAAGCAGGATGTTGCCGAGAATCAAACATCTGTACCGTCTCGTGGTGTCTGTGTGCCTTTTTTCATGCTGTTTTTTTTTTTTTTATGCAGCATTTTTCTTGTCTTAAGCATGCCACAAAACTAGAAAGAGAATCAAATGTTTAGTTTTGATGTATTTCTGATCATTCACAGTAATTATTGTTTGCTGCATGTATCATCTGTTCCCTGGGGTTTGATTAGAGGCTTAAATATGACGTGTCTTTGATTCACAGAGTGACACCATGATTATTTGTTCCCATGGACATCACACTGATATGTTCCTTATCTCTCCTCTTTATGTCATGCTGTTTTTTTTATTATTTATTTATTCATCTTTGTTCTTTTTGTTGTTGTCTTTTTGTTTCCTTTTTAGTCGGGTCTGGTAAGTTGAAATGTCACCCGTCACCTATTCACCGACCTGACAGAGACAGGAAGCTGTCACCACCCCCCCTCCATCCTCCTCCTATCACCTCTCCACCTTCCAATCAGCATTCATGTTTCTGTTGTCATGGGCAACAGTGACAAAAGGACATTAATGGGTAAAAAAAAAAAAAAAAGAAAAAAGCTCAGCTTGGGCCTCCAAGGTAAAGCGGCATCATTTCATTCTATTATTTCCATCTTTTTTATGCATTAGCAAAAACCCCATCTTATTCACGGACAAATTATGTCTGTATTTCAAGTGACACTTTTCAGATTGCAATCCTTTACGTATCATACCGCCCCTGAGGAAGAAAAAGATTAAATCGTTGGCAGAGTTATAACATTTGCAGGCACGTTGTGAATGCTTTAGTGGCGTTGGTGTGAACCACTCCGCCTCTCGACCTCTGCTTAAAAGTGGCGCGTGGCCTCGCCGAGCCACCCAGTAAGTCAGCGTCGCCGCCGAGCTGCGTCGATGACATTGGGCTGTGTCACCACACTTTCTCTGAGATGGAATTTGTCATTAAGATGCATGGGCGCTGCATCCTGGTCGAGGCCTGCACTATTGGAGGGTGTCAGCATGGACAGATGGCTCAAATTTATTCCCCATTTCCATGTAAATTTTAATGGTCCATGCCCTTGCCAATGCAAATGAGGGGCATGGGAGCAACCCTTGTTTTTTTCTATTCATTACATCTATAATATGCATTTTCAATTTGATCAGGGTGCTGATTAATTAACCGTGCACACACACTGTGCAAAGTTTGTACATCGTTTTAGGCCAGATTTGAATACGAACACAACAGCACTCGTCAGGTTTCCTTCGATTCAGCCAGTCTTCTTGTAACTGCAGTACCGTGATCACTGTTATAATGTACCGTGGCGTGTTTGTCTATTCCACGGCTAACCATTCTCATGGCTGTCCTCCAGTGCCCCCAGCGTTTGTGGTGAGACCGAGGAACCAGGTGGTCGGAGTTGGCAGGACCGTCACCTTCCAATGCGAAGCCACTGGAAACCCACAGCCAGCCATTTTCTGGCAGCGCGAAGGCAGTCAGGTAAATCAAACAAACTGCAGCGAAAGTCAAACGAGGACTTTACGGCTCGGGGAGCCTGCGAGGGGATCTAACGCCAAGATTGGGGGAGAACTTTCAAGAGAATTTGTACGTTTGATACCTGATCGCTTAAACCATTAAGGGCTTGGAAAAGAACGCATGTAATATTTCCTCGGGAGTCCAATGCGACTTGAGAATGTTTAGATGATATCTTTTTAAAGACCCATGTCCAATGGAATGCATGTGACCTGCTGATACACAAGGTGAAGCCCACTGTTCTGCAGTCGCCTCAGGTCCTGGTGGGTTACGATAAACGTTCGCATATGGATGTTATTTCGGGATGAAATCTTCAACTTAAATGCGATTTGTTTCCTTCCCCCCGTAGAACCTGCTGTTCTCCTACCAGCCTCCTCAGCCCATGAGCCGATTCTCCGTGTCCCAGACCGGGGATCTCACCATCACCGACGCCGAGCGCTCAGACATGGGCTTCTACAGCTGCCAGGCCCTCAACATCGCCGGCAGCGTGATCACCAAGGCTCTGCTGGAGGTCACCGACGGTAGGCGGCCTTTATTTAAACCCAGTTCTCGAGCTTTTGCAGAGAATCAGAAACACAGGGAGCAACGTGGAGCTGATGAATATCGGTATTTCAGATCATCTTTGGCTGCTGGAGATAATGTCGTTCGAATGCACTGCTGCGGTCGCACTGTAAAGCATATTAATATCCAAATTGCGGTTGGTGAGGTTTGGTCTGGCCGGTCCGATGTGTTCCTGTCAGAGGTAGAGACTCTCTGGTGCCTGCGCACCCAGACCGTGGCTCGGTGTTTGGCTTCGATGGCTTCACACTGGCTAACGTCTCCTTTGGTATTCCATGGCTGGCTTGTTGCTGTCTACCGTCGGAGGAATGTGGCCATGTGGTGAGGTCTGGATCGGGTCCTCTAATTACTCGGCGAGCCAATCCCTGTCAGCCTGGTGCACTAACCTTGGCTTCATCCCTCCCCCCCCCCCATTCCCACAGTGATCAGGGCAGCTATTACTTAGTCTATGACACACCTAGAGCCATCCCTTCATTTACCAAATGTCTTTCTTCATTTAAGCCGTGCGACGGCATGCCCCCGTGCTCCGCGCTCTTTTCTCTCTCATTCTGTCGCGCTCTCTGGATAATAATAACAGTTATTAAAGTGAGCAGGCCGGTCTGAAGCCACCACTTCTCCACAGGCAGATCTGGTAATTACAGGTCATGCTGACAATGTTTTAGTAATTGCACCATCCCCAGCACAAAAGCAAAGACAAAGCAGCCCACAGATTACACCACAGCATGCTTCTAAAGATCTATGCACACATACATACATCATTAAGTGTTGCTTTTACCCCGTGTTAGGTAATAATTCAAGTTTTGCTTGCAGAGAATGTAACTTGCGAGTAAATCAAGGGGGGGCTGACAGCAGTGGTCATCAATAGTGCTATGAATAATAATAATAATCAGAGGGAGGCCGACAGTTTATGTAGTGAGCGCTTGATGAACGACACGGTGGAGACAAAAGAAAAATGGAAAAATGATCGGTTCTTGTAATTGAAGTCCCTCTTTAATCTTCTTCAACTTTTCTACTCTTGTCATTCGGAGTCCTTTTGGACCTTCCTCTTTCTGTCAAATTCACACTCTCCTTTCTTCTCCTCACTCAGTCTTTGTTTGTTTTTTGTGTCTCCTGGTTGAACGCCCGGGGTTCACAGTCTGTGAGCAGGGAGGAGTTAAAACGGCCTCATGCTAATAACATTGTCTGTTCTGGCTAGATGCTTTTTAAGCCCCCCTTTTTTTTACTTACTTGGTGTTTTATGGCTGGGGGATGGGGATGGGGATGTGTGTGTGTGTGTGTGGGGGGGGGGGGTTGTTGGCTGCGAACATCCTTATGCATTCTGTTGGGCGTCTGGTGGATCTGCAGCGAGCGGACCGGAGTATCTGAGGCCGTTTCGTTTTAATTGTGCTGTTTTTATTTGGCTGCGTTCGACTCCTGCTGCTGAATGATTAGAAAAAATTGCTTCCAGTTCTTCAAATTGGGTGTAATTCCTCCTCTCCGAGCCGAGCAGTTTTTCACATTCTTACACTGTTACACTCTGTTTATCCAATTCTCACCGTCTATACCTTTTATGTGTTTTCTCCCACGAGCAGGATGCGATTGTCTGAATCCTGTTTCTCGTCTTCTGTGTTGCACAACGCGAACATCTTCCCACGCCTCACGTGACCGCCTGTCCTCCTCCCCCCCCCCTCTCGCAGTCGTGTCGGATCGGCCGCCGCCGGTGATCCGGCAGGGCCCGACCAATCAGACGGTGGCTGTGGACGGCACCGTGGTCTTCAACTGCGTGGCGACGGGTAACCCCACCCCCACCATCCTGTGGCGAAAGGACGGCGTCTTGGTGTCGACGCACGACTCCAGGGTCAAACAGCTGGACACCGGCGCGCTGCAGATACGCTACGCCAAGGTAAAACACCTGGACACATGTGGAAACTTACTTCCATGCCTTCTGAACATCTGACAACATAAAGCTCCTTGATGCTTTTTGTGTATTTGAAGTCTGTTTTTTTTGTGTTTACCGCAAATGCATTCACTCGCCTTGTAACGAAACAACCTTGTTGTTTCTAATTTGAATGTCATCATCGGGATGGGTTTAATGTCTGAGTCTGTTGAAAGGAACTCAACATCACAACCATAATATGCCTGGCAAACCCCCTGCTGGTTGGTAAATAAAGCATGCGCTCCTGCCAGCAACCAGCCCACAGTGGGCTGTCAGTCAGTTGTCTCAGGTTTGAAACGGAGCCTGTGAAGTTGAACAGTCTGTAGCTGCTGTCAGTCAGCGAGCACAGTGGGTTCGGCGTGTCATTACACACGTGTGTGTGCGTGCGTGTGCGTACGCCAGCATGCTGACGCCGAACACGCTCTCGGGGAGCGACGAGCAGTGGGGGGGGGTTGCTGACGTGTCCTCCAGATGGAGGCGTCACGGGTTCAGAGTTCGCGTCAGCTCGAGGTGTTCTGATGGATGCCGGCGCGGCGTGCTGTGATGAGCGCGCCGCGTGATTGGGCCCCGCCGGAGCGCAGGCGGGAGGGACGCGTCGGTACCCCCCTCCCACTGCAGCGCGGTAAACTCTGCAGGCGCTTTACATTAATGAACTTGTCATTTCCTGCAGACATTTTAATGAAGACGTTTGCGAAGTGTGGGGGTAATTCATTTTATTCATGTGGCTTTGTGTATGTTGTTGCTCATTTCAATAGATTTTTTTTACCCCCCTGCAAGCAGAGAAGTGCACACCTTTGTTGGCAGAACATGCTTATGCTCGGTTATTCAAGCAATTTATCTCTTTCAGTTTTTCTTTTCACTTTCTGCTTCCACGTCAGCGCTGCAGCCTTCAGCATCCAATGTTTCACCAACAAACCACAGCAGAATGAGTCGCCTTTCAAAGAGACTTTGACTGCAGATGATTGGGCGGACAGTTTTTTTTTTGTTTTTATTTCTAAATGTAGCCGAGTAAAAATATGTTTTTTACCTTTGCCAACAAAGTTTGGTTTTGGCTTTGGTTTTATCAGGCTGTTACTGAGCTGTGAATGTGTCGGGCACCTATCAAACAGTCTCAACTCATTTTTGAGGAAGTTTGGGCACCGAGCCAAGGAAATGACGGTTTTTGTTTTGGTCCGGATTCAAATCCACGCAGACAAGGCAGGGAACGCATTCATTAAACTTCCTCTTTGGAAAAAAAAAAAAGAAAAAGAAAATACAAACAAAAAAAGTTTGTCTGTCATGTTCCTGTTACTAGATTACAACAAAAACAAACTTTACCCGTGGGGGAAGCAGAACAGTCATCCAGGTTTGTTTCAGTCTTCTCAAACTCGAAAAAGGAAAAACATGTAAACTACGAATTAACTAATAATTTTTTACTTCTTCAGTAAATTGCCAATCAGGACCAGTGTTTTCATGAAAAACTAAACCAACAAGTGCATGAATAATCAAGGTTCAACCATAGATCTTTAGCACCGCCTGTCAACGCATCTGTTGAGCAGAGGAGCCGCTTGCATGTTACGGGGGGGAGGGGGGGGGGGGGCACAGAGCGAGAGAAAGGTCTCC
>JAUESE010000020.1:19202512-19215324 GCA_032274725.1 Malacoctenus triangulatus
CCCCCCCCCCCCCCCCCCCCCCCCCCCCCCCCCCCCCCCCCCCCCCCCCCCCCCCCCCCCCCCCCCCCCCACAGAGCGAGAGAAAGGTCTCCAATTAGTGTGTGAGCCCGTGAAAAAATCTTTTTCCATTTGACTAGCATCAGTCTGCCACTTGGCCTTTCCAGCTGCTTTCCCCCCAGTTTCTGCAATAAAAGAGATGATATTGAGATTATCGGGGCCTGACAGCTGTCCGCCACAGACTCCATCAGAATGTCAATAAGCAGAGCGGCGGTGGTGTGAGGGAGGCTGCAAGACGTTGGGGGGGAGGAGGAGGGGGGAGAAAGGGTGCTGTTCAGGAACTGTGGCACATGTTTAAATAATTTCCTTTGAACCAAACACCCTCTCCTTTGCTTTTCCAGCTCGGTGACACTGGCACCTACACCTGCATCGCCTCCACGCCCAGTGGAGAGGCCTCGTGGAAGGCTTACTTAGAAGTCCAAGGTAATGTGGTTTTGTTCTTAGGAGGAAATCCTGCAGTCCTGCAGTTCATGTTATGTAAAAAGTCCATACATGACAGTTTTTTCTCTCCTCTACGTCTAGAATTCGGAGCCCCAGTCCAGCCAAACAGACCCACTGACCCAAACCTGATCCCCAGTGCTCCTTCCAAACCAGAGGTCACCGACGTTAGCCGCACGTCCGTCACCCTGTCCTGGAAACCTAACCTTAACTCCGGAGCCACGCCCACTTCTTATATCATAGAGGCCTTCAGGTAAAAAACTAATCGACTCGACCATCAACTGATCACTGACCAGCTTTATTTGAAGCCGTTTCAGCATGGAGTCTCTCTGATAATGTGTCCGCAGTCATGCATCGGGGAGCAGCTGGCAGACCTTGGCAGAGCATGTGAAAACTGAGTCATTTGTACTGAAGGGCTTGAAGCCCAGTGCGGTCTACCTCTTCCTAGTGCGGGCAGCGAACGCCTATGGGCTGAGTGATCCCAGTCCTATCACTGATGCTGTGAAAACACAAGGTGAGAGCTGCCTCGTTACTGATGCCAGAATGAATATACAGGGAATTCACGCGTAGTGGTTTGAAAGTGTTCAGGTTTTTTTTTATTTTAGGATCATTCACAGATCCTGCTGAATTTTTCTCTTTGACTGCACGCAGATATTCCTCCCACCAGTCAGGGAGTCGACCACCGTCAGATCCAGCGGGAGCTGGGGGACGTCGTGATCCACCTGCACAACCCCACCATCCTCTCCTCCTCATCTGTGCGGGTGCAGTGGACTGTGAGTATCTGTTTTTCTGTCCATCAATGCACCATTGTGATTTGTTAATCTGCAGCCAGCCGCAGATTGCCATATGGATCATGGGTGTCGCTGGACACTAAAGTGCCCAAGGTTAGTTCAAATGATCGGACCATCCAGCCAAGCTTATGTGTTCACCATTATAGCAGCCTACATAACAATGATCCGCAGACCTGGAACCCGGTCCAAGTCTTCTTAGTGTCCATCTGCCGTGGGCCCTGATTGGTCCGCTGGCCAGAGACCAACATCTGCAGCTTTTGTCCACACTGGACCACTCAGCCGGCCCCCAAAAAAATGCAGCTGCAGAGCCCGAGCTCTCGCAGTACGCCGTGATGTGCCGTCTAGCAAGCGTGTGGCGTGCCAGTCGGTGCCCTCTCAGATTGAAAACACTCGACGGCAGTTAAAATAATACAAGTGAGAAGGAAGAGACGGCCAACTCATACTCTTAAGTGGAAATGGCTTGCAGATGTTCGAACGGATAGGTGGGAGAGGGAGAAGCAGGAGTGGGAGTTCACCGCTGGGAGGTGTTTCTTTGCTGCTACAAGACGAATATAAAGTATCAATGGCCTGCTGGAGCTGATAAAGTTCATGTGTCTGGAGCCTCGGCACAGTTCTGATATGGACTATTGCTCCCCACGTCGCTCGCGAGATATCGGTCTCCGAGATTAACTCATTGAAGATTAACAACAATCTCAGGTTCGACATGGGGCCACCCCTACATTCCCGGGTCTTATGAAGTGCCATAATGAGTGATGAATGGGGCTGAGGAAATGTGAAAAGGATACTGACATGTCAAGACTGATTTAAGACATTACTGCCCAGTTACTCTGTCTTGTTGGAATGTTCCAGTAAAACATATGCCATGAGGGACGCCGACATTGTAGTCGAGCGACGCGGCTTCCTTGTTTTGCGGGGCTTAAATCTATTTCCAATGTGGAGGTTCTTGGTTTTACATTATCCTTTGTGTCGTGGTAAATGGTTGCACCGTTTGCAGGCTAATGAAGACCACCTGAGCCGGCGGCATATTTTATGGGGGAGGGATAAAGAAATCACTAAAATCTTTACAAGCCAGCGCTGCCTGCCTTCCACAGGGACTCATCGGGGGTATTAGCATGCTGGTTAGCAGTTTATTCTCCGACCGTGCTGGATCACAAAGCAACATTAATTACCTTGAGATTAAACTAACAGACAAATCCTTCCTAATAACACTTATCCTCTTTATGCAGACGCCGTTCAAGTTTTTGTATTCGAAACTTTCGGTCCTCGAAGTAACGTTTACTTCGTTTTTTCCCCCGATTCGACCGGTTGAAAGAGAGCAGGACAGGATGAGACAGGCAGTACTGGGAGTCTGGGCCCTGTTTAACCAGCTCCAGACTTAAAGGAACCTTTGGCCAATGACCTCATAGTGCGGTTTGCACAAATCACTGCTGCTCCAAATGGCGCATAGACAGTCGAAAAAGAGAGACGTAGATGTGGAGGGATAAAGAGAGTGGTGATGTGATGAGTTAGCACCCCATTCAATCCAGGGCCTGGTGAAGCTGTCGCACGAAGCCGTGGTCGTTCACTGATGCGCCGTGTCTGCTCCATACATCTGTCGTTCTCCTGCTACGAACTGTGAAGCGCGTCAGGAAGTCATGCTGATGCCGTCTCTGTGCACGCTCCGGTGCCTTTCACCAGGTGGAGCAGCAGTCGCAGTACATCCAGGGCTACAAGGTGATGTACCGGCCCTCGCCGGAGGGCCAGCCGCGGAGCGACTGGGCCGTGTTCGAGGTGCGGACCCCCGGCGAGGACAGCGCCGTGGTGCCGCAGCTCCGGAAAGGCGTCACCTACGAGTTCAAAGTCCGCCCCTTCTTCAACGAGTTCCAGGGAACAGACAGCGACGTCAAGATTGGCAAGACGCTGGAGGAAGGTGGGGGGTGGTTGTGAGCGTGTGCGACCGTGTGCTTCGGCGCTCGCGTGTGCGCTCGCATGTTTTCATGTTTACACAGTTTTATATGCACAGCTTGCATGCGAGAGAGAGCGCACAACAGCTGTTCACAGCAGGCAGTGAGGGCAGGATTATGTTATGTTCAAATGTGGTGTATTCAAGCATGGTAGCGTATGGAAACCCATACACAACACGCCGGTGCAAGTGTGAGGCTCGATTTTTAGTAGGGTGTGGTTGTGGCAGTCTCTTGAGGTTTGGTCCAAACCCAACTGCAAATTTTAATTTGTAGCAAACGGTGAAGAGAAATGTGAGTGCAGAGTGTTTACTAGTGTGTGTTTGTGTGTGCGCGCGCGCGAGTGTGTGTGTGTTGCATGTGTGGGAGTATTTTGATCTTTTTCTGCTGGATTCTCTTTTGTTTCCAGTTTTGTTGATAATTGTTTTCACAGCTCAAAACATAAATGTTTACTCATTCATGAGCAGGGGGGGGGGGGGACAAACGCCTGACACTCTTTCACAATGTGATTACCTCTTTTTAATGCTGCAGTCCTAATTATTTCAGTTTAATTAAGGTTGGACGGACGGTTTGCATCCCTAAATCACCACACACCCCACCGCCATTACACCCTGTCTGTTTTGAGTAAACAATTATTTGCTTTGATGTACCCACAAATACACTTACATTAAACACGCTCGGTTTTCAGATGAAAGCGGTGATATTCTGTCATTTGTGCTCACATCAACAGCAGTGTCACACGGAGACAAAGAATACATTTTGTGAGCTAAATTGCACCAGGGAGGGGCTTTAATAACAAAAAACTATACTTGCTGTAAACACATGTTTCTCCTCTCATTTTTTCCTCCCCCCCCTCAACAGCTCCAAGCGCCCCTCCTCGTAAGGTTACAGTAATGGAGAGTGGGGACAATGGGACCGCCATCGTGGTCTCCTGGCAACCCCCTCCAGAAGAGGAGCAGAATGGGGTGGTCCAGGAGTACAAGGTAACACACACAAAAAAAGGGGAAAAAGAAATGCATAAATAAACAGCGAGCGGTTACCTCAGGTCCCAGCAAGTGGGGCTGGAACAGCAGAGACATGAAGGCGACGCAGTGAGGGGGGGGGGGGCAGAGCTGAGCAGATAAAAGAGAAAGAGACAATGCTCAGAGTTGGAAAGGTAATGAATTCCTAGCTGGGGTTTACCTTTGTGCACCCTTCACTGCTCTTTCTCTGTGTGCACAGCCCGAGCAGCGGGGCGCTGGGAGGAACACTTATGAAACAGTGCCATCTGGTGGAGGTTCTACATGAACACATTGTGTTGCTTTTTCAAACGTGAAGACCAGTTGGACCAGTTTCTGTTGCTTTGTTCTGTTATATATTCCTGTGAAACCGAAAGAAAGCACGATTTTTACTCGAGTATCAGTTCAGATATAAGTTAAAATGATTTTAGCTGCATTCATGAATGCAAACATGGTCTGAATTATATCTTATACTGTTTATTACTGTTTAATTCTGCTATTCAACATTGTTGCACCTTTCCTCTAAACCGCACCACAGATAGAGAGGTGGAGCATTGATGCTAATATGAGTTGTCAATGGCGCAAACATCCTGTTTGACAGAGACCTTTGATTATTTGTCTCCTTCAGCTTTCATTTTCTTTGTGCTTTACGCTCTCACAAAGAGATCGTCGCAAACATGGGGAAAAAAAGGTTGATTATGCGTCTTACTTAAAATAACTCATCCTAATTTCCAAATATAACAATTTCCAGACACTCAATAATTCCTTCAGGTGTGAGGCCTTCTTTGTTGATTAAAATCAAATTAGAAGAGGTGAAACTTTCAACCTTTCTTCAGTCTTCAGAAAAGCATTTTTGTGTATTTATTTCGTGCTCTCTGTTAAGTATAGTTCTATTTTTCCATCTATCAAACACGTATCTATAACTCGGGTCCTTTGTCTGGTCCGTGCTGTGTGAGGGTCTCCCTCCCCCCCCTACAGCGGCCGCTCAGAATCCCTTTCTCCGAATGCTCACTTGATATCCGATGCCCTTTTCATAATGGCATCACGTTTGGACAGCCGAGCCCTCTTATACAATAAGCTGTAGAAGTACTGTATTTTAATTGGTAAGCCTTTTTTGGAATCACAGGGAATGTAGGTGAGAAGGGAGACGAGGCCGAGCCTGCGAAAAAGTTAAGCCGCTGTTAATTTTCCAGGTAAATGTTTTTTCTGGTGATAGACTTTAGAGTAATTTCATGCTTTTTAAGTCCAGTTCGAGAGCGCTCGCTGCTCATTACCGGGGCCCCGCTCCCTAGCGGCACCGCCACTCACCGCAATCTCAGAACTCCCAGCAAAAATTTCAAGCCTTTGTAGTTCCATCACACACTCACATGTGTGACACACGCTGAGGGAACGGAGCGTATTAACATAACCTCGATGAGCTGCGGGGAAGGAGGCGAGGGGTAAAGAAAGCAGAGCGTCGGGGGCTCAGGATGTGGAGGTCGGCCGGCCTCACGCTGAGGTGAATGTATGCTTCTCTTTGTGTCCCGCCTCGCGCCGGCCTGTGAGACCGCTTTCTTTTTCGGAGAGTGACGGTTTCGAGCTCCTGCTGAAATTGGGTTATGGGGCTGATCGCGGCCCTCCGTTTGTTTCCCACCGGTGCGGGGCAGCTCCGAGACATGTTTTGGCTACCTGAGTTATTACTGACCCTGCGTGGAGCACGACTTGCGATGTTATTGAATATTTTCCTAAGTGATAGCTGGAACACAAAGCCCACTGCGAAGTGACGGCAGCGTTGATGGGTTACGATTTCAGGTGGGAGCGACCGAAACTGAACGCTGTCATGAGAACTGGTCTAAACATCCATTCCGTCTCTTTGTGTCGTGGCAGATTTGGTGCCTGGGCAACGAGAGCAGGTACCACATCAACCGCACAGTGGACGGCTCCACCTTCTCCCTCCTCATCCCCAGTCTGGCCCCGGGGATCCGTTACAGCGTGGAGGTGGCGGCCAGCACCGGGGCCGGTCCCGGGGTCAAAAGTGACATCACCTACTTCCAACTAGGTGAGTAGAAATGATTGGTCGGGTCTTTCTCACAGGGCTTCCCTTCTGGCCCCCCCACCGCAGCCACTCCACCCTAAAAACAACATGACTTCATTGCTTTTGGCCAAAAACATTAAGGCCTAATTCTAGTCTTCTTGAATTAAGAGCTTTTCAGTAGTACAACTTTCCACCGAGTAAGCCGGTTATGTAATTCCTCTCATTGTAGTAACCGACATGTCGAAGCCTCTCCCTGTTTTCTCTTTCACTACCAACAGCAGCATTCGAACGCTATGATTGAAGTGATTAATGTTACACAAACGTCTTTAAACTTGCCATGAGAGACCAGGATGCGTTTGAACGACGGGGAGCGTTCGCAGGTTTTTTTGTGCAGCCCCGGCGTGGCTGGCACCGCCACCGACGCCAGCCACGTCAAATTCCTGCGCGGCAGCGCCGCCGCGCCGACTGCCGCACCCTGCTCCTTTTCTCCAGTCAAGGATGCAATGTTGTCTGCCTCCGCTCGGCTCCCAACAACAAAGGCAGTAATGAATTCTGCACTCTGGGCTCAGACATGACATGTTATTAACGCTAAGAAACACACTGTTAAACAGCAGCCGCAGCGCATCCGGCGCGGGCGCCGTGAATTACCTTGTGTTTTTTTGTCCTTTTCTAGTCGAGACGGACAAATATTTTGAAATAATTTGTCAGTTTCTATTCCCCGAAGCTCTAAACTGGCCTACTCGGGAGAGGGATGGGAAACACATGAATAGCAGGATGAGGCGGCGAGAGAAAGAGCTCCATCTGGTTTTAAATGTGTGATTGAGTGGGCTGGGACGGGCATGAAGAAGCATTGGCTGTGACTGATACAATTTATCTCACTCGAAGAGTTCCTGTGGTGATTGTTGCCGTGTTCCAACACTGGAGTGGAACAATGTGCCTCGGGGACCAGCGCTTCACCCAAATGCATTTGTCACACTCCGAGCTTGCATGCGTCATCCCAGCCTGGATACCTGTACCGTCCCTTGTGGGCTGCTTAGTCACATTGGCATGCTCCGTCCCCTCGGCAAGCCCCAAATTGAGAAGACAGAGAAATGAGACGGGAGCCAGCCAAGAGGAGAGAGGTAGACCGAGGCGCTGAGACAAAGACGGACGCAGAGATAGGAGGGACTCAAGGCAGGGAGCTGGTTTCTTTTTCGGGGATGTGTTTTTGCCTCTGGCTCAGCAAGTTGGTGCAGAAGAGTGGCTGCGACATGAAAGACCCGAGAAAAAGAGATGAAGACAAAATAAGAAAAACATGGAGAAATTTCAGAACGGGGAGGGGGGGAGGGTGGGGTGGTGGTGGTGGTAGGGGGGGCTGGAGGAGTCTTTCATGTATCACGCATGAGGGAGAAGCAAAGAGAGAATAGACAGATGAGAAGAAAACAGGCCGAGAGCAGGTTGTTGTGCGCGGCCGTGCAGACGGCGTCTTTACAGTGTGTTTCACAACAGAAGCAGCTTCCAGGCGTTCGCACCCTCAGTCGTCCCACAGATGTGCCCCGGGTTTGCTAATTACTGCGTTCGAGGATGATCTCGATGGATTTATTTATATGATTACGGTACAACAGTTTGGCGGCATGAATGATCCGTCTCCCGTGTTTCCCGACACAGCGCCGCCGCCGCCGCACCGCTGCGCAGGCTCCGTCTGAACGTCTCTGGCGGCTTTGTCTGCTCACCTCCTATTGTTGACTGGGATTTGCGATTTGAAGCCTTTTGAATTATAGAAAAAAAAGAATCATTTTTTGAACAAACCTGCCTCACGATGTTAAATCTTTTGAATGTAATTGGCAATAAAATAGTCATATTTGTGGATTTAAAAGGCTCAATTTATGTCAAATTATGTTTCCATTTTCAGCCGACGCAGTTGGGAAGTGGTTTGCACGCTTCCTGTTACCGGGAAGCCCCAGCTTTGATTTCAGGGCCTCGCCATATGGATGCTGCAAGTTCTTTGTGTGACTGCGTGGGTTTTCCTCCTGATGCTCCAGATTACTGGATAGAAGATTCATGAATGGATCTTTCGGGACCGTTTCAATATTATATTTCACACTCCTGCCCGGCTTTGAGACCCCCTCTATGTGTGAGCCCATTGCTTTGAATCTGTTCCTCACAAATCTTCTCTTCCAGATGCATCCGGGCGAATGACGGAGTCCGTGAGCCAGGAGAACCCTCTGTCGCAGCAGATCTCTGACGTGGTCAAACAGCCGGCCTTCATCGCGGGCATCGGAGCTGCTTGTTGGATAATCCTCATGGTCTTCAGCATCTGGCTGTACAGACACCGCAAGAAAAGGAACGGTCTGTCCAGCAGCTATGCAGGCATCCGCAAAGGTCAGTGCATCAGTGAGAATTCAACAGAAACTCCCAAACTGCAGTCCTAGTTTTGAGGGTAGAGGGTTTTTTTTTTTTCTCACCTCCCCCCCAAAAATTTTTTGCTGAGAACACGCTATGCAGAATTTATTAGTGTGCTACTGTGTTCGTTTTTGTGTCAATCCATTCTCCTTCATCCCCCTCGTAGTAGATGCTGTCAGCCCACCTCACATCTTCGCTGTCGCACACAGAGAGGCGTCTTTGTAGAGCACTCGAAGTGAAGTCTAACCGAAAGTACTCTTCGGTGGGGTACTTTAAGATGCAACGCGAGCTCCCGCTGAGAGTGCTGCATGAAGACGTCTTTTATTTCTTTTTTATACTTCTGTCACGCTGATTCCGTGAGGGGGTGTGAGGAGTGTTTTCAGCAGAGTACATTTTGAGGTCCAACAACTCCCCCTTTTAGCAACTCCCTTCTGACTGTGCTGGGAAAGAGAGAATGTCTCGCCTAATCCCTGTTTATCGGGGACAAACTGACATTTTCACATCCTTGAAGTACTCTCACTGCCATTGTATAGAAAGGCCTTCAGGTATCACCGAGTGGAGCTTTTAACAACCCTGCTCATCAACACTGCTTGCCATAACTGTCGAAGGAACCTATTATTGTCTGCGTTGCAAATCTCGAAGAATACCCTCAGCAGTGGATTTTTTTTTTTTTTTAATGACTTGATGTGAAGTGACAGGGTTCATGACATGCCCAGCCTTTGCCCACAATGGTAAGAGAATAAAGAAAGCCATTAGCCTTTCTCATTTATGTGTGGGCCGGCTTAATGTGTGGCCTTGGGCTGTGCAGCTGCTGCCTGCGAGCGCTACCTGCTTCATTCCTCCTCCCTGGCTCAGGTTTTTCTACTGACTGCCAGGGGTACGACAGAGCTGCCCTTCAGCCTTCACACATGCGCGGACAATGGGCCGACTTGGCTGTTAATCTGTGGCTGTCACACAGAAAAAACACAAGCTATCTGTGTTCTGAATCGACGGCAGCGAGGGAGGGCGCTGCGAGCTGCGTCAAAGTGAGAGACACCTCGTCTAAGCTTCTCCCGAAGCTCTCGGCTCATTCGCTAATACCTGTGTGGTCTGTAATGGTTGGAGCCATTATGTTTTCTCTATGTCTTAGATTACTGAGGCAACACTGCGAAAGGATTTCGTGTTTTAAAAAGAAGCAGCAATGATCTGCTCAGATTTGATGGGAGGATACCATCTGATTAGGTTGGCCTTTGTGTTTTTCTATCCAGATGTTTATTCAAATACAAAAAAAAAAGCCCCTCACGGGAGCAGTTGGCAGACGCACTCCCTGCTCCCCACCTACTCCCGCTTTTGTGGCCAGACCACAAGAGGCCGCGATCTTTGTTGGAAATGGGAACGAAGAATGTTTTGAGAGGAGTATAATTGCAACCACATGAATCAGAAACGTGCTCTCAGGTACACATGGATGAATCAGGGCTACAGTGCATCTGGGTGCTGAGCTTTACTATATTGTCACCTTCAGTAGATCGTAAATTATGTCTTTAAACCTAAAAAACGACCCAAACTTTGACAATAAACACGAAGCTACAAACCTCAGGGCAGTTCTCCCCGATCACAGTTACACAAATGACTTCATTTTACTTTTCAAAATGTATCACATGTCAGTTCACTTCTGAAGTCGTGTAACTGATATCATGTAAACAAGCCAAATAAGCAAACAAGCCCAACGGCATGCAAATACAGATGCACTTTCACAGAGGTTCATCTGAAGAAGGGAGGAACATCTGTGACAGTGCCGTGTTAATAATGGAAGCCTGATTAATGTATTTTAGTCATGTTCACATTTCAAACGGACCGTTGTGGGCACGGCTCCTCTTCAAAGGCATTCATCACGGCCGGCCGCTGATATCTTTAGACTTGTTGGAGCATCAAGAGGACAGATTCAAACATGATCAGATAACGATGGCATTCAGAGGACATTTGTTGGCGCAGGTACTGTTTGAAAGTAATTGTCTGAGGAAATAAAGATGTGACAGCAGCACTTCCTGTCCCTGCACATGTCCCCCAGTTTGAGGCTGAAAGCAGACAGCCGTGCCTCTGAAGTGTACATATCTGAGCAGGACGGCTCCTAACATTAACTGCATTAACTATTTTAGTGTTCCTCTCATCTTCAAACAGGGAAACAACAAAGTACATGTGACAGAAAATTCCAAACATACCGATGATTACAGAGTCCAAATATGCAGACATCGATACATTTTACTGTTTTATTTTTTGTTCCTTTTAAATCGCCCCCTTTGATGTCTGAATGGGAGGACTTAAGTTGTATCAGAGATAGCAGCAGATATCTGCCTGGTGTGTGACCCCCCGCCACCAGCAGGCCCTCTTGGCAGTCTGGGCCGGGATTTGAACCGGCAGCTGGACCAACATTCATTTTCCCCCCGGGACGCCCGGGAGGGATCAAAGAAAGGAGGGCAGCAGAGTGCACAACTTAACTTTGTTAACTCTGTTCTAACAAAAAATGTCTTTCTGTCTCCACAGTGCCATCATTCACCTTCACACCAACAGGTAAGCTGCCCCCCCCCCCCCACCGCTCCAACACAATGTGATAAAGGCTTTTATTCATTGCACAGCAGCACCAGCTTTCACTTTTTTTTACCTTAATCCTCTAATGGTGTTAAAAGTTGCAGTTCTAAAAGTATACATCAGTGGGAGTTGTTGACTGTAGAAAAACACCAAAGCGGGATACTCGATATGAAGCAAGAAAATGAGCCTCTTGTTGTGTCAGTCTGGGGATCGACCAAAATGTTTAGCTGGTGTGGTTTCCTCAAAGACGAAGAGGCAACAGTGTGAAGAAGCTGCTAAAACTAGTGGTAACTTGATCAAAGGGCTGCTGGCAGCCTCAGATGGGATTTAACAGAATGACACACCAGCAGCGCTCCAACACGCCAATTAGATAGGCAAGTGGCAGCGGAGCTCTCCGAGGTTATCTGCGAATTGAAGTGACACAGCATAAAACAGAGCGAACGCTCTGGGTGACTTTATCCGTCAGTCTCCGTGAGTTTATATTTACAGTTACGCGTTTTCATCTATCTGAGAGCCTTTGTTCTCTCCGAGGTGTGTCGGGGCTGCTGCCTGAGCTCAGTGCAGCACAATAGGAGAGAGGAAGCAGACAATACTCTACAGTGTTTGTTTGCGGCTGCGCTGATGACCCTGTCTCTGTGCACAAGCTGTGTCTAAACAGTAGCGTTGCTGTTTCTGTCTGCCTTCAGGCGTGCAATCAGGTAGAATAATTTAGCAGCTGCAGGCTTGTATCGTGATGTGCTGGAAGTCTTTCAGAGGAAGCGAGCTCCTTCCCCGTGTGGTTAGGTGTGTGTCTGCAGGAAGGGGAGGAGGGGAGGGAAAAAAAAAGGCCTGTCAAGATATCTGGTGTCGAACCGGGACTTTACAGTGCATTAGGCTGATTCCAATCTACAACCCAGCTGTGATGTTTGGTTTGCATAAGACCTTTTTACTGGCTCCACGCAGAGGCCGAGCCCCACTTCCTGTTTTGAAAAAGAGACAGGGAATCACAACAGCTCAGGCCCAACCTACCCGTCGCTCGCCTCCTCTCCTCTCAGGGAAGAGATTGTAATTAAAGTTGGAAGTTTATCTCGCCCTCGCACACCGGCAGCTTAGAGCTCCTTGAAAGAGTCAACTTGTAGCGCGCGGGGCTTCAAACACACTGAACCCCGAGCCAGACAACCAAAGAGCCCCGCATCTTTGTTCCTCATAAGCCTCTTACCCATCTTCCGCCTGCTCCTGCTGCTGTGTGACTCAGCTAAAATTATGCCACACGCATTCATTCACAGGCTCACTTGAATTGATACAATAAAACACACGCTTGTAAAGAAGAAACTTTCCAGCCGCTCCTATAAAAACAGATGACTCATAATCAGAGCGAGAGATACTGTCACTTCCGAGGCACATCTCGTTACCAGCCGAAATTAGTTTTCCATCCAAGCCAGCCAGCGATCATAAAACATTGAAAATTTAAAAGGAAACAATCAATTATCAAATTTAATTAAAAAGAGCGCAAATAAACAACAAAAAAACATCGAGGAGACAAACAGCTGGTGCTGCAGTCAGTTGAAGTCGACTGTGTGTGTGTGTGTGTGTGTGTGTGTGTGTGTGTGTGTGTGTGTGTGTGTGTGTGTGTGTGTGTGTGTGTGTG
>JAUESE010000020.1:19217357-19229783 GCA_032274725.1 Malacoctenus triangulatus
GTGTGTGTGTGTGTGTGTGTGTGTGTGTGTGTGTGTGTGTGTGTGTGTGTGTGTGTGTGTGTGTGTGTGTGTGGCCAAAAGGCAAAAAGTGCTAAAGCCGGATTTCTAGTTTTCCTATTCTCAGCTGGATAAATAAACTCTGCATAATCTTCTCTTTCAAATATTATGTTACTGTGGGTGCTTCTGTTCATTCACATAAATGTCATTGTGGTGTTGGCTTCGTCTCTTACATTTGTAAACCGTTTGTTCCTATTTTTACAGGCCCGGCTTGCTCAACATTGGCGAATCCGCGGCGCAGCCCTGGCTGGCTGACACATGGCCCAACTCCTGCTCCAACCACAACGACTGCAGCATCAACTGCTGCACCGCTGGCAACGGCAACAGCGACAGCAACTTGGCAACGTACAGCCGGCCAGGTACGCTCGTGTGTTGTTAACAACCAAAATAAACACTCCCCTCAAAACAGTGTTGCAGTCCTTGACAAAATAACGGTGGAGATAAGAAATGTAGGCGCCGGGGGAATGTGCAGTGCAAAAGGAAGTAAAATCTGATATCTGGGTTAGTTCCCCGGAGAGTTGTTCTGTGTATCTCTGCCTTCTGCGGGTCTGTACAAGAAAAACCTGGAGAAATATTAGGATTAAGAAAGACTGTGTGCCTGTGTGTTTGATTTATCTGAGGTTAAAGTAGAGCTGTTTTAGGCAGGAAATAAAAGGAGCCCACTGAGCCGGGCTTATAGCTCTACTCTGTTGCTAATCGAATTGCTCTGCTGATTTCCATACAGTTGTTATAGCCCGGTAATGTAATTTCCCCTAAGTGCTCAGTTATTTAAGAAATGTGCAGCGGGCAAAGGGGTCAAGGCGGACTGCAGACGATAGCCAGGAGCAGCAGAAAGAGAGAATGATGGAGGGAGAAAGGTGCACCTGGAGGAGCAGATGGAGGAGGGGAGGAGGAACGGAGTGATGAGGAACAAGTGTAGGCTGAACGCAAACGCTGAGACGTATGGCCGGAAACTGGGAGTGTGAACAAGATGAAGCTAAGCGCGGTGGACGGAGAGGAAACAACAGGCCCCAGCCGGTGGCCTTTATGTTTATTCAGCATGAGCACAGTTGTCAACAAAAAGGAGCAAGCATGGCGTTTAGATTTCACACGCTGCTGCAGCTATACTGTTTATGCATATACAGTGACCCGAAAAGGTGCGGGAGGGAGAAAAAAAGCCTCAGCGTGGATGACATAGGACTTAATGTGATTAATTTCCAGCCATGACTAACATCCCTATCCATGGAAACTTGGACTGCAGAGGAATGTTTTATGTCCTAAATTATGCACTTTGGGACTCCGTCTTTAAGGGCAGCACATAATTCCTGTCCAGCTGTTCAGCCTAATATCTGTCCAGCCACTAAATAGTTTCTCCTGACTTCAAACCTCGATGTGGATTAATAATTCATTTGGAAGACTTTACAGTCAACTTTAGTTTTTCTTTCTGCTAATCACCCCTCCGAGGTCCACGTGTTCAACTCCACCTTTTTTTTTGGGGGGGGGGACATGGTGCGATATGTTTAACAGGGAATAACAGGCTAAAGGCAGCCCTCACTCCTCGCATGACGCCCCGCTGTATGACACTAAGGAGCTTGCCAGACGCATGCTTTGTGTGTGTGCCAAACCTAAACTCTGAACATTAAGAGGATCACTGACGAGGTGACAGAGCAAAGAAATAGGAGTTAATGTCCCTTTATCTCAGCCATAGGGGCGCTTTCACACGTCAACCTTTGAAGTGTTGAGCTGTTCCATGCAAGCTGAAATGGGAGGCGCGCGGCACGAGCGGCGTGCACCTATGGCCGTCCTTGGTATTTACCGCAAGGCTGGCTCTCAGATCTGCTGGAGGATTTGAATATTTTATGAGCCAGGAAAAAAATTGGATCTGTCAGTGGAGCTGTGCTTTTACGGCGCGCCTCATTCCAGGTCTTTGATACAGACATGTCTCTCTGTCCCTCTCGATGAGCGAAGACGCTCCCGCCGTCAGATGGAGGAGAACGCAGATGACACCCACACTGAGTCATGGGTGGGGCCGAGGGAGAGACTGAGCGAAGGGAGGTGTAACATCACCTGTGTCATCTGAAGCAGATCGCCGTTTGAAACACACAGAAAAAAAAATGAGGCTTTAAACAGAAATAGAAATGTCTTTCTTGTGGGCAGCAAAACTTCCAAAAGCTCGATATGAAAAGGTGTCTTTTTCTCAGATAAAAATCTCTTCGGCTCGGCGGCAGATCAGACGATCCCTCATTGTTTGTAATCTTTCACCGAGCTGGCATACCGCTGCGAAGCTGATCAGCAGCAGGAAAAGATTGACTAAATACCCTCCTCATGTTCTCCAGCCGACTGTATCGCCAATTATAACAACCAGATGGATAACAAGCAGACCAACCTCATGGTGCCGGAGTCAGGAGTCTACGGAGACGTAGACCTGTCCAACAAGATCAATGAGATGAAGACCTTCAACAGCCCCAACCTAAAGGACGGCCGCTTCGTGGGGCCGGGCGGCCAGCCGACGCCCTACGCCACCACGCAGCTCATCCAGTCGGCCATCTTGGGCAACAACGTGAACGCGGACAGAGGGACCGGAGGGAGCGGAGGCGGACTCGGGGGTGGAGGGGAGGTGAATGAGAAACACTGCTGGAAGCCCACCCCCCTCCAGCAGCAGAAGCAGGAAATGGCCTCGCAGCTGCAATACAACATCATGGAGCAAAACAAGCTGAACAAGGGTGAGTGTGCGGAACAGCCAGCGGCCGCGGTGGGAGGGGTCAACTCTCCGAGCCGGCATCTTCCTCCGCTTGATTTTTGCCCCCCTCTGCTCTCTCCTCTCCCGGCTCTGTCAGCCTGGCTGTGGATGCCTGGAGAAGAGTCTCGCCGCTCATACTCACTTCCCCTCGGCTCTGTCTCAATCATCTTCAGTCAATAGAGGCGTCATCACTCTTTTCATTCTGCCTGTATGGCATTCATGTAACCCCTCATCACCCTCCGTGCTATCACGCGCAGGTTTCGCAGCTAAATGTGGGCCCGGCTTCAATTGCTGTCATCTTCTGGTATCTGGGACATGGTTTTGTGATGAAGGCAGGTGTGAGGGTTTATCCTCGGTGTCAGATTTCTGAAGGAGAGACAAAGATAACTCAAAGATCTTTCGATGCTTTGAGTGAAGCTATCATCACCTCGCTGCGCCTGAAGAAAGGAGCCACATCTGGTGTGATAGTTGTGATTCTTTGCGGATTTTGCATGTGTTCGCACACTCACCTGAGAATGATCTAACATGAACCGCATGCTTTGTGTGACGTCTCGCCCGCCGCTCTTCCATCTGTATACGTGGCTTTACATTCCCTGTGAGAAGAGGGGGACGTATCTTTATTCTTCATTTCATTCTTGGGTAGTTTGAAGCTGTTCGGCGTGTCCGCAGTGTCCGCGTAGGGCGACGATAACTAACGCAGTTCGATTCTCGCCACCACCAGACCGCTACAGAGGAGGTGACAGCCCCATGCCGGCCACCATCCCCTACAACCAGGCTCACGACAGCCACACGGGGGGCTCCTACAACAGCTCCGACCGGGGGAGCAGCAGCACCTCTGGTAAGATGGCCTGAAGGACAGCAGTCCAGTGAAAGAACTCTGACTAGTTCATGATGGAGAGTTTTGTTTTTGTCCCCTCGTTGAAAAAAAAAAAAGAATGTATCATACGTGTGTCTATAAAAAGCTCCATTTGAGGCCCAGTTAACTTCATTTTGCTGTAGACAAACACAAAACTTTCTCTTTCATTCGTCTGACGAAATCGTCTCGGAGAACCAGCGAAAGACAGAGTTGGGCGAGTCATGGCATCATCATCCTGCGATTCATAATTCACCTCCGGGACAGACAGGAAGCGGTTATAAAAGCCAACACATCCAACGACTTCCTTTGTCAGCTGTTTGATTTGTGGTATTTTGCCATCTCAAACAGGCAGATTTTTTTTTTCCTTGGCTATTATTGTTGTGAACCATATAATCACACACTCCCTCCAGCTCCTTTATAAAACCCAAGCTCTCCTCGAAGCCAATAAATCACCGCCAGACACCAATAAAGTGCGCTTTAAATGGTAATTCGATTAACTTCCTTGTCAGCCGATCATGAAGAAAAACCTTCATAAAATAGGAAACTGCGGAATAAAAACAGAAGAGAGAAGTGACAACAATAACTCCAAACAAAGGCTCGAGCGCCTCGTCAGGTGTTCTTGTGTGTCTTTGGTTTTCCCGGTGCGCATCCAAGGATGTTCGAATCAAATTGGATAAAACGAACCTTTTTTTTTTCCTGTATTATTTTTGTTTTGTTATTCTGCTTCGGATTTTACTTCTGCTTGTCCTTGCTTATTCTGCATTACTCCCATTAATTGGCTTTACTTTAAACCCGGTATGGAGCCGCCTAATTTCATCAGGGCCTCAATGTCTGTCTGTGGACAAGGACAAATGGTAACACATTGCAGACGGCATGCAACACTGCCACCTTAATGCCATGTATCCATTCTGATATTGCGTTTGAAGTTCAAGCCATTAAGGGGAGGCCTTTAGTGCTCAGTGCACACCACAGCTCATTGGTTCACAATTTTAATAGTTTGCCATTAATTGGGCCCTTTTGTGCCATTTCCTTCCCACCTTTTCTCTTGATGCCGAGTTACACTCCTGTAGGGAAATGGCTCTCTTTTATAGTATTGCTCATAATTTAATAACTGAATGGTTTGTGCACGTTCACACAAAGTGGAAGGTTGCATTAGCCTTTGCACTCTCACATTTTTGTCAGTGAGCCTTGTTAATGTTAATTTTACATGCTGTCAATTTCTTTCTCGAGGCTTTGTTGCATTTTTTTCATCAATATTTAATGTGTTTTTCAGAAACGGAGCGAGAGGTTCTCCAGGTGTCTCGTCACAAACTTTATCACTCCTATCCTCTTTTCCCCAAACAGGGAGCCAGGGTCAAAAGAAGGGAATGCGCACCCCCAAACTACCCAAACAAAGCACAATGAACTGGGCTGACCTCCTGCCCCCTCCTCCTGCAAACCCACCCCCAAGCCGGACCACGGAGGAGTACTCGCTATCAATGGGAGAAAGGTGGGGAGGCGTCGGTACAGACAATCTGACAGGCGTCCTCATTCTTGTATTTAAACACCAGTTGTTCCCACTCGCTTCTTTGTTTCTTGCATTCATTCCGAGCATCTGCCCCGAGGGTTTCCCGTCTATTAGCGCTGGGTTCATGTCAAACCTTGATAGAAGGATGGCATGAATATTTAGCACGTGTTTTTTTTCTCCCGACTGCAGTGCACAAAAACATTCGTGTTTTCCAGCGAGTGATATGAAGGTAACAAGCCTCGTCTCTGTGCGTTGGCAGCTGTGATCCAGACATGCAGTGCCCCATGCCCCCTGCTCACATGTACCTGCAGCCTGATGAGCTGGAGGAGGAGGAGGAGATGGAGAGGGGCCCCACTCCTCCCATCCGCGGCGCCGCTTCCTCGCCCGCCGCCGTGTCCTACAGTCACCAGTCCACGGCCACGCTCACGCCCTCCCCTCAGGAGGAGATGCAGCCCATGCTGCAGGACGCCGGGGACGGCCATGAACGCAGGTACGCTCGGCTGACACCAGACCGCGCGAACACGAGAAAACCAGTTTTCCTGTGTGAAGTGAGGACATCTGCTCATTAAAGCATCACAGGAAGAGATGGATTTTTTGTCTTATCACGGAGGCCATTACCTTCAAAATCTTATTTACTGCTTTGGTTTTGATCAATATCTTAAATAGCAGGGATGTATTTAATATTTTTTGTTGTGTTAATGCATTAAATATTTTTTAGCAACACTCCATCAGCTCAGTTTATCACCCAAACTGGGGTTATTCATTTCTTTTGAAAAACACATCAAGAACGAAGTTGATGCAGATGTTTGAGGTCTGAATGAGTTTACATCATACCTGGTTTAATTAAGGCCCAATTCCAATTCCCTCCCTTAACCCTCAAGCTCAACCCTCAAAACCAAGTTTTAAGGGCGATCTTGTGACTTCGAAATGCGACACCCCTTAATGCAGTTACATCTTTAGACTGTGGGGGGCAGCATTACGCTAAAGCGGCGTTCAGTCTGTCAAGTCCGAAGAAGAAGAAGCCGTAGAAGCCGCACCAGCTGCTATTGCTAAAGATCGTAAAAACAAAAAAAAAAAGGAATGTTAAGCGACAGCGAGGTAACTAATCCACAACATGGGCCTAATGTAAGGTAATACAATGTTTTTCGTATTTTTTATATCTCCATTAACAAAGAAAATACTACATTTGTAGCTCGCCGGTGTTGCCGCTTTGCACGCCATGTTGATTTTCTGTAAAACCGTTTTGAGGGACGTGAGAATTGGGACAGCACTTGGTCTTGGGAGCACGCATTTTGAAACTGAGGGTTAAGATTGAGGGTTTGGAACGAAGTCTCTACTCAGGAAAACACAAGTTTCCCTTTTTATACTCGAATTACTAATTTTTTCTGCCATATTTATCCAAATAGCTTCAATCTAAAGGGATGCTGAGCCCACCTCTGTGTGTCTCTTTGCAGACGCCATGCAGTGAGCCCCCCACCCCCTCCGAGGCCCCTCTCTCCTTCACACACATATGGCTACATCAGCAGCCCGTTGGCCTTGGACACTGACGGTATGGAGGAGGAGGATATATTAGAGGAAGAGGAGGAGGACGGTGATGAGACAGACGCAGAGGTGGCCAAGATGCACTACCACCACACACACCCGCACACACACCCCCACCATCCCCAGATGCATCCGCGACGGTTGCTGCTAAGAGGGCTGGAACAGACGCCTGCGTCCAGCATGGGCGACCTGGAGAGCTCGGTGACCGGCTCCATGATCAATGGATGGGGGTCAGCCTCTGAAGAGGATAATGTCTCTTCGGGGAGGTCCAGTGCAGTCAGCTCATCAGATGGATCCTTCTTCACTGATGCCGACTTTGCTCAAGCGGTGGCTGCAGCTGCAGAGTATTCAGGCCTCCGGGTGCCCAAGTACCCCGGGACACAAGGCCAGGATGTGGGTGGAGCTTCAGGTAAATGCGACTACCTCAACACGATAAGTAATCAGAGTTTTGGGGTTATAGAACTGGCTGATGATTATTTCCTCTTTCTCCTCAGCACGAAAATACCAAATAAACCCGTCAGGCCACCGTCCCGGCAGCCCGGTTTCTACAGACAGTAATATGAGTATGGCAGCTGTACACAGGAGGCCTCCGAAAAAGCAGAAACAGCATCCTGCAGGTCATCCAGCCAACCAGCAGCGACGTGAAGCCTTCAACGAAGGTACGTGTGTCTCTAAAAAATATGTTAATCTATTCACAGTCAGGTAATTAAAGGTGTAATACGATGCTCACAGTTTGAATGCTCTCATTAATTAGGCCAGTATTCAAAAAACAAGGTCAAAACCTGTTTGGATTGTGTAGGAAACACTTCGACTTTATATCAATTTGTTACTTTCATCATCAATTTAGGGCTTTTATTTCTCAATGGGAGCAGCTTTGAGCTTTCTCGTTGGTAGAGCTTGCACACTTAGAAGCTGCTGTGACTTTAGTGGTTGAGACGTCACCATTAGCTACTTGAAAACATGGTGTATTTTTAAAGCTATTCTGTACATTAATGAAAATTAGGACACAAACATTAGAAAAAGCTTCACCTTGGTAATGTTTTTCTGGACATTCGTAAAGGTTTTTGTCGAGTTCACCCCACCCCTCTCGCTAAACTTTTATACGACCACACGAGTCGGTTCACTTCTTCCTTCAGCCGCCAGAAACTACAACACAAAGCAGCTGTCACATTATTTCAGGTGAAAATATGATTTGAAGTGTCCAAATATTTCCCCAAACCACCAAATTACGTCCAAACTTTTTGGGGGCGGGCTCAGGGATGACTGTCATCGTGATACGCAGGTTGGCGCCAGCAGACAGGTGACCGGTTTGCGTCGCTGGCGTCACTTCTCCTCCCCTGTGAAGATATGAAAGGGAAAGTGCAAAATTACAGGGGTGCTGTGTGGATAAATGGCCGAGTGGTGGAGCGCCCCGAGCCAGAGCTCTAATCATCTCCTCTCGTGTGTTTATGCGCATGCCTCCATGGCATCACTCCTAATCTGTGGCAGTGCTGAACAGATCGGGCGAGTGGTGGGCTGGAGGCCAGGGCCACGGTGGGAAGAAATGAGAGGGTGGGGGGGAGGGGGGGTGTCTCTGGGGAGCTCTGCCCAGCTTGGCGATGCTGACACTGGGATGTCTCTCCACTCAAGCCACTAATGAAATTGATCCAGGTGCTCGGGCTCATACTGAAGAGCCACCTTCCACTCAGCAAAGGGGGGGGGGGGAGCAAAAACCAAACAGGGACTAAATAGTGGAACAGCTGTACACAAAAGGGAAAGCTTGAAACTTGCTAAATGAAAGAGCGGTTGACTTCTTTTATGGCGTCGTTTTAACAAGTCAGAGGACGAGCAGTGGAAAGCCCCCCGTTTCCCCGTTTCCTCTGATCTCACATGGCGCTCTCTCTCTTCCTATCATGTCTGTGTATGCGAGTGCGCGCTCGCTCTCGCACTGGTGTGTACAGTATGTGCTGTCCTGGCGCTGGCTCTCCTCTTAGTGTCAGGTGTCCTTGAGTGTTGGAAGCACTTGACAGGGAGATTTAATATCGAGCTCACTGGGAGCCAGACCAGCTATATCACTGCAGAGAATCCAAGCCCTCCCCCCACCTCAACGCCCCCCCCCACACACACCTCCTCCTCCTGCCATCATCCTTATATCCTGGCTTCTTCCCCATCCGCTACCCCTCCCTTTGGAGTGATCTCTCCATCCCACTCCACTCCACTCTCCTCCTCCTCCTCTTCCTCTTCCTCTGTGGTGCCGGGCTCCGTCTTTGTTTGAGCAGGGAGGGGGGTGGACTGACAGCTCTGCAGTTCTGTCTGTCTATCAGCGCTCCTGCTGATTGCATTTGATCTGAATGGATTGTTTTTCATTTGGAGGTTATTGCCTCCCCTGCCCCCACCCACCCAGACCATATAGCTCATCTGTGGTCCAGAGTCGTGGTGTTAAGGTGATAGGTGAGGCGATGTGATTGAATAAAATTCACACGAAGGAAAAGAAAGGAAACACAAAGGGTGTTTTATAGACACACACAATATGTCGTAATGTTCATTGTTATGTATTTCTATCATCTGTTTTATGCCTCTATACCTTTCCAATTACCTCAGACTGAGACTGCCGTCCAGGAAGCATCGCTATAAATACCCATGAATACTATCAGTCAAGGAGGCAGTAAAAAAACAAAGGCAGAAAAACAAGTGAAGCAGGAAGGGGAGGGGACCCCCCCCCCCCCACCTCACCCCACCAACAGCCTCGCTGCTTACCCCTCTTTGACCTAATCATCTCACCCGTGTTTGCACAGTGGACGTGGAAACACCCAACTTATATTCGCCCCCATGATTCATATCGTCCATGACTCTAATGCCTTTGTCTCCCTCCTCTCTGACTTTAACCCTTTCCTGTCTCTTCTGATCCGTCTCCGGCTTGTCTGCCTAATTAACCGACAGCCACCCTCGGATTCAAACCCCCCCCCCTCCACTCCACTCCACTCCCCGGGCATGCTCAGAGACACTTTTCAGACCCGAGCTCTGTCCACGCCGATGCTCCCTCATAAATCTCCGAGGCGCTGCGCTCCTCCCTGGTAGTGAGCTATAGCTCACAGACTGTGGCATTGATCGGACTGTGACTGAGGCAGAACTCGGGAGGCAAGACAGATATTAAAAAACTGCAGGAGCGTCTCTTGCGCTGTGATATTGACCGCTCGCCTTTTGTATTCAGGGGAAGTGGATGGAGGTGGAGGATAATGAGAAAAGTGTATTGAAGCTGCCCCATTTTGCCAACAAGACACAGCAAAGACATTGGCTGCCCCATTAGCTGTCGCGTGTCAAAAAGGAAATAAAAGCTTTGATTTAGGCCCATTCAAGTCTTCGCACATTCTTTCAAATCTATGAGGCTGCCGCCAGGATCAAGCAAAGTGTTAGAGCTGGCACTCACTATGTTTATTAACTTTCTAATCCTGCGTGGATTAGGCGGTTTGGCCGCCAACAAAACCATCCTTCAGGATGGAAGCTGATTAGAAGATGAAAAGCCATCGATTGCGAGCAGACAAGGCTTTCTGCCCGCCGTTTTGTTTAGATGGCTGCGTGATGTGTGAGAGGCCAGGCGGCCCACTGACTGGCCTCATGTGAATAATGGCTCAAGGACAAGCTGCATTGATTCATCGACGGGGGAAGTCGAGCAGGCCAGAGAGCCAGCTGCTGACCGTCACACTCCCCTCTTCCTCCTCTGCAGCCTCCCGTTCGGATCTCATAACTCTCCGGCCCGATTCGGGCTCTCGGCTGTCATCTGTTGTGTTTACTGTCTGCCCGGAGGAGTTTCTGTTCAGCCCGGCTGTGTGCACAGCTCGCGGTGTATGTACACATACCACAGCTGTGTTTGTGCATCACCTTGCAGGTGTGAGACAACTGACTGACAGGTGATACACGGTGAAGTTTCAGGAGAACGCAGATTCTTGTTCCTCAGTCTTGTGCACACACTTGAACCTTGCTTTCCGATGCCAGCAGTTAATGCGCTTGTGTTTCCTGTGTTTATTCTGCAGACCTCCCACCTCCACCCATTCCACCTCCAGCAGTGCTAAAGTCCCCAACACACCCCTCAAAGGCACCCCTGGAGGGCCGGGGGGTCGTGTCCCCCAAAGGAGGCGAGGCTCGGGACAAGAGGGGAGGGACAGGTGGTTATCGGCCCCGGGAGGGCTCGGACCCTAGAACCAGTTCGTCCGAACGCAGAGACGCTCAGGACAGACAAAAGACTGCTCACGGAGGGAAAGGGAATAAACACGAGAGTAGCACGGCCAGCAAGGCGCGCCAGCACACAGGTACAACCGCAGCTGACAGGCAGAGGGAAGAGCTCCGCCCAGCAGCAGTTTGATCCTTGGCTCTACTGACATTTGCTTCCTGTCCCCAGGCACAGAGGACATTCTGCCCTACAGTCGACCACAGTTCCCTTCAGTCAACAGCCCCCGAGACCCCAGCTCCTCCAGCTCCATGTCCTCCAGGGGCTCAGGAGGGCGACGGAGAGGAGAGGGAGGCCGCAGGAATCCTGCAGATTTAGGCCTGAACACATCTGGAGCCTTCCAACAAGGAGATGAAGAGCTGGAGGTGCACACTTTGTTGACTACTGACACTCCTCCAACTGAATCTCATTGAATGCGCCATTAAAGAATGTTGCGAGCTTTACTTTTTTCAATGAAAACACTTAAGATTTGATAAACATTCTAAGTAATTTCAGCCTGACATGCTGCATATGCATTTCTGCTAGATGCAAGAGTAGCGACCCCAAATTTAAACATTTTTAACAGGAGAAATGAACGATGTTGAGACGACCGCTAACCAACATGTTTGGTTCTTTCTCTCCCAGATGGTAGAAAGCTGAAGGAAAGAAGAAAAAGAAGAAGAAGAAGAAAAAGGACGAACTGTTCTGATTTTTCCAAGAGTGGAGCACCATTGTTTCTCTTACGATTTTAAATATCTCAGTATTTCACCATCATGTTGGCTGCCATCATTCTGTCCGTTGGTAGTGTTTCTTTACATCTGGACAACAGACATGTGTTTTTTTTTTCTAACTTATCATTTTCTATGTCAATTTAAGAAAAGAAAAGAAAAAAAAAGGAAAGAGCGTCTGAAGATAAAAGAATGGTGCATTCAAAACAGAATACGCAGTAGTATATTTATGTTTAATTCCAATGCAATATGGAGTGGAACTTTACTCCAGACATTGACGTTAACTCGGCTTGCCCAGACGAGAACTTTGGAGAGCCCGTACAGTGAAAGGTTACTGTAATGAAATAGCTGCAAGCAGAGAAAAGGGGGACTGTCTGTAAATATACGTGTATACATGATGTCTTCTTGTTTTACCCATTGTGGTACCTCAAAATTGTCTTCCTTGTTTTTTTTTTTGCGAATTCTAATTTTATTATGCCAGTAAATATAATTATTTTATCATTTCCATCCATGTTGTAAATTGCTATATTATTTAGCTGCCCCAAGAAAGTGCCACTTTGGGATTTTTCTTTTTTTTTTCTCTCTCTCTCTCTTTTTGTAATGCACTGTTATGTTTCGTGTTGTCATCAATGTTTGTCATTTGTTTTACTTTGGTTTTAAAAGCACAATCACTAAACTTTATTTTAAACCATTCTATCTATTAACCTTTTTGTCTTACTGGAGGAAAACAGGTATGACAAAAGAGTCTAGTTAATCCTGATGATGATGATGATGATGATGATGATGATGATGATGTAGGTAAAGGTTGCTGTTTACGAAGGCCGTGCTTGAAAT